>CAXITT010000399.1:599663-644647 GCA_964033795.1 Lymnaea stagnalis | reverse complement strand
ATCCCCTTCCACCCAAGCCCCCCCCCCCCCTTTTTGTGTGTTTGATGCTGACTTCACTGATTACGTCTACCAACTCTACCCCATCCTTGATTGGAAAAAGGTTGTATATGATCTATTTGTTCTAAAAGTTGCTATCAAGTTCTGCAATTTCTAGAATTTCTTTTCTGGGGAGTTCCAACTCCCTCCCTATAAATAGACTGGCAGCTTTTCCAGTCGGAGGTGAGATATTTTTTCTAAACATTAACGAGACGTAATATACTTTCATTATTGTACTCTTTATAAATGTTTGTAAATTAATATTTATTTCACTCGAAGCTTATACTTCCGAGATGGCTAGATCAGAGTTATTGCTAGGGTAGCGAATGACTAGGGCTGAGTGATTTTTAGGGTAGAGCCATGCCTAGGATAGAGTGATGGTCAGGGCAGTGTGGTGGCCAGGGTAGAGGGATGACTAAGGTATAAAAGGCATAGGACTAGGTGAAAGAGGAAAGTTAGAGTGAAAGGACTACTGAAGGAAGATTGGAAGATTGACAGGGCAACTTAATAGCCAGATAACTGTGTCCTTATAACATTTCTGTCCATTTGACATTGACGCAGGGCGAACTTAGAAACACAAATCTCAGAACTCTGTAGTTAAACATTTCAAGAATTCAACCCGACAAAAACAGGCAAAATCAAACCAAACTAACCATACTTTTCATTAACTTGTGTGTTTCCACAACAATTTTCCTATTAAAGGAACCACGAGCCATCAGGTGTTTATGTGTGCGCATGCGTGGGTATCTGTTTTACTTGCAGTAGAGTGGTGATTATTTTTTGTTTTGTTTTTTTGGTTTTCAAACTGGAAGAAGGGGAGTAATTCAGATTATTTAGTTGATAAATATCATTTCAGATTATTTACCCTTTAATTCATTTCTCAAGTAGGTTTAATTCTATTAATTCTCATCAGATTCACTGCTAGCATGATAATTAAGTTGTATTTAGATCAACAGTCATTTGTATTCATATATAATTACATGCCTCACTGTTCGAAATTCAGCCATCTGTACTCATATATGATTCCTTGCATAACTATTCATTATTCATTTTATTAAATGATGTAAGCCAAATATATTTTTTTAAGGACTTTGATAGTTAAAAAGCGCTTTAATTGAATTGATCATAGAGGTACACTCCTTCCACTACCATGTTACATCTTGTCAAACGTTTTGTCAATTAGAGATCAGCAATGTCTGAGGACTTCAGAAATATAAGATTCGTATTGCTAAAATCACGTGGATTAATTTAGTCTGTTAAATAGAGAATCCTATTGGAACCCAAAAATCACATGAATTACCTTAATATGTTAAATAAAGAACTCTAATGGAACACAAAATTCACATGTATTACCTTAATCTGTTAAATAAAGAATCCTAATGGAACACAAAATTCACATGGATTACCTTAAACTGTTAAATAAAGAATCCTAATGGAACCCAAAAATCATATGGATTACCTTAATCTGTTAAATTAAGAATCCTAATGGACCCCTAAATTCATATGGATTAATTTAATCTTGTAAATAAAGAATCATATTGCAACCTGTAATGTATAATAATTTAATCCAATAAATTGTTCTTAGCATAATAAGTATTGGTGAAGGTACGAATTGGTAAATGCCCTCCCTGCCCTACCCAAATGACGCCCCTTTGCCATTGTTAACGTGTAACACTGTGGTCAATGGGCAATTAATTCCCATTGTTAAAGCGAAAGCTTAATATAAGTGAAGGAAAATGGTACAGGTGGAGTGCTAGACAAAGAATGGATAGAGCAAGAATGTGAACGTGGAATGCTAGACAAAAATGAGTGGAGCAAGAATGTGATCGTGAAGTGCTAGACACAGAATGAGTGGAGCAAGAGTGTGAAGGTGGAGTGCTAGACAAAGAATGAGTGGAGCAAGACTGTGAAGGTAGAGTCCCTAGACATAGCCTTAGGAAACTTGTGCGACACTAAAAGGCAAATCTCAAGACTACAGACGGCAATCAGCAGAAGAACCAACTGAAGTCAAGCACGTCGAAAAGTCAATTCTGCTGCTTGTGGCAAAATAACCAGCAGGTGACCGAATGAGATGAGAGGCAAAACCTTTAAACTCAATACCAAAGGAAGAAAGGAGAGCAGCCAAGCCAAGACGCATGATACGATGCGAAGTTATTCGTCTGTTAAAGTTCATGTTGATGTTTATTTCTGTGTAACACATTACACCTTCTGTTAATTATGCGGTTTGAAGAACTTTGAAAACAAACTTCCAAAAGATTGAAAACCCATGTCGTCCCGGCGTAAAGGCGGCGTCAAGCTCACAGTATACTTCACCGAAGACAGGGTGGCAGTCCAGTGAGAGTTGGAAGCCCACGAGATAGCGGAAGAAAATAAAGTTTGGAGCAAGGTCAGCATAATTTGGAATAAAGCACATATGAAAGCTTTGAAGGTTCCAGTATGAATTTTAGAGAGCATTGTGACAATGCTGCTGACTTTAGGTTGAATTAAGAAACTGCGATAGGGCAATCATAGGGCAATTATAGGGCAATCATAGAGTAAGCATATGGCAATCATAAGGCAATCATCTTGTTGTACCTATATTCATATATGCTACTGAATCATAATGCACTTATTAATTGTGAGGTATGCACATCTCTTAGAGCCAAAAAATACATCTTCAAATACAGCTCTCAAAGAATAGATAATGTAAATATCACCATCTCAAATGGAGAACTAGTAGGCACTGAAAACGGTGAAATCAACAATTTAAAAAATACTCGCTACTTCAGCGCTCCAGAACCCATGTTGAGTTGTCTGGAATAAAAAAATAAGTATGACCGATCTCACTTTGTTATGCGACTTCTACTGCATTTGTCGAATCGGGAGAGAATCCCTCTCGAAACATGAAATATAAAAGAGGCTTCCCTTGCACCAAAATCTGGCAGAAGTAAAGCCGGAGTCTTGGTCTCAGCTTAAAGTAAAGCTGGAGTCCTGGTCTCAGCTTAAAGTAAAGCTGGAGTCCTGGTCTCAGCTTAAAGTAAAGCTGGAGTCTTGGTCTCAGCTTAAAGTAAAGCTGGAGTCTTGGTCTCAGCTTAAAGTAAAGCTGGAGTCTTGGTCTCAGCTTAAAGTAAAGCTGGAGTCTTGGTCTCAGCTTAAAGTAAAGCTCGAGTCTTGGTCTCAGCTTAAAGTAAAGCTGGAGTCTTGGTCTCAGCTTAAAGTAAAGCTGGAGTCTTGGTCTCAGCTTGAAGTAAAGAATTTCCAACATGCAACAGATTCTCAAATCAATTGGTATAATAGACATGAAGTGATTCTTAGTAAGTTTTTTGCTACACATTCAACAACAAGTGAACGAATTCAGACTTTCAACAGACTAGCTCATGAAATAGATCATTCAAATAACAACAGTTTCAACCCACAACAAGATCATTCAAATAGAAACAGTTTTCATTCACAACAAGATCATTCAAATAGAAACAGTTTTCATTAACAACAAGATCGCTCAAATTAAATTGGCCGAAAAAGCATATCCACAATCCCTACGACTAAAGATTTGCCTCTAAAAATCACCATGATAATAATGGCCATCACTGGCGCTGTCTAATGAGACTGTCTATTGAACCTCTCTGATGCATAATTTCCCAGGGGGCATTGGGAAGTTTATTGGGGAACAACTAGTTTCGGAGACAGGCAATGTATTTTCATTTTTTAAAAAAACAAGATGGTGGAGACAATTATATACCAGACTGTTTTTTTTTAAAAAAAGTTAACCAAAAGTTAACATATATATATATATATATATATATATATGTGTGGTAATAAATTATTGCACTTAATATATGTTTTTATAGACATGACCTTTAGTGCTGATTTCTCTCCCTATGACAATCTCATATGTCTGAATCAATAATAAAGAACTATTTTCCGATCATTGTTTAGACATGGTCACAGCTTGGGTATTTGAGTCTGAGAAATCTCAATTTATCCCTGGTCACCTGATATAAAGGCTGTAATTGAGACCGAGGGAAAAAATTAAATCCAATCATGTTACTCTGACACCGCCACATGTTGCTCCACGTAATGCAAGATTTGACCCTCGGATAAAAGAGACCGATCATCAGATAGGCAATTGTTCGCTATTTGACACGAAGTTCTTTAACAGGAAACTCACTACTGCTATGGTACAGTAAATACATTAGCATTTGTAATGAGGCGAGCATATTAATAAAATGATATATTAATTCTGAAAATCAAGATCACTTGCCATCCCATTAAAAGCCAAACATAATCTACCCCTTCACAGTCCCCGCCTTAGGTGCCAGCCTTATATTAGGGGCCATCCATATATTAGCGGCAATTCAAAGAGTAGGTGAAATTCATCTAGTGGAAAGCCATCCCTATAGCAGAGGACATACATAAATTAGCCGCTATGCAGATATAAGGGGTCATCCATATATTAGTAGCCATTCACATAGTAAGGGCAATCCATATTGTAGAGGCCACCATATATATAGGGACCCTCAATATAATGCGTCAGAGAAAAATTAACTTTTCTTACCACCTCCTCACTGTTGCCTCTATACATTTTTGCAATCCACCTCCTCGAACAAAGCCAGACTTACATACAAATTATAAAGTTTTACCCCCTCCCCTCAACTATTATGACGTAGAATTGAATTTTACAACGTCACCGTAAATTTTGTCAATCATCCCCCACTCACCCCCCCATATACCATCGACCTCAATTCACGTGTCCTCCAACCGCCCCCATACCCCATCTACCTCATCAATCATTCGCCCCATATAACATCTACCTCATCAATCATTCGCCCTCATATATAGTCTACCTCATCAATCATTCGCCCCATGTATAGTCTATCTCATCAATCATTCGCCCCCATATATAGTCTACCTCATCAATCACCCGCCCCCATGTATATTCTACCTCATCAATCATTCGCCCCCATATATAGTCTACCTCATCAATCATTCGCCTCATATATAGTCTACCTCATCAATTATCCGCCCCCATATATAGTCTACCTCATCAATCATTCACCCCATGTATAGTCTCTCTCATCAATCATCCGCCTCATATATAGTCTACCTCATCAATCATTCGCCCTCATATATATAATCTACCTCATGAATCATTCGCCCCCATACATAGTCTACCTCATCAATCATTCGCCCCATATAATATCTACCTCATCAATCATTCACCTCCATATAAAATCTACATCACCAATCACCCACCCCCTTAAATAGTCTACCTCACCAAATTAAAAAAAAATATATTAACAGCTATCCAATTTGCCAGCGTTTACCGTGATCGCATTCTAAAATAAGTTGCACAGCTTTGTCAGCTAACACTGACATTTAGTAACCTTGACCCTGTTTTAAACAAAAAAAAATCTCCCGAAAGAGCCAATCAAAATTTTAAGTTTTCTCCTGTAAAATAGAGACAGATGTTTATGTACATTTTTATTTTCAAATGTGGTTCTCAGGCCATTTCATTTAATATTCAAAGTTTATCCTGTATAAAAACATTATTTAAAGACCAATCCAATTTTGAAAAATTGATCTACTTTAAAAAAAAAAAAATATAAAGGGTACACCGAAACCAAAGCTATTTGTCCGCCTATCCCTTAAAAAAAAAAAGGATCCCCCCCCCCCCCCGCTTCAGCTAGCCATAAAACATAAACCTATATATAAATCACTCAGATAAATATTAAAGTTAAATGCTCAAATATGTTTTGATGAAATTCAATGGAATTTACAAATGTGTTGCTTGCCTTTTGAATTTTTTAAAATGTTTGTGGGCACCCACGACGAAAGGCATTTACCGTTTCAAATTCTAGACCTGTGACGATTGGAGGTTGGATAATGAAACTTAAAAAAAAAAGTATGCCAATAAATTGAGTGAGAACCGTCAAATTAATAGCTTTAAAAAAAATATTATTTAAATTGAGGTGGATATTATTAGCTTAAACTCCACCGATTACCTAATATGAATAATGAAGGGCATGTCAAGTTAGGCAAGGATCTATTAATTCACAATAAAGGGCATGTCAAGTTAGGCCAGGATCTATTAATTCACAATAAAGGACATGTCAAGTTAGGAAAGGATCTATTTATTCACAATAAAGGGCATGTCAAGTTAGGCCAGGATCTATTAATTCACAATAAAGGGCATGTCAAGTTAGGCCAGGATCTATTAATTCACAATAAAGGGCATGTCAAGTTAGGCCAGGATCTATTAATTCACAATAAAGGGCATGTTAAGTAAGGCCAGGATCTATTAATTCACAATAAAGGGCATGTTAAGTAAGGCCAGGATCTATTAATTCACAATGAAGGGCATGTAAAGTTAGGCAAGGATCTATTAATTCACAATAAAGGGCATGTCAAGTTAGGCCAGGATCTATTAATTCACAATAAAGGACATGTCAAGTTAGGAAAGGATCTATTAATTCACAATAAAGGGCATGTCAAGTTAGGCCAGGATCTATTAATTCACAATAAAGGGCATGTTAAGTAAGGCCAGGATCTATTAATTCACAATAAAGGGCATGTCAAGTTAGGCAAGGATCTATTAATTCACAATAAAGGGCATGTTAAGTTAGGCCAGGATCTATTAATTCACAATAAAGGGCATGTCAAGTTAGGCCAGGATCTATTAATTCACAATAAAGGGCATGTTAAGTTAGGCCAGGATCTATTAATTCACAATAAAGGGCATGTCAAGTTAGGCCAGGATCTATTAATTCACGTTGAAGCCGATTCTGTAATCTAAACCTTCATCTTCTTGTATTTATAGAGCTAAGGCCATTACATGAAAATATTCATTTGGACCATTCTAGAAACTTTACAAATATCTTTAAATCTCATTTCATAAAACTCGAGGAAACCCATAGAACAATATATAGAAACTTAATAAACATAATAAGGAACTTATAGTTCTACAGATCATATTAAGGACAGATGAAATGAAAAGCCGGGGCCCCGAAAGGAATACATCATAAAGTTCTAACCGTGGTCGCGTTTCCTTCTAAATGAGCGGTTCTCAACCTTCCTAATGCCGCCCATCATGTTGTGGTGACCTCCAACCGTTAAAAATATTTTCATTGCTACTTCATAAGTATGTGTTTTCCGATGGTCTTGGGCGATCCCCAAAATCGGTTTCGCGACCCACAGGTTGAGAACCGCTGTTCTGGATAATCTTTCCATCCGCGTAGAAACATATGCGGAGCGGACACATATTTTCACCTTTCTACTTATAGTACAATAGGTTTAGTATTATGTTTACATTTCGCGACCCACAGGTTGAGAACCGCTGTTCTGGATAATCTTTCCATCCGCGTAGAAACATATGCGGAGCGGACACATATTTTCACCTTTCTACTTATAGTACAATAGGTTTAGTATTATGTTTACACAGTGGCGGAGCAAGGGTTGGTGTCACCCGGTGCGGTAAACTCATGGTGTCACTCCTCCCTCCTCCTCCCCCCCCCGGCCTCCTTTCACCACGGATTTCTCCTTGTTCAAATGAGTTCACAGTATAACAATGACAAGAAAAAAAACTAATTAATTGGAGGTCAGAAGGTCAATGTCTTTAGAACTGTAACAACGTAAAATTATAGTTATTTTTTAAATTAAATTTATTTAAAATGTTCCTTTCCCTGATCTTCAAACCCGCAAACATGTCAATCACTTGATCAAAATCAATATCCTCTGCCGTATCACTTTCAATTGATAGTTCATTTGGATTAGAAAGCTTTGACAGTCGCATAATGGATCATAAATAGTTTTGAAAGCTCCGCTCACATGAAGCCAGAGACACACAGGTCGCAAAAAAATCAATTGGAGGCCTAGCGAGAGTATTGGAAGAAATGCTAGGAAGTCTCATTCAGCTATGAATTTCAAAACCTCAAATACTATCCAGTCCATGACTTTGTGAAATTCAATATCAGCTTCCTTTAGGTGTCTTCTAAGCCTTGGTATTGCTTTTAAAAGTTCATATTCTGATAACTCATCATAGAAAGAGTTTAATTTTGGAGCGAACATTAACAAGCTTTCATCACTTGCTGATAGTAGACTCTTGGGTTGAACATCCCCATACATATCTACTACTTCCTTGATCGCTGATGATCTGATTTGGAGTTCAGAATGAACGCGATCAAAACACTCCTGTATCTCTCTACTGTTGTCTTCTCTCCGAGAGAGTCCAGCGTCTATTAATTGTTCTTTAGACATTTTCTTCTTAAAATTCTCACTACCAAAATTCCATATTGGTCTGATTTCACACGCGCCTTATCAATGGCACGTTGCACCAAGTGACGACGCTTCTTGTGCAGAAACAATCCTAAGACCTATAGACTGGTCACCACTTTGTCAAGAGTAAAGCCTTGCAGAGAGTGCTGTGTAAGATTGTACGCGCCTTATCAATGGCACGTTGCACCAAGTGACGACGCTTCTTGTGCAGAAACAATCCTAAGACCTATAGACTGGTCACCACTTTGTCAAGAGTAAAGCCTTGCAGAGAGTGCTGTGTAAGATTGGCTTCCTCAAGTAGATCAGCCCAAAGCTAAACGTAGCAGATAAACGTGAAATTACAGACAGCATGTAAAAAGACCTTGTGCTGTACCTCTTGTATCAAAATTTTCAAGGGGACCACATAGAGCTTCAAGCGCCGTCACACATTCTTCAAACTTACCTTTCACTGACTTAACAGCAGCATGATGAGGACTCCAACGCGTTATTGACAATCTTTTCAACAACATTCCAGTGTGTTCAATTAAAATATTCCACCGATGAGTTGATGCAAAAAGAAGGAAAATATTGCGAAAAATGTAACGCATGATGCATTTTCGGCAACAGAGTGTCACTTAAGAAAGTGACCGAATAATTCAAAAGGCGTTGAATCAACATCAAAATGTTGTTTTTTTCTGACCTAGTTTCGGTCACCTGGTGTATCAACCTTTAACTTTTAATAAAGCATCCATTTGGATTGGTTACTTGTGTGGACAATTTGAGTGTGATCGGTTAGACCGAGCAGTGTGTGCTCTGTAAATATGCAATTTTTCAATTTGGTGTCACCTCCTGAGATGGTGTCCCCTGGTGCGGTCCGCACCCCCGCAGCCCCCTAGCTACTCTACTGTGTTTACAGTAGGGTACGGTATTGTATTCTATTATATAGAAGGCTCTCTAAGACATATTTAAATTCCTATATCTTAAAGAAAACGAGTACGCAATCTATTTATAGCAATTTTATTTCATCAACCTAAAAGTTAACAAGTACACTGAAAATATTTATTAATAAACCTTTAAATCATTTTGAAAATAAAAATATTTGTTACTGAAACTGAAAAATGTGGATTTACTTTTAATCGGATTAAAACGGATTAAAAGTTCTCAGGAAAATATGTGGGCCATCAAAGGATGAATATGGATGGAGAATACGAACAAACCAGGAATTATACAGTCTATATCAGGATCCCGCGATAGTGGCAGAAATAAAAAGAGGCAGGCTACGCTGGGCAGGACACCTAGAGAGAATGCCAAATGACAGAGGAACGAAGAGGGTACATCACCAATACCCCAGAGGAAAAAGGCTCGAAGGCAGACCTAGGCTTAGGTGGATAGATGATGTAGAAAAAGATCTACAGCAGCTGAAAGTCCAAGCATGGAAAAAAAGGTATTAGTTAGGTATAAGTGGAAGGAAGTGGTGAGGCAGGCGAAAGCCTTACACGGGCTGTAGCGCCACAGGGATGGATGGAAAACGAATTTTCACATCAATCAGTGAACGAACAATTATTCTTATATTCCTCTAGCGGAAAAAAGATCTATAAAAAACGTGTTTTGTCCTACCCCCTAATCCCCCCCCCCCCAAAAAAAAAAACATCCCCCTTACTTCTTGTTTAGTTGATATGATCAAAACCAATAATTCATACATTTTATGATCAGCTTAATGTACACACTCAGTTGGAAACGTACATTATTTCTGAAATATTAGTTTGATGAATTCAAATGTAATGACATCATGAAAACTGCACTGCACAGAATTGCTGCTTTTAAATATAAAACGATTATATCAAGTTGTTATGAAAAAAAAAATCTTATTAACCCAGAGCCTTTGGAATTTATTCACTTGAATAGCTGATTTATGCGCAAGTTTTAAGCCATAGATTAAACACTGTAATGGTTTTGACGACCCATATCCTGACTCCAGCTTATGACGCGCATGCTAATCCTATCAACGTACAATGACGTCAAGGACTCTCACACTACAGAGATTGTTAATAATTTTATTGGTGTTTTGAAATGAAGTGGCGAGTCTATTTAAATATTCAAATACAATTTGATAAATTTGGCCCAATTTTTTTTTTTCAACTAAAAAATGAAATAGTTTTTATAACTTCAACGTCTTTAATAAAGTAGTAAGAATGTAGGGTTGGGTTTTTAGCTTCAATTGAAATTTTGAGCACTTAAGTGATCATGCAAAGTGGTTTAATTTTCTTCCATCCCAGGTCTCAGTAACTATCTTTAAGTGAATTTATTAATCCCACTGGACGTACCATTTCAAGAAGTGTAGAGTGTGAAGTCATAACTACTCGAATCTGTCAATGCTAACGGAATTATTGTGAGGGTTAAGGTCCTTCTTACACATCAAATCAATTTTAAAATTGGGAATTTAACTGTACTTATGAAACCAATTTTCTGACCCGTGCCCAGATAGCGGAGCAATCTTGAAATATTGTATTATTTGATGCTTCCAGTATGAAAACCTCACCGCTATTAATAAACTTGTTACTTCAGATATACAACACCCCTACCCCACAAATAAAAAAATACTGCAACTATAACTACCACGCCCCTCCCCAACACATCTAAAAAGTACTCTAAATGAACATACCACACCCATACACTGTCACAAAGGGATAAAAGTCTAACTTACCAACAGCTGTTTGTTTGTACATGTCCCTTCTTATGTTTACCCCACCTGGTAAACATCAATCCGCATTAGAAATGATTAAACGGCTCCGCAAATAATCTTGCTAATCAATAAGTCATTAATCTGACAAACTCTCACTTAATCTGACTGACGCCTGATGGGAAGGTTAGGTTCATCATGGTTCGTTCCTCTCCAATGATCTCAGATACTTATACGGTGCACTAGAGCAGCGGTCGGCAATTTACGGCACGCGTGATCAACCTGGCATTAGCCTTATGACCTCAAACATTGTCAACATTAGCCTTATGACCTAAAAAATTGTCAACATTAGCCTTATGACCTCAAACATCGTCAACATTAGCCTTATGACCTCAAACATTGTCAACATTAGCCTTATGACCTCAAACATTGTCGAAATTAGCCTTATGACCTCAAACATCGTGGACATTAGCCTTTCACCCGAAAACATCGTGGACATTAGGCTTATAACAGCAAACACAGTTGTCATTAGCCTTATGACCACAAACATCGTGGGAAGTAGCCTAATGACCACAAAACTCGTCAACATTAGCCTTATGACCACAAACATCGTGGAAGTTAGTCTAATGAACACAGACATTGTGGCCATTAGCCTTATGACCTCAAACATCGTCAACATTAGCCTTATGACCGCACACATCGTGGAAATTAACCTTATGACCAAAAACATATTTGTCATTATCCCTATGACAATAAACATCGTCGATATTAGCCTTAGGACCACAAACATTGTGCACATTAGCCATATGACCTCAAAAATCGTGGACTTCGCTTATGGCCTCAAATATCGTCGACATTAGCCTTATCCCCTCAAACAAAGTCGATATCAGCCTAATGACCTCAAACATCGTCGACTCAACGCATTTTTTACGGAAATAAAAGCACGAAATATATCAACTTACTCTACTAAACTTCTGACAGGGATTTCAAGTTTGCGAACTTTTTTGGCCGCCAATTTTGTTGAACTGAGAGCTGAGATTTTCTTTGTCCAACCGCCCTTAAAGTTAGCTTACAAGTTGATAGGGGTTTCAGAATTGAGCCTTTTCTACAGATTTGACCAAACACTTCAACGAATTGAGACCAAGCTTGTCTCCGTCATGTAAAGGTAGGAAGGCAGCTTGTCTCAGACATATAAATAGATGTAAAAAGGAACTTGTCCCCGATATGTGCACCAATATGAAGGCACCTTGTCTCCACATGTAAACCGATGTGAACGCACTGACCAAAAAACCTTTATTTAATTTCGTTTGAGTCCCAGTTAGAACAAAACCAAAATATTGAACTATGGGGAAACTTCTAAATTTAATTGGAAACCCTTGGCGCCATAGAGTGCCTTAATACCCTAATGCACAAAATTGATTTGCGTAATGAACTTTAAGACATAATTATTTTAAGAGAACTATTTTCTACTTTAGAGTGTTAAAACCAGTCTTCGAGTGAAATTCTTGTTTTTAAAAGAGTATATTTTTCCTCCTAAAAGAGACCAGGGATTGAAATAGACTTATTTGTCCGATGTAAACTTAAGCTGTGCAGTATAAAAAGTAACACAGTCTATACATTCAGTAAACAGTACCGTCTGGTATCCGTAATTGATGTGATCTAATTCATGCATTTAAATTATCAAATATCTGAAGCTTGCCATATTCAATTAGATTTCTTCTTTCATCTATAAACAATGTGATATTTATTTGTTTAAAAATATAAGAAAATGCACATACGACATCCATCTAAAGTCACGACGTAATTTGTCAAATTCTAAAAATTTGACAAAAGCGTAAACTAAAAGTTAAGCTGGCTACACTTTGAGTGTTAGTATCAATTGAATACTAAACATAATCTCATGGGAAGTACTAGAGTTTTATCCTCTACTGGATAATAAACATAATCTTAAAGGAAGTACAACATATTTTCTTAAAAAAAGGTTTAAAAAAAGAATAAAGTCGTAAGGAAAGGTAGAAGAAAAAAAGAATAAGTGGACAGAAGAGAAGATAAATTAAAGTTTTGGGGGAGGGTAGATTTTAGAGTTATGCTTTAGTAGGATTCGACTTTAACCCCTTTTATGAGAAATAGGTAATTTAAAAAAAATAATCTCTAATTCATATGTAATACAAACAAGCGTAGTAAGCAATGTTAAAATTTAGAAAAATTATAAACTTAACGAGTTCAAAAGTGAGACACATAAGTTTAACAATTATGTTTGGCCTGCAAGGTGATCAATATTGAGCAGCCTGATAATATTTGTATGGAGCAGTCGATAATCAACCACATGGAACGGTCTAATGCGCTGCTTTTAGCGCTCGCCGAAATCCGCTAAATATAAGCCAGCTTATGTTGACCATTGTATGTCAAGTCAGCCCGCGGCTATAAAAGTCACAATCATCTGTCAAGATTTTCCCAAACCATCTTGAGACCGTGCACTTTTGTGAAAGCCAACAATAATGAGAGCCTTCGTGATATCAACTTTTTTCTTCATGGCTATCGTTGCTGCAGCTTATGGTGCGGCAATGTTAGAAATGGGTAAGTAAATCACATACAATTAAAGAAAGAGCACATCAGACTAAGACTGCAAGAAACACCAGACTAAGCACCAAGAAACATCCGACTAAGAGACCAAGAAACATCCGACTAAGAGACCAAGAAACATCCGACTAAGACACCAAGAAACATCCGACTAAGACACCAAGAAACATCCGACTAAGACACCAAGAAACATCCGACTAAGACACCAAGAAACATCCGACTAAGACACCAAGAAACATCCGACTAAGAGACCAAGAAACATCCGACTAAGAGACCAAGAAACATCCGACTAAGACACCAAGAAACATCCGACTAAGACACAAAGAAACATCCGACTAAGACACCAAGAAACATCCGACTAAGACACCAAAAAACATCCGACTAAGACACCAAGAAACATCCGACTAAGAGACCAAGAAACATCCGACTAAGACACCAAGAAACATCCGACTAAGAGACCAAGAAACATCCGACTAAGAGACCAAGAAAAATCCGACTAAGAGACCAAGAAACATCCGACTAAGAGACCAAGAAACATCCGACTAAGAGACCAAGAAACATCCGACTAAGAGACCAAGAAACATCCGACTAAGACACCAAGAAACATCCGACTAAGAGACCAAGAAACATCCGACTAAGAGACCAAGAAACATCCGACTAAGACACCAAGAAACATCCGACTAAGACACCAAGAAACATCCGACTAAGAGACCAAGAAACATCCGACTAAGACACAAAGAAACATCCGACTAAGAGACCAAGAAACATCCGACTAAGACACCAAGAAACATCCGACTAAGAGACCAAGAAACATCCGACTAAGAGAACAAGAAAAATCCGACTAAGAGACCAAGAAACATCCGACTAAGAGACCAAGAAACATCCGACAAAGAGACCAAGAAACATCCGACTAAAACACCAAGAAACATCCGACTAAGAGACCAAGAAACATCCGACTAAGAATCCAAGAAACATCCGACTAAGACACCAAGAAACATCCGACTAAGACACCAAAAAACATCCGACTAAGACACCAAGAAACATCCGACTAAGACACCAAGAAACATCCGACAAAAACACCAAGAAACATCCGACTAAGTGACCAAGAAACATCCGACTAAGAGACCAAGAAACATCCGACTAAGACACCAAGAAACATCCGACTAAGAGACCAAGAAACATCCGACTAAGACACCAAGAAACATCCGACTAAGACACCAAGAAAAATCCGACTAAGACACCAAGAATCATCCGACTAAGACACCAAGAAACATCCGACTAAGACACCAAGAAACATCCGACAAAGAGACCAAGAAACATCCGACTAAGAGACCAAGAAACATCCGACTAAGACACCAAGAAACATACGACTAAGACACCAAGAAACATCCGACTAAGACACCAAGAAACATCCGACTAAGACACCAAGAAACATCCGACTAAGAGACCAAGAAACATCCAACTAAGAGACCAAGAAACATCCGACTAAGACACCAAGAAACATCCGACTAAGACACCAAGAAACTCCAGACTAAGACACAAAGAAACTCCAGACTAAGACACCAAGAAACTCCAGACTAAGACACCAAGAAACACCAGACTAAGACACCAAGAAACATCCGACTAAGACACCAAGAAACATCCGACTAAGACACCAAGAAACATCCGACTAAAACACCAAGAAACATCCGACTAAGACACAAAGAAACTCCACACTAAGACACCAAGAAACATCCGACTAAGACACCAAGAAACATCCGACTAAGACACCAAGAAACATCCGACTAAGACACCAAGAAACATCCGACTAAGACACTAAGAAACAACCGACTAAGGCACCAAGAAACATCCGACTAAGATACAAGGAAACTCCAGACTAAGACACCAAGAAACTCCAGACCAAGACACCAAGAAACTCCAGACTAAGACACAAAGAAACTCCAGACTAAGACACCAAGAAACTCCAGATTAAGACACCAAGAAACACCAGACTAAGACACCAAGAAACTCCAGATTAAGACACCAAGAAACACCAGACTAAAACTACAAGAAACTCCAGACTAAGAATAACAAAAAAAAAATCAGACTAAGCCAAAAAGAAACATCATATGAAGACATCAAGTACCATAAGACTTAGAGACCAAGAAACACCCGACAAAGACACCTAGAAACATTTCACTAAGACGCCAAGAAACTCCAGACTAAGACACAAAGAAACACCAGACGAAGACAAGAAACACCAGAAAAAGACCAAAAAAAAACACCAGACTACGACACCAAGAAACACCAGACTGAAACAACAAGAAACACCAGACTGAAACAACAAGAAACACCAGACTGAAACAACAAGAAACACCAGACTGAAACAACAAGAAACACCAGACTGAAACAACAAGAAACACCAGACTGAAACAACAAGAAACACCAGACTGAAACAACAAGAAACACCAGACTGAAACAACAAGAAACACCAGACTGAAACAACAAGAAACACCAGACTGAAACAACAAGAAACACTAGACTGAAACAACAAGAAAAAACAGACTGAAACAACAAGAAACACCAGACTGAAACAACAAGAAACACCAGACTGAAACAACAAGAAACACCAGACTGAAACAACAAGAAACACCAGACTTAAACAACAAGAAACACCAGACTGAAACAACAAGAAACACCAGACTGAAACAACAAGAAACACCAGACTGAAACAACAAGAAACACTAGACTGAAACAACAAGAAACACCAGACTGAAACAACAAGAAACACCAGACCGAAACAACAAGAAACACTAGACCAAGACAACAATAAACACCGGACAAAGAAAAACCAGTCTAACACAATTAGAGACATCAGAATAAGACAACAAGAAGCACCAGACTGACAAAAAAATCCAGACTAAGAAGTACTAGAATAAGACAACAGGAGACATCAGACTAAGACAACAAGAAACACCCGACTAAGACAACACGATAACTCACACTAATACACAAAGAAAGACTAGACCAATACAATAAAAAACAACATCAGACTAAGACAATAAGAAACATCACACTAAGAATTACAAGACTAACACTACTAGAGACACCAGACTAAGACAACAAGAAACACTAGACTAAGACACCAAGAAACACTAGACTAAGACAACAAGAAACATCAGACTAAGACATCAGACTAAGACATCAGACTAAGACGCCAAGAAAAACCAGACTAAGACAAGCAACTCCAGACTATGAAAGACCAAATTAAGACAACGGGAAACATCAGACTAAGACAAAAAAGATATCAGACTAAGACAAGAGACTTCAGACTAAGACAGCAAGAGAAATCAGACATCAAGAAAATACTGTAGAAGTTTAACTGAACGATAACTTTCAGTTTATTCAGTCTTTCTCGTCTTTCAACTATTTTAATGTAAAATTATTAAGTAACGTAAATGATCTAGATAATAGATAATCTAGTAAGGCGATGATCTAGTCAGAAGATGATATAGTCAGGAGATGACGTAGTCAGGAGACGATCTTCTCAGGAGATGATCGAGTCAGGAGATGATGTAGTCAGGAGATGATCTGGTCAGGAGATGATATACTCAGAAGATTAGTCAGGAGATGATCTAGTCAGGAGATGATCTAGTCAGGAGATGAAACATGTTCAGTATTTATTATCTCTCATTACACCCATCTTACAGTATACCCCATCTTACAATATACCTCATCTTACAAGATACCCCATCTCAACCTATCATCTCAGCCTATCATCTCAGCCCATAATCTCAGTTCATCTCAGATTAAAGATTGCCTCGTACTTGAGTATACTTCACATCTAGAGCACACTCTGGCTCACGCTATGAGTTATATCGTAGTGTACCATATGTCACAATGCTGCTCATCTCACAGTATACTTTATCTGGTGTCATTCCTCTTGTTGTCCTCTCGGATACAAAACTTCAGCTAAGTGGTATTATTATTTAATTCCCTTTTTACCATTATTCATTCGCCGGTGAATAACTTAATATCAAATCTAAGCTGATAGTTAACTTAATTGTCCTGCTGCCTAGCAGTTACATATTAGGGCCTTTTCTAGATGTTTAACCGTGTTAACCCCACCTCCCCCCCTATACGAGAATTGAAGTATGCCACCCATCCCGTTTACTACCATCAGCCCCCTCCCCCTAGGTCATCCAGGCTCGAAGAATTCATTCATTGGATATAAAATAACTTCAGTTATGTCTCAGAAGGGATGAGAATGATGAATGCTCTTTGACTTGAAAGTGTTGTGCAGTGGGCCACAATTCTTCAGATTCAATTGTAGTTCCATGGGTTACATCGGATCAACTATTTTCATGTCAGCAGCAAATGGGACCTGGAAAGAGCTGTATGTCCTGTTCATGGAGATTGGTTAATTTTTAATATTTTATTTCGGAGTGGGGAGATTGTGCAACTCCTGTTTTATTTTTTTTTTTCAAACTCCAGGTTTTGAATTGTGAGGAGATGGTCCAATTTTTCCTCCTTTTCCCCTTATTTGAAATGCTTTCACATTTAAATACATATGAGAGATGAGATTCTCATGACCTTGAAATTGTACATTACACGCAACGGAGACTCAAATGGCAAACGTCCACTGGCTTGAGTAAACGCAGACGGAAAAATCCAATGTATGAGTCTTAATATCAGCTCTATGATACCAGCTCCTCGATACCAACTAAAAAATACCAGCTCCACGATACCAGCTCCACGATACCAACTAAAAAATACCAGCTCCACGATACCAACTAAAAAATGCCAGCTCCACGATACCAACTAAAAAATACCAGCTCCACGATACCAGCTCCACGATACCAACTAAAAAATACCAGCTCCACAATACCAGCTCCACGATACCAACTAAAAAATGCCAATTCCACGACACCAACTAAAAAATACCAGCTCCACAATACCAGCTCCACGATACCAACTAAAAAATGCCAGCTCCATGATACCAACTAAAAAATACCAGCTCCACAATACCAGCTCCATGATACCAACTAAAAAATGCCAGCTCCACGATACCAACTAAAAAATACCAGCTCCACGATACCAACTAAAACATACCAGCTCCACGATACCAACTAAAAAATACCAGTTCCACGATACCAACTAAAAAATACCAGCTCCACGATACCATGTCTACGATGCCGAACTTCATGATAACGTAAACTCTTCATCCACAACACCATGTCCGTTATTCACCTCCACAATTCCATCGCCACAAAATTACCGACACGATACCATCTCCGCAATACCAGTTCCACGACAAAGCTCCACATTCCAAGCTCAGCGATACCAGATCCACGTTGTCAGCCCTGAGAGCGAAAATGTTCGTAGATGAACCTATGCTAGTGCATACATTGCTTTTGATATTGTTTCTATGTCATTACTCTGTTTATGTGAAGCATTTTCATTCGTCTTTCGCTTCAACATTTAAACTTCATTTTTGAAAAGAAAAATTAACACGTGAACCATACCATGGTCTTCAAAAAAAAAAAAAAAAAAAAAAAAAAAAAAACAAAAACCAAAAAAAAAACATAAAAAAAAAAAAAAAAAAAAAAAAAAAATTAAAGTCATAGTTGTCTTTTGACAAATTAAACACGTATAAAGAGAAGTCACTGTAATCAGCTATTTCATCTCCTTGTTTCATTGTAATTATAATAATTAAAGGACTGCTTTCAATGTATTAAACGTCCTAATCTTTTTGTCCTGTTCTCTAATTCAAGCGTGCACATACCTCGTTTTGCTATTTCATTCATTCTAATTAGTAATTTTATTAAATCTTAATATCATTGTATGTAAATTGAATTTATTTATTTATTTATTTATTTAGGCATTTTTATATAGCGCTTATCATAAAGCTCTAAGCGCTTTACAATTATTAAAACATGTGAACTAAGTAAAATAAAAATGAGACACTAGGATAGTAACTACTATTCTATGCATTTTTATATAGCGCTTATCATAAAGCTCTAAGCGCTTTACAATTATTAAAACATGTGAACTAAGTAAAATAAAAATGAGACACTAGGATAGTAACTACTATTCTATAGAAACAATGAAAATGGCTATAAAACGAGGACACTTTGACACTTCAGGATCAACCCGAAACAGAAAATGAGGTAGGGCAAGGAGGGTGCATCACAGGTCATAGGCGGACCTAAACATTATTCTCGGTCTAGACATATGAATGAATTGTGAAACAGTTGACGGTCTAAATGAAGATGTATCCTATTGTCTCAGTCTTGGGACGCTATGAGGCCTTTAATACTTGATCAAAATACAAATTTGCTTACGGCCTGAGTCTCCAAACCAACGTTAAATGGCTTGGATTTGATCTCTGGTCTACCGCTTCCTTCTTTTATGTCTAGCAGTTCCCGAAAACTAAGCTCTTAAGTTTTGATGTGTTTTGATGAGTTGTTATAATGTTGGACAACGTCAGCAAATGTTTTTATGTTCACAACATTCAAAATTTCAAAATGTTTAAATCATAAATTAAATGAGCGTCCCCACCCCTCCATTCCCCACTCCTCATTCCCGTCTGTTCCAGGTGAGTGTCCAGACGGTCATGTTAACGGAGATTCGTGGGAACTTCCTGGATGTCAAGGTTGTGATTGTGGTGACGGATGGTATGGTTGTTACGGGTAAGTTATTATTTTTTTTTTGTTGTTGCTATTTTTTTACTGTGTTTGGCGTTATGGAAAGTGTCATCAGGGACGAAGCCGCCTAACAAAAAGGTACGCCGCTGGAGATACCTACTGCCAAAGGTCCTGGTAATAACACTAATCACGGAATGTCTAGCAATGTGAGACTTCAATCTATTACTTCCCCAGGGTCTCCACTCTATAACTCCTAACTATGACTTGATCTATAAGTTGATCTATGAATTTATCTATAACTTTATCAAATATATAAATATATATGTTTATCTATACGGTTTTATAATTTTATGTATGGCTTGATCCAAACTTTATCTATAACTTATCTAAACTTTTTATATGACCTTTTCTTTGGCTTTATCTATAACTTCTAGGACGTTATCTATAGCTTTATCTAGGACGTTATCTATAGCTTTATCTAGGACGTTATCTATAAAATTATATATAACCTTATCCAGAACATTATAACTTTATATATAACTTTACCTAAAGCTCTAAGATAAAAATACTCTGTATTAACAGCAATTCAACTGGAAAATTGCTCTTGACTTTTGCTCCAGACAGCGATAAGCGACCGCTAAAATGCAATATTTATCCTCACAGATGTGGTTTAATGGCTTTCTATTACGACACGTATTCATGCTACGTCCAGGACAACTTAGACAAAGGCTACCCCCAATGCTGTAATCAAGATTTAATTTGTAAAGGTGATGAGGGTTTTGACGAGTCCAAACTGCGACCAGATCCAGAGCAGATCAGAGATCTGCCAGTAGAAGTCGAGGAACTCAATGCCACTGACGACCCCATACTCGTCGTGGACCCCGATGAGTCTGTAGAGTGACTCGCAATCCCCAAGGAAGTCACTGCCACTCCCCATGTTACTGCATAAGATTGTGGTTTAGATGGAAATTAACCTATATTGGATTCTAATAAAAAGATTCCCGTTCCATGAAAATGAAATCAATTTTTATTTAGATCTTAACATTTAAAAAAAATTGAATTCCTGGTTTCTTATTTGTTCATTAAAAGAAATGTGTACACATATTTAGAAATTGTTTCTACAGATATTTTAAAAACATATTTTTCTTGCATGCTGCATCGTTTGTGTACTTGGCATTATTTTTGTTTTTGGTCAAAGTCATAATCGGGCTTTTTGTTGTTTTGTAAATTTTAGTAGATCAATGTTATAACTATTGGATACCAGTTTAATTTTTTTTTAAAATTAACATAACATTACTGATATATCAATCCGCATTACTGATAAACCATTCACTGAACGGAATAAGTCAATGCTTTACATTATAGCCATTGCTATACAGTATAGACATTGCTACACATTAGAGTCGTTTCTATACATTATAGAAGTTGCTATACATTATAGACATTGCTATGAATTATAGACATTGCCATACATTATAGAATTTGCTAAAAATTATAGACATGCTATACATTATATACAGTGCTATACATTATAGACATTGCTATATATTAAAGACATTGCTATACATTATAGACAATGCCATACATTATAGACAATACTATCAATTGTCCAAGGAAAATGGGATTCCTTTACATCACGTCACCTAAAAGTAACAAATTTCTTCCTGTTCTTGTGGTCAACCTGAGATTTTCGAGATCGTATATTTTGTGCTTGGTTTCTACCATTTCCGTTTCTGTCAAATTTTATATTCCTTCTTTTTATATTATCAATGCAATGTATGATCTTTATTATAGCATTGTATGGGTTAATATCTATTTAATATGAATTTTCGAACTTTTTTAAAGATGTTAATAAATTTTGAACATTATTATTTCACTTTAGTAAAACAGCTGCACGGCTAAATTATTTAAAACAAGTTCTTAAGTAGGTAAAGTAAATTCTTAGACTAATTCATTGAACGATTTAAGCTAAGGAAACAATCATTGTTTTTTTAGAGAGTATCTCACAAATATTATACATTTATTTTGATGACGTAATGAACAGTTGTATTGTTTAATCACGCACATCTGATACACAGGTAATGCTATGCTGAAATAAAGACTGCCGATTTACACAATTAATTAAGTTTGCATCGTCTCGGCTGGATCTCCGGGACATAAATTTAGTTTAGTTGCATCAGGCAGGGGGTTGATATGAGATTTCTAACCAAGGGTTAAGTCAAAACGGTAGGCGGTAGGTTTGACATTGTGGTTAGCGTTAATTCTATTTTACAACTGGGGGGTCAAAGCGTGGTTAAGAGACCCTCTTCTGAGAGGAATGAGTAAAAAAAAATTTTTTTTAAAAATGGGGCACGGTCCCTAAACCTTACCGAAACATGCCTCACCCAAAAAGGAAACTGTAAAAATAGAAATGCAAACACCAGATGAAAACACAACACGGTCCTACTCGAAGCTACTAGAACAGATTACATCCTCTTTGGGACGGACCCAAACTACCGTCATCGCTGAAAGCCGCCGGAGACAGTAGCGCATTTGCTCATTTCTCGAGTGCCCGACACAAATGAGTGGAGAGTTTTGGAGCACTCCAGACATCTACACAGAAAGCCTGATCTACGACGATGCACAGCAGATGCCGCACAAGCACCCCGGTTGGATAGTACTCGTTCACCTTGTACTGCAACTCAGGTAAGCGAATGAAAACTTTGAAAATCCAAACACGGAAAATGGAGACCCGTAGGTGGTATATAATTGAAGCAATGAAAATTCCAGAAACTCCTGCGGCGCTACTGGTGCCAAGCTGTATCATCCACACACGATGTTCCCTTGGCTTATCTGGGTGCATGGAGAGAGGCGATTTACTGTCTAGGGAACCAGCCTATACTTCTAAAGCAAAAAATCACAGGCCTTGTGTTTTCGTCCTGCGAGGTCTACACCATCGCCACATTGTGACGAGACGATGACCAAAAAGATAGTTAGTTAATGCTTTCACAAAACACAAAACTCAACACTCAGCTCAGTGAAAAAACTGACAACCATGAATAATTTAATTTTATTCGTTCTTGTGATTTCACTCCACCCATAAATCAACCACATATCTCCTCCATTCACTTGATACATTTTCTAGGCCCATAATATTTGACACACGGAAAGAGTGCAACAAACGTTTGAATTTTTACTCAATGATACTGTCTATTGAAATTTCAGGAATCTTATTTCTTTCGTATTTTTTTCTAAACCTTCTCTTGAACTTAAAATAAATAAGTTGTTTTGACAGAAGTTCATCTTACTTGTGAAGCTCAGTGAGCACAAGTGGTCTAAGTCTTTGCTGATGGAGATATGCTGTCGCGTGAAAACCAAACATACGTTAAAACACGACGTCAATCTAGATGCCAATTGCTGCCTTCAACTTAAGGGCTACCCTCCGTTCAATTAGTTGATATTATTATTATCATTAGTATTAGTGCTTCCGGATTTTATTTTTCGTCCGTCGAAGTCGACTAGGACCATCGAATCATCCGGTTAGGGGCTGGGGGAGGGGGGTTGGGATTACGGTGAGCTCGTAGGTGGCTTGTTAGACCGATCCTTGCTCGGAATAGTCTATGACACCGTGGGCATGAAATAGTTGCTTCAGACTTCCGGATAGCAAGAAGATGACCGACACGCACATTTGAGAGATGATTGAAATTGTGGAATAACACGAAATTAAAGAATTAATACCAATAGAGATTTTGTTTTAAAAAATGTAGAAAGCTAGGGTAAATTTCGGGAGTAAACCCAAACTGTTATACCAAAGTTATTTCGTCAACTCCTGTAATGCAGTTTGTGCGAAATTGTATTGACATATGTCATTCGCTTGGAGCTACTGGCTCCGTCTAGAATGAGGATCGTTTGCATTGGGAAACAGCTGGCCTAAATAAAACACCGCCAATGCTTAGTATCTTTGCCGGCGATGATATGCAGAGCTTATTTACATAGCAACAAAATAAAACGAAGCCCTTGTCAAAGGAAAAAAAGAGAATGAAGGAAGGCTAGGGTAAACAAGGAGTAAATGTTCTAAAGCGAGAAGTTCAACATGGGAGAGTCATTTCAGGAAATGTGATAACTGTAGCCGAGACTGCCATTCCAGGAACAGTCTAGACTTCCATTCCAGGATCAGGTGAGATTGACATTCCAGGATCAGGTGATAATGACATTCCAGGATCAGGTGAGACTTCCATTCCATGATCAGGCGAGATTGACATTCCAGGGTCAGCCGAGACCTTTATTCCAGAATCAGATGAGTCTGACATTCCAGGATCAGATGAGAATGACATCCAAGGATCAGGTGAGAATGACCTTCCAGGATGAGGAGAGTCTGACATTCCAGGTTCAGGTGGGAATGACATTCCAGGATCAGCCCAGACTTCCATTCTAGGATCAGGCGAGATTGACATTCAAGGGTCAGGTGAGAATGACATTCCAATAAAAATCACACCCATAACCGGTTGCCCCTGTCCCTTCAAAAAATTTTTAAAAATATTTGGGCACTTGAGTGTGTTAAATTCCCTAGTATCAAGTCGAAATTTTCTTTAAAAAATTTAGAATGCTTAACTAATACATTTTTATTTTCAAGTTTACACACGCCGTTCCCTCTCCCAGGCTCGGCCACTGGGATGGGGGTAGTTTTTAGAATAATAAATTTTCTAGGGCTTCGTTACGATATTAGCCATTATGTTGTCGCAAATGTGGCTGATTTTTAAATTTACTTTTTCTCTTACCCACCAAGAATGCTGCACCCCAATCCTCTGTTAAATTGGTCCCACTTTAGTGTGTATTCATTAATTTAACATGTGTAATAGTTTATTAATGGCTGATTAATGTCATCGAACAAACCAGTAATTATAATTGTGTTGTCTATATCATGATCCCACGCTCGTAGCTGAAAGAAAAAAAAAGCAGGCTACCCTGGGTTCGACACTTAGAGAGAATGTCAAATGACAGAAGAGTGAAGAGTATGCATCACCAATACCTTAGATGGATGGATGATGTTGAAAAAGATCTAAAGCAGCTTGGAATCCAAGCATGGAAATGAAAATGATCAGTTAGGTTGAGTGGAAGGAAGTGGTGGGGAGGGGGCTTTAGCGCCACAGGAATGGGTGGAAGGTCTGAGTGGAAGGACTGGCGATGCAGGCCAAAGCATTACATGGGCTGTAGCGCAACAGGGATGGATGGAAGGTCTGAGTGGAAGGAAGTGGTGAGTCAGGCCAAAACTCTAAAAGGTCTCAGTGGAAGGATGTAGAGAGCCAGGCCAAAGCTCTAAAAGGTCTCAGTGGAAGGATGTGGTGAGGCAGGCACACTTTTGGAATTTGTCTTAACCAGCATATAACCAAGATAAAGCACTGCTAGAGCCCTTCCTGTCCTGCGCAAATGAGCATTTATTTAATGCAGCCAGGACTGCGCAGGTCAGGTATTTGACACATTTACTTGCTAAATATAAAAAAAAGGGTGCTGGGTGGCCGAGTGGTCTAAACTGACTCACTCCAAATAGGGGTGTTCTGGAGTTCAATCCCCGCCAAAGCAAAATCCCAAGCACCCTTGTTGGATGGGACTCGTTAGCCTTGGAAGGCAACTCATCTAAGAGACGGTTAACTCTGAATTCAAACCAGCAGCCTAAATGATCTACACATTGATCGCGGGCCCTCAAATATGAAAAAAAAGTAGCGAAAGGAGTAGACGTAGATCTGTTTTTTGACCTAACTAGACTTTGGGGGACCGTTTGGTAGCGGCTACTATGGCCCTACTTGATGCATCCGTCACGATTCTTTCGTAGCGATAAGAGACGGCATATTGATTAAGTTGAACACTTGGGATAGGCTGTCAGAATGTCAGAGATTCTCACCCGATCCCGCCAACATGGTACTCGAGACATCGTTAACAAACAATAGTGTAAACAACCTCGCAGCTGTTACATAAGAATCCCGCGGCAGGGTGAGATCAATTTACGATCTATGGATTAAATTTTTAAGACAAGTCTGGCGATGGCTTAATGCTAATACAATTTGCAAATCGTTCAATACTAAAAACCTACAATAAGCAAAAGCCTTTGCATCTGGGGCAGTAGTCGAGTAACATTCACCCATTAAAGATAATTAGAAAGATCTTACCATGTAATATAGAGAAGCGATTAATGAATCAAAATCATTTTCCATTGCAATTCTAGACACACACACACACACTTACCCACCAACAATTAATTTATTGATCACAAGAAATTATTTGAAGTTTATTTGGAAAATTCCAGGTCGACAAGTGTATTGACATTCTACAAACATTTATTTTTTGCATCGAAACATAGCAGTCATTGACGCCCTGTCCATTTACTTCAGTCATACCAATATGTATAATCGTCCGTACAAACACAGAGGTAATGATATGGGGACATGCTGTCTTGACTTTCATAATTGCAATGAGCGAAATACCAATTGCAAGATGCATATAGAAATCCTATGGTACGACAAAACCTTTTGCAACTTTGGCTATCAGGGTTATAGACCGCACCTAATCTGAAATAATAAAATAGGCATGTAATGTCACAATACATTTTGCTTGTTTACCGTTCGACAATAAATTAATTTTTGCATCTCCCGGAATGCTCTTAATTCAAGTTAATTTTGAAATTGAAACTTTAAAAAAAAACAAAAAACTTTAAAAAGCCATTAAAATAATTTCACATTTAAACCCCAAAATATAGGTTTATATATATAATTTATCGCAATATTTAAGATTTCCTTTACAGCTACTACATTGTATTTAAATAAGTACTTAATGACACTGGTCGAAAGTAGAAAGACATTTTTGATAATAGTAATAATAAGGCCTGATACGCATGAGCGCCCGCAGGGGGGGGCAAGAGGGCACTTGCCCCACCCCCTGGATTGATTGGATAAAAAAAATGTAGACAAAAATATACCAAAAATGTATTAAAGTAAAAGGAAAATAAAGAGAAAGTAACTAATCTGATGTCCTGTCCGTTCGTTCACCATAAAAATACGCTACAGTAAATTCAAAGTACATTAAAACATTACTAACAAAATTTTGCCCTCCCCCCTTAGAAAGTTAATCGATTTTTTGCCCCCCCCCCCGAAAGTTTTCTGCGGGCGCCCATGCTGACACTATATTCAATACATTTACCAATCATTTTTTTAATTAAAAAAAAAAATTATGGTTATCATAATGTGTTGAAATCAAGGGGCGTAAACAACCAAATCTAAATAAAACAAGAACATCAACATTATTGTCAAATTCTTTAGATTAACTTCGCTTTTGTTCGTGGCTGGCCAGCTGGGTGGCGGGCTTGCGAAATCTTCAAACAGGTAACTGACCTACTTGACGCCAAACTATAGACCTGACACTTGGCACATAGACTCGTTGCCAATGACTCACCCACCCACCCCTAAAATCACCATTTACCCATTTTTTTTTTCAAGGGGAAGATGGCAGAAATATCACGACACTGATTTCCCGAAATAAAATTCCCGATAATGAGATTCTTTAAATAGAAATTATCGCAAGTGCGTTTGGTGCATAATATTGTCTTTAATATTCCTGAAAGTTTTGGTAAAATAAATCTGCGGTGTAAAAGTGGGTGGGTCATTAACATATTAATATAATTCAGGGGCGTGAAGAACATGTGCGTTCGGAGCCTGGGGGTGGGGGTGGGAGCACTAATTGGGATTTGGGATTGTTATAAATTAATTTACTTGAATGTATTTTTTGTTGAAGTTTAAGCTCTAGCTACCCTCATTAGCTGCCCTCATTAGCTGCCCTCATTAGCTGCCCTCATTGCTCGGTATTATATTTTTATAAAGGATTTTTACGAAAAACTTTTGTTTTGTTATGGGATGCTTAAATAACCTTACAGGCGTTGTCTTCATTTCATTGAAGATAGAGATTTACAATGAATTGACTTCTAACCCACAGCGTAGACATGGGATTGCGGAGGAAGTTGGTGCGCCACGGACAGCACTTTGTTTTTATAACATTAGAAGGGGCGCCATTTTTTTTTTTTTGGGGGGGGGCAATTTTCTGTTCCTTTAAGTGGACAGCAAAATTCCAGTTCAGCCCCGCCAGCACTAGCAACTACTACGCCACTGCCGCGAACAGCTGCATATTCAGTGTATTTTTATTTTAAAGTAATAAGACATATTATGCAGTAAACCATCTGTTATCTAACCAACAATTTTCAACAGCAATATAATTTTTTTATGATTTAAAACCGCTTTCCACACAAAAGGGAGTAATTATTATTCTTCCTGTTAAGGTATTAGAGTTTGAGAAATAATCAATAGTAACAAATAAAATCACTTGACATCCCTTCAATTATTACCATGACAGTCATTTGTCATTATGCATTTTGCGTCAAAAAATGGACAAAATTAATTGAATATGTATATATATTTATATTTTTATATATTGATGTATATTTTTTTTAATGTGCCCCATGTAATTAGCAAAGGCGTAGGAAGAGGGTGGTCAAAGGGCCTCCTTCCCTCCCAGGGTGGCACATTTTGTCTTTATATGTAGGCATTTTCGGCCAACTGCATACTTCTTTCGTATGTGGGGGGGGGGGACGGCAACATTCTTGGCCTGCCCCAGGTTGCATTAACCGTGGCTACGCCAATGGTAAGTATACGAATTTCCAGGAGCGGATCGACCTATTCATCGATGGCCCTCTGTCATTTATTGTTTCCTCATGTTGGTTGGAGATGTTCAACGCCAAAAATGTAATTTGAAATTCTATATGTTTGTCAAAATGTGCTATGTTGACTGAAATCTTGGGAAGTTTCTATTAAACACAATGGTGGGTTACAGGTAGTCACCGTTTCAGTCGGGACATTTTAATTTAGAAAATCTAAAAAATAACAAATTTAATTAAAATAAGGTATTAATATCAAAAGCAACCCATTTCAAGATTTTTGTTACGTGTGAAAACTATTTAAAAAGCTCACTCTTTTCGCTAAAATTTTTAACGAGCTAGTACTCTCTAAAAAAATGTTTCAAACAAAGAATCAAGAATTTCCAAGAATTTCAAATTGTAATTAAAGCAGAATTTTTTTCTCTTCAAATTAGAAAAATCAAAGTTAGTTTTAAAAAAGATATATATTTAAATAGACTTACAGCTTTCTAATTAATGAAAAGTCCTTGATGGAGAAATTGAAGACGGTGCACCATTGTTTTATAAACAGTGTAAAAGTGTCTTGTCGGCGCTTATCCGTTTTTAAAGACAGTATTGAAACCTGAGACCGACCAAATTTCGGCTTCGGCACCGAAAGTTGTCATTTGATCACTTTCGGCCTAGTTTCGGTCTCGGCCGAAATCAGAAAATCACTTTCGGTCGGTCTCTAATTGAAACTTTGTCAAGAACGCATTATAGGAAGCGTCAAATTGGCTGCAGTTGTGACGTAGCTTTTACCGCAATACATTGCCACTGTGAACTCGACATCGGTGGAAAGCTTCAAGGCTGCCCTGGCATCAGCTAGGAGCTGTTAGAATAGCAACAGCATACCCCCAACCGTTGCAAAGATGCCAGTACATGGATGCAGCAACGAAACATTACCAGAACCAGAACATCAATGAACTTGACAGAGTCACTCGTGTAGCTTTCGAAATTCATTTAAAAAAAAAAAAAAAAAGAGAGAGAGATCCAACGCAGAAAAGTAATAGCATGAAGAATACGTAAAGAAAGTCTTTAGTTCGCTTTTAAATTTGACAGTGAGAAAAGTAAATACAAGACTGAAATATTTCGCAAAGCAAACGTGAATACAGTAAAAGCGATTACTTATGAATTTGTGTCCCGTCAGCCACTGTATCATACTGACCCTACTCGATCCACCCCATGTGCTATATCATACTGATCTTCATTGATCCACCACATGTGCTATATCATTCTGATCCCACTTGATCCGAGCCAAGTGCTATATCATTCTGATCCCACTTGATCCGACCCAAGTGCTATATCATACTGATCCCACTCGATCTGCCCCATGTGGGTTGTAGAAATGAACGCGACATAATCACCCAGAAAATTAAAGACAATCTTTCATTCTGCCCATGACAGCCAACTGTGAATCTGTATGTTTATGTTAATAGGCTTGCCATATTTAAAAAAAAAAATCCAGATGTCAAAACATCTTTAGCGGCCCTGATTTATACTTAAATTAGCTAGAAAATTGATTTAACTTCATACTGAATGCACACCTGAAACACGTGATCATGGAGATCACGCTGACCTTTTGTAAAAAAGCTGACCTAAACGTTCCTTATACAGGGTTTCTCAGAGAAGATGTTGAACTATGCCCTGATCTGGTGTTGACGATATAACATAAAAACTATAGGCCCAACGTGAGAAATGCTATCAATATGACATTTATAACTGATAGACATGCTACCTATATGACATTTATAACTGATAGACTTGCTATCTATATGACATTTATAACTGATAGACATGCTATATCTATGACATTTATAACTGATAGACATGCTACCTATATGGCATTTATAACTGATAGACATGCTATCTATATGACATTTATAACTGATAGACATGCTACCTATATGACATTTATAACTGATAGACATGCTATCTATATGACATTTATAACTGATAGACATGCTACCTATATGACATTTATAACTGATAGAATATCACTTTCCTCATCTTATTAAAATTTCCAACAGTCTTTCAGCTCGTTTCAAACAGAAAACATCATATTAATATTTCGGAACATGGATGTATGTCAATGAAAATCTCAGTATGAGCACCCCCCCCCCACACCCCCCACCCAAAAAAAAATAAAATAGCAAGACCAAACTTCACGCTTCGCAAAAGATAACGTCAGTTTGACAACTTTGCATAGCGGCAGCCACAAATAGTTCCCAGAATGAAGACGGAAAATAGTGTGGGCCATTGTTATTGGAGTTGGGTCTCGCATTCACAGCTGTTCAAAATATAAACTGTTGCGTGTGCAGTAAGGAAAGGGATATGAGCGAAGCAAAGTTTGGGTAAAGCTTTGTAAAAAGGACAACGGTAAAAATAAATAAAAATAGAATGAACGTGTCGGCAAGAGGCCTTCTTCATTGTTTGCACCCTCTGCCAGGTGGCATATCTAGGTGAAACTTGACTCTGCCTCTCTGCCAGGTGGCATATCTAGGTGAAACTTGACTCTGCCTCTCTGCCAGGTGGCATATCTAGGTGAAACTTGACTCTGCCTCTCTGCCAGGTGGCATATCTAGGTGAAACTTGACTCTGCCTCTCTGCCAGGTGGCATATCTAGGTGAAACTTGACTCTGCCTCTCTGCCAGGTGGCATATCTAGGTGAAACTTGACTCTGCCTCTCTGCCAGGTGGCATATCTAGGTGAAACTTGACTCTGCCTCTCTGCCAGGTGGCATATCTAGGTGAAACTTGACTCTGCCTCTCTGCCAGGTGGCATATCTAGGTGAAACTTGACTCTGCCTCTCTGCCAGGTGGCATATCTAGGTGAAACTTGACTCTGCCTCTCTGCCAGGTGGCATATCTAGGTGAAACTTGACTCTGCCTCTCTGCCAGGTGGCATATCTAGGTGAAACTTGACTCTGCCTCTCTGCCAGGTGGCATATCTAGGTGAAACTTGACTCTGCCTCTCTGCCAGGTGGCATATCTAGGTGAAACTTGACTCTGCCTCTCTGCCAGGTGGCATATCTAGGTGAAACTTGACTCTGCCTCTCTGCCAGGTGGCATATCTAGGTGAAACTTGACTCTGCCTCTCTGCCAGGTGGCATATCTAGGTGAAACTTGACTCTGCCTCTCTGCCAGGTGGCATATCTAGGTGAAACTTGACTCTGCCTCTCTGCCAGGTGGCATATCTAGGTGAAACTTGACTCTGCCTCTCTGCCAGGTGGCATATCTAGGTGAAACTTGACTCTGCCTCTCTGCCAGGTGGCATATCTAGGTGAAACTTGACTCTGCCTCTCTGCCAGGTGGCATATCTAGGTGAAACTTGACTCTGCCTCTCTGCCAGGTGGCATATCTAGGTGAAACTTGACTCTGCCTCTCTGCCAGGTGGCATATCTAGGTGAAACTTGACTCTGCCTCTCTGCCAGGTGGCATATCTAGGTGAAACTTGACTCTGCCTCTCTGCCAGGTGGCATATCTAGGTGAAACTTGACTCTGCCTCTCTGCCAGGTGGCATATCTAGGTGAAACTTGACTCTGCCTCTCTGCCAGGTGGCATATCTAGGTGAAACTTGACTCTGCCTCTCTGCCAGGTGGCATATCTAGGTGAAACTTGACTCTGCCTCTCTGCCAGGTGGCATATCTAGGTGAAACTTGACTCTGCCTCTCTGCCAGGTGGCATATCTAGGTGAAACTTGACTCTGCCTCTCTGCCAGGTGGCATATCTAGGTGAAACTTGACTCTGCCTCTCTGCCAGGTGGCATATCTAGGTGAAACTTGACTCTGCCTCTCTGCCAGGTGGCATATCTAGGTGAAACTTGACTCTGCCTCTCTGCCAGGTGGCATATCTAGGTGAAACTTGACTCTGCCTCTCTGCCAGGTGGCATATCTAGGTGAAACTTGACTCTGCCTCTCTGCCAGGTGGCATATCTAGGTGAAACTTGACTCTGCCTCTCTGCCAGGTGGCATATCTAGGTGAAACTTGACTCTGCCTCTCTGCCAGGTGGCATATCTAGGTGAAACTTGACTCTGCCTCTCTGCCAGGTGGCATATCTAGGTGAAACTTGACTCTGCCTCTCTGCCAGGTGGCATATCTAGGTGAAACTTGACTCTGCCTCTCTGCCAGGTGGCATATCTAGGTGAAACTTGACTCTGCCTCTCTGCCAGGTGGCATATCTAGGTGAAACTTGACTCTGCCTCTCTGCCAGGTGGCATATCTAGGTGAAACTTGACTCTGCCTCTCTGCCAGGTGGCATATCTAGGTGAAACTTGACTCTGCCTCTCTGCCAGGTGGCATATCTAGGTGAAACTTGACTCTGCCTCTCTGCCAGGTGGCATATCTAGGTGAAACTTGACTCTGCCTCTCTGCCAGGTGGCATATCTAGGTGAAACTTGACTCTGCCTCTCTGCCAGGTGGCATATCTAGGTGAAACTTGACTCTGCCTCTCTGCCAGGTGGCATATCTAGGTGAAACTTGACTCTGCCTCTCTGCCAGGTGGCATATCTAGGTGAAACTTGACTCTGCCTCTCTGCCAGGTGGCATATCTAGGTGAAACTTGACTCTGCCTCTCTGCCAGGTGGCATATCTAGGTGAAACTTGACTCTGCCTCTCTGCCAGGTGGCATATCTAGGTGAAACTTGACTCTGCCTCTCTGCCAGGTGGCATATCTAGGTGAAACTTGACTCTGCCTCTCTGCCAGGTGGCATATCTAGGTGAAACTTGACTCTGCCTCTCTGCCAGGTGGCATATCTAGGTGAAACTTGACTCTGCCTCTCTGCCAGGTGGCATATCTAGGTGAAACTTGACTCTGCCTCTCTGCCAGGTGGCATATCTAGGTGAAACTTGACTCTGCCTCTCTGCCAGGTGGCATATCTAGGTGAAACTTGACTCTGCCTCTCTGCCAGGTGGCATATCTAGGTGAAACTTGACTCTGCCTCTCTGCCAGGTGGCATATCTAGGTGAAACTTGACTCTGCCTCTCTGCCAGGTGGCATATCTAGGTGAAACTTGACTCTGCCTCTCTGCCAGGTGGCATATCTAGGTGAAACTTGACTCTGCCTCTCTGCCAGGTGGCATATCTAGGTGAAACTTGACTCTGCCTCTCTGCCAGGTGGCATATCTAGGTGAAACTTGACTCTGCCTCTCTGCCAGGTGGCATATCTAGGTGAAACTTGACTCTGCCTCTCTGCCAGGTGGCATATCTAGGTGAAACTTGACTCTGCCTCTCTGCCAGGTGGCATATCTAGGTGAAACTTGACTCTGCCTCTCTGCCAGGTGGCATATCTAGGTGAAACTTGACTCTGCCTCTCTGCCAGGTGGCATATCTAGGTGAAACTTGACTCTGCCTCTCTGCCAGGTGGCATATCTAGGTGAAACTTGACTCTGCCTCTCTGCCAGGTGGCATATCTAGGTGAAACTTGACTCTGCCTCTCTGCCAGGTGGCATATCTAGGTGAAACTTGACTCTGCCTCTCTGCCAGGTGGCATATCTAGGTGAAACTTGACTCTGCCTCTCTGCCAGGTGGCATATCTAGGTGAAACTTGACTCTGCCTCTCTGCCAGGTGGCATATCTAGGTGAAACTTGACTCTGCCTCTCTGCCAGGTGGCATATCTAGGTGAAACTTGACTCTGCCTCTCTGCCAGGTGGCATATCTAGGATAGGTGCACTGAAAACATTTCACACATTGATAAATGAAATGAGACACGCACATTTTGTGTAAGTAAAACAATTTAGGATAATATTTAACAATGGTTACACATAATAAAAAGGCTTTTTTTTCTGCAGATGCCTTAATCAGAACAACAATAAAAAAACCCATTCATTTAAGCATAAATTAAAATTATATATATATATATATATATATATATATATATATATATATATATATATATATATATATATATATATATATATATATGGATAGGGATATGTGCAACAGGGACAACGGTTGCGGCTTTTGGTGCCTTTATGTGCTTTGATAGAAGGGAGGAGGCTTCTAGCAAGAAGATCCATAGATCTCTTGTACCTCCACAAAGTCTTGGTTTTATGAACATCTCATTGGTGACAGGGTCCGCGTTCAAGATAACGAGCCATGAGGCGGGGAAGATGGAAAGTTAAAATGAATGTAGGCCTACTCTACACTGTCAGACTGTGTTGCTTTAACCGAATCCTGTCGGGTCAAACATTTAATTCGAGTGGTAGCTGCTTCTAAAATTGCCTCAGGATATAATCTATGTCAAAAATAATATACGCATTTCTTTGCCCAAAAATACTCATCATTGCTGCAAAGTCTTCTTAGTCTAAGCAGTTTTGAAAAAAGGAAGGAATGTTCACATGCATGGGGATAGGACGATGAGTATAGCAGGAAACTATAACTGTCTTTTGTCTTATAATAAGTGGACGTAGATATTATATTCTTGTTTAGGTTAATTTTGAGTTCTAAAATAAATGATATTACTGATACGAAGAGTTGAAGTAAATTTCATTTATGGATGAAAATCTGCAATGTAATCAATAAAACTTTTAACCTGTGTTGTCATCATGTTGGTTATTCCCACACAATCATCTATACATCTCTTGTAGTATTCTGGCTAAGGACATTTGCAGTTTTCTCACCTCAGACGTTCAAAATTGGCCCCATAAATGAACATGCCTAACTGGGTCTTATTTTCGTTACCATCGATTAACATGTATGCACATTATTTTTTTAAATTACGCTCATCATCAGTTATCTATATTAATCTTTTTGCAGGTCAGAATGTCGGTAGCTAAATGAAATTAGAAAATTTCAAGTTGCGGTTAAGATTCACAAGAAATTGTTTCAAGGAAAATAGTAATGAATAGTTTCTATAGAAAATTAACCCTATCGTTTATTCATTGAATACATTTCTTCCCTCGATAAATGTTCGTTTGAATTATGGAATCTCAAAATTTGGGAATTTAAGAAATGTTTATATGACCTTAAATTCAACTTCACAATGTGTATATTGTATATTACAGCTAGTCATTTGGGTCATTTAAATGGGACTTAACAAGGTGTATAATTACAGTTACACATTTGGATAATTAAAATACAACTTCACAATCTGTCTATTCCAATTACACATTTGGGTAATTAAAATACAACTTCACAATCTGTCTATTCCAATTACACATTTGGGTAATTAAAATACAACTTCACAATCTGTCTATTCCAATTACACATTTGGGTAATTAAAATACAACTTCACAATCTGTCTATTACAGTTAGACATTTAGGTAATTAAAACGGGGATAAATATATTTGATTTTTGTGTGTGTTTCTTTCTTTCTTTGCGATAGCAAAATCTTTGGAAGGCTTATTGACACATTTCCCCTATCCTATCGAGCAGAAACTTGGCCCTTAGACTTGTTTCCGATGACGACACATTCTATCAAAATTTCAGCCCCACCCTCGACTCCTCAACAATCAAAGGAAGCTAACTGACCCACTTCCCGTCATGATATCGAGCTGTAACTTGGCACATAGACTCGCTATCGACGACAAAACATTCTATACCATTTGTTGTCTCTACCTAATCCCTAAAATGCCTGTTTTTTTTTTTTTCAAGTGGGGAACGTTAATGATTTGCGTTCAATGGTTGCGTTTTTTGATGTGGAGATTAATTTTGTAGCTGTTGCTATATGCTTCTAATTAGTGAGCTTTTTGGGTTGAAATATGTCTTTAGTCTATTAAGTTTTGCATGCACTAAGAGGATAAAAACCATTCCCAACCAAAAACTCAGTTGCTAAAACCACACAAATGATAAATACTCACAATTACTTGAATGTAATTTTTAAAAAATGCATTTAAAGGATTTATACTTTATTTTAAGTTTTTTTAAAATCATTTTAAAAATTGATTTTAAAGTCTTTTTTTCGCCGAAGAAGGCTTTTTATCGAATCGTTCGTTGTTTTGGAGAGCCATTTTTTTTCGCCAGGTGTTCCCATACTGTGCTTCACTGATTTCTTTTACCTAACCTGATAACAGTCTCTTTGCCATATTACCATTTTATAAACCAGCGACCATGACCTCTAACGTCTCTACTGTAGCCCCGCGTCACTTTTTAAATTTGATTGATTGGGTAGTTACATCGCGCCGGTATCCATGTCATTTTAGCATGCTCTGGTATCCATGTCATTTTAGCATGCTCTGGTATCCATGTCATTTTAGCATGCTCTGGTATCCATGTCATTTTAGCATGCTCTGGTATCCATGTCATTTTAGCATGCTCTGGTATCCATGTCATTTTAGCATACTCTGGTATCCATGTCATTTTAGCATGCTCTGGTATCCATGTCATTTTAGCATGCTCTGGTATCCATGTCATTTTAGCATACTCTGGTATCCATGTCATTTTAGCATGCTCTGGTATCCATGTCATTTTAGCATGCTCTGGTATCCATGTCATTTTAGCATGCTCTGGTATCCATGTCATTTTAGCATGCTCTGGTATCCATGTCATTTTAGCATGCTCTGGTATACATGTCATTTTAGCATGCTCTGGTATCCATGTCATTTTAGCATGCTCTGGTATCCATGTCATTTTAACATGCTAACTGTGCTCTGGTCCTCCGAAATCTATTTTAAAAAAACAGTTTTTAAATTGTTTCTTAAATGATTTTTTAATCGTTTACAATTCCCCTCAAAGATTGAGGCACACTGTTCAATAATTTTGGCGCTATCGCTTCAAAAGAGCGGACTTCGTACGACTTTTTTCTGTGTTTATGCACACTGGGAACACTCAGCAAGTGCTGTGTTGAAGACCGCAGGCTCTTCAATGATACATGTTTATAAATTAGTTCCTTGAGATATTCCGGTGCTGAGCCATCTATGCAGCTGTACGCCCGGGACAGAATTTTGTAGTTAATGTGCTCACTCACAGGAACCCAATGGCGATCTCGTAGACCTGGGGTGATGTGGTCAGATTTTTTCATCCACGATACAATGCGTGCTGCAGTATTTTTTACCTTCTCGAGTCTCTGAATTTGGTTCTGAGGTAAACCCCACAAACAACTGTTACAGTAATCTAATCTTGACTGGATTATAGTTACCGCTAAAGCACTGTCTGTTCTCCTATTGAGTTGAGGACGCAGGTGACCCAGGGAACGCAGATGACAGAAGCATGCCTTGACCACAGAATGGATATGGGGAATCATACTAAGTTTACTTTCAATACAAAAGCCAAGGTCTCTGACAACAGGATCTCAGATTCACCAACTTTTATTGATGCAATGCTAACTTTCCAAAGACTGGCGTCTGAACCACAAATAATTGCCTCAGTCTTATCATCATTTAATTTGATTCTTTTTGATGACATCCACTCTTTCACAACAAGACAGCAGTCCTTGACAGCCTGAACAGCTATGGGCTACAAAAGTTCAAAGGTCGCGTAAAAGACTCCGAAATTTTAAATGTCAAATAGACATTTTTGCGATTTGAATTTTCATTTTAAACAAAAATGAAATGTTATTTTCAGGAACGAGGCCTGTGAGGGAAAAAAAAGTATTTCTATTTAAATTTAAGAAAAAAAATTATTTTGCCTAGCCTTTGAATGAGTCGGTGATAGACCATATGCAAAAAGAGACACAACTATGGTAGCAAAGTTTGAACGTTGCCACAGGAATAGTGTCGTCTATTTGAAGGCGTAGGTCATTGTAAATTATTTCGTATATAACAGATGTACACTCTGTGAGAAAGTATTACCTGGATGGAAGACATTATTAGCTACATGTTCACATTATTAGCTACATGTTCACATTATTAGCTACATGTTCACATTATTAGCTACATGTTCACATTATTAGCTACATGTTCACATTATTAGCTACATGTTCACATTATTAGCTACATGTTCACATTATTAGCTACATGTTCACATTATTAGCTACATGTTCACATTATTAGCTACATGTTCACATTATTAGCTACATGTTCACATTATTACGAAGACTTGTTTAAATATTTCGGGCGATGTTTTATTCATTTTTGTATGCACCCTCAGAACATTCTCCATAACCTTTATCAAGTATTCCCATATAATCTATTATTGACTACCGTCTCCAAACCCATTACGAAAAGATTATCCATACCTTCACAACATCCATGGTCCCAGGCTAAAACACCGCCTCTAGCCTATCAGCCCAATTTTATATTCCAAATCTCTTTAACAAAATAAAGTTTTGTTTTTTTTTAAATCCAACTTCTCTTTTCATTTCCCTTCTTTGAAATTTTACATTAAGAAATGGCTCTTTATGCCCTCCCCAAAACTCCCCCCCCCCTAAACCCGGCATCGGTCCGCGGAGCGGCACGTCGGGGATGTCTCTTTGTCAGGACAGCCCCCCACCCCAGTCCGCTCGACCGGCTTCCGCTGGAGGCCGCCCCAACCCAAAGACACCCGGTCGGTCCGACACTGTGTTTGCACACAGTGCACACGATCGACTTTTTCGGGAGTCTGGATGGAAAAATGTACGTCCTAAAATCTTCCCCCACGCATCCCGGGGAATTGTTGGACGCCCTATAAGAGGGATTCTACAGTGTGTTTCCACAAAGCAACTAATTTGCGAAGTAGCTGGGACGAAACGGCGGTTGCCCTGGAGCAGCTCCTCAGGGCTGCATAGTAAGAATCATCGGCCAGAGGTTAACACCTTCGCCTCTCGCCTCATATCCATTAACGGCAACTTGTAATCATGATCCCTACTCTGTCTCTGCCTTTTCTTCCAATTGTGGAGCGTCACAGCTGGCAGCCCTGTAGGTGTCGTTTTATTTACGGCAGGTACCGAGCACGTCCCTCGTCTGCCCACGCAGGACGCGCCCAGTAGTTGTGTTCCCCGGGTAACGTCGAGGGGGCCGGTGGCCGATGCCTCCTAATCGACAAGCCACCACAGAATTGTCAACCGAAGCCCCCGGGGAACTCCCCAGTACGACACTAACTCCGTTTGACATAAACTAGGATTTTTAGTTTTTCTTCTTCATGCCTTCAGTGTCACAACTCATTGGGTTACCGGCTTCTCTTTAGCATCAATATCACCACGTAAGAAACCTTACTTTATAGCTTCTTTAAATAGTAAATTACTTTAAATTTACGGTAGCAACATTAGGCCTATTCAAATATTGAACTTATAATTGTATCTGGTATTTTATTCAACCATTTATTTAGTTGTCGCAGTCTCGCATGGAATTGTTGGAATGTTTTATTATTTCAAATATTTAAACCACTCCGTACCATATCCTTCTGTCTCTTTTTTTTATATACAATCATTTAGCACCAAACTCCTTAATCCCTTAATACAGACTTACTTACGCATCAACCTGACCCAAGTTTATGACTGAGAACCTGACAGCTACAGGAATACCTCTAGTGTTGGCAGTATGCTGGAAACACTAGGCTGGTCACCATTGGAGGAACGACGACGACAATCCAGGCTCTCCATGATGTACAAAATAAATAATGGGCTGGTCCACTCTTCCAGTATTAAACAGAAACTCGTCCCTCTCCCCCATAGACAGCGACGAGGCCATGACAGGCAATTCAGGCTCATACAGCAAGAAGCCAGTATAGGAATTGCTCATTACTGTCCAAGACAATCAGGGACTGGAACAAGCTTTCAAAAGAAACAGTTGAGGCGACAACACTAGACACATTTGCGTCTATTGCCTCAAGCCTTCCAACCCCCATTGCATGATTCCGTCACAAAGTAGCACTTGTAATCATTGAAATATCCTCACCAGCACCAGGCACAGAAACTTTGCAAATTCCCTTTACATGCATAGGAGCCAAAATGATCAATAAATTGATTGTGGGCCCTTAATATATAGAAGAAGAAGAACGTTTATGACTCAGAACATCACCCAAGTTTATTATTGAGAACCTGACCCAAGTTTATTATTGAGAACCTCACCCAAGTTTATTATTGAGAACCTCACCCAAGTTTATTATTGAGAACCTGACCAAAGTTTATGATTGAGAACCTCACCCAAGTTTATTATTGAGAACCTCACCCAAGTTTATTATTGAGAACCTCACCCAAGTTTATTATTGAGAACCTCACCCAAGTTTATTATTGAGAACCTCACCCAAGTTTATTATTGAGAACCTGACCAAAGTTTATGACTGAGAACCTCACCCCAGTTTATGAATGAGTACCCGACCCCAGTTTTTGACTGAGAACCTGACCCCCGTTTATGACTGATAACCCCCAACCCATTTTTTGACTGAGAACCCGACCCATGTTTATGACTGAGAACCTGACCCCCGTTTATGACTGATAACCCCAACCCATGTTTATGACTGAGAACCTGACCCCCGTTTATGACTGATAACCCCAACCCATGTTTATGACTGAGAACCTGACCCCAGTTTATGACTGAAACCTCATCCCGGGTTATGACCGAGAACCTGACCCATGTTTATGACTGACAACCTGGTTCAAGTTTATTACTGAGACCCTGACTCATCATTTTGACTCAGGTGTTTGATGTTAACATTTATGGCAATAAGCAGTCATTGAAGGTAGTTATACATTTTAAAAAACAATTCCTTTGCACTCGATCTCCCATATGATTAAACCAATTTGTTCAAAACGTTTTGAGATGACTTTGCCATCGTGCAACACTTGAACAGAATAGGGGCGGCGGTGGCAGATTGGACATTGGCTTTTAATTAGTTTTAACGACACCTTACATGTTAGCGACTCGCACTCAGGGACATACGTTTAACAAAACTTTAATTATCGTGCATGTTGGGCCGGGCATTTAGTAAGTCCAAAAAGTTGAGTTGGGGGGGGGGGGGGGGGGAGCGGCCGCATTCAATCAGGGCAAGGTTTTGAATTTCTCCAGGAAACAAAATTAATATTGGAAAATAAATTAAATATAAAAATAATAATAATAATAATAATAATTTCGACTCGCACTCAGGGACATACGTTTAACAAAACTTTAATTATCGTGCATGTTGGGCCGGGCATTTAGTAAGTCCAAAAAGTTGAGTTGGGGGGGGGGAGGGGGGAGCAGCCGCATTCAATCAGGGCAAGGTTTTGAATTTCTCCAGGGAACAAAATTAATATTGGAAAATAAATTAAATATAAAAATAATAATAATAATAATAATAATTGGGTATTAGCCAGGGATCGAACTCCAATCAAATGTTTGAATGAAGTTATGTGACCCCATCCCCCCCGAGATAAATGTTTACAGAAATAATGCAGCATTAGAACTTAACATTTTTATTTTTATGAAAGGAGCTGTCATTTTTATTATTTTTGATTTAAAGATTTGCTTTCACAGATATAAATTAGTGAAATTGTTTAACCCAGTGGTCGGCAGACGCATTGGTCAAAAGAGCCAAAAATCAGAAGCAGGACGATTAAAACAATTTTTGAGAGCCACATTTCTTTTTTAGAGCCTGTCAAGAACCACGTTTTTTTGAAGTCAAAACCGGGCCACCTGGGGAAGCCGCATGTTGAAAATTTACAAAATACTGAATGTTGCGCATTGCTTTGCACACCACATTTTGTATTGTGTATTAACGTCATGTTGTTATGCAGTTTCTGTCTTCTGTCCATGGTGGAAGAACTCCATGTTTTCTCTTAAAATTAAAAACGTTGAACTAACCTTGATGGTTGCTTGTTACATTATCTTCCTTGTGAAGTGGATTAGCAACGTGGATTAGCAACATAATATTTTCAACAGGTTATGGGCCCAGATAGCGTTATCCTGTGCTAAGCTGTTGCTGATTCGATTTTTGTGTGGTTTGTATTCGGAATCGGTGTTCGCAGAATTACCGGAATGGCAAAAATGAACACAAGTATCATTCCTCTTGTTGGTGCAAATTATTCGACCTGGAAAATTCAATGTCAGATGGCCTTGATGAAGGATGGACTCTGGGGGATTGTTACTGGGTCTGAAATTGCACCTGACGAAGTTGAATCAGAGAAGGTTGCTAAATTTACTGTAAGGAGAGATAAAGCTTTGGCTATCATTGTCATTGTGTTGGCGTTGGACACTTGATTGTTGTATTTAATCGGGAATCCTGTTGAACCCAAGATTGTCATGGAAAAACTGAGGGATAATTTTCAAAAGAAGACATGGGCTAACAGACTGGCGCTGAGAAGGAGATTACTTACAATTAGAATGAATGATGGGGACTCTGTGCATGAACACATTAAAACTCTAACGGAGATTTTCAACGAGCTTGCTGTGGTAGGAGATGCTGTTGATGAAGAAGACAGGGTGGTTCCCCTACTTGCTAGCCTTCCCAACTCCTACAATATGTTGGTAACAGCTCTTGAGGCTTGCTCAGAAGTTCCAAAGATGGAACTTGTAACTGAACGATTACTTCACGAAGAGCGAAAGATATCACAACGAAGGGAAGAAGTACCAAGTAGAGCACTTGTGTCGAAGGAGAAGACAATTAAGAAAGGACCCCAGTGTTATTATTGTAAGAAAATTGGACACATTAAAAGAGACTGTCCTGAGTTAAAAAGGCAAGAATCAGGCAAACATATTTACAGGCAAAATAAGGCAAATCACACTGAGATTAAGGCTAAGAGACGCTCAAGTAATGAAAGTGTGGGAATGTCAATGAGGCATCGTCATGCCTTAGCTACAGGCAATGGTGTCGCGACTTGGATTATTGATTCTGGAGCAAAAAGTCATATGTGTTGCAGGAGATCTGAATTTGTCCAGTTGTCAAACTTGGAAGAGCCTCTGCATATAGGACTCGGAGATGGACGGAATCTGAAGGCACATGCCTGTGGTGTTGTCAAACTAAGGATGAAGTTGCCTGGTAATAAGCACCAAGAATGCACGCTGCATGATGTGCTTTATGTGCCTGAACTCAAGTGTAATCTGTTCAGTGTTGACCACGCAATTGAGGCTGGAAAGAAAGTTTATTTCAATATCAAAGGTTGTGAGATAAAAGATAATAACGGTAAACTTCTGGCACAGGGAGTGCGGTCACGTGGTTTGTACCAGTTGTGTCATTATGCCAATGAACATCAATGTAATACAGCAAACGGAGGTCAAGAAACAAGTGAGGAACTGTGGCATAGACGCTACGGACACCTAAGTTTTGAAAATCTCAAGAAGTTGGCTGTAGGAAATCTAGTGGATGGTCTTGAGTATGATGAGCGGTCAAATAGGGAACTGTGTGAACCATGTGCAAAGGGCAAACATCACAGGAACAAGTTTCCGTCAAGTGGAAGGGTAAGAAATGAGATACTTGACCTGGTTCACAGTGATGTCTGCGGGAAGGTCAGCACACAATCACTTGGTGGAGCTCACTATTTCCTTACTTTTATTGACGATTTCAGTCGATACACTTGGGTTTATATCCTTAAGCACAAGGATGATGTTTTTAAGTGTTTCCTTGAATGGAAAGCAATGGTTGAGAGGTCAACTGGAAAACATCTTAAGGCCCTACGCACCGATAACGGTGGAGAGTTTACTTCAAATGAATTTGAAGGTTATTTAAAGAAAGAGGGGATCCGTCATGAACTGACTGTTCCGAAAACACCAGAACAGAATGGAGTAGCAGAGAGGAAGAACAGGACTATTGTGGAAGCAGCTCGTTCCATGCTTGCTGAGGCACAGCTCCCACGAAAATTCTGGGCAGAAGCAGTGTCAACAGCTGTATAACGTTCTTCAAGGTACTACATCATTTGAGGTGTTTACTGGTACGAAACCCAGTGTCGATCACCTGAAAGTGTTTGGATGTGTTGTGTATGCACACATTCCTAAAGACGAAAGACAGAAGTTCGATTCAAAAACACAGAAATGCGTTTTTCTGGGGTACGGAATCGATGTCAAGGGTTATCGCCTCTACAATTTGAAAACTAATAGGGTGATTTACAGCAGAGATGTTCTGTTTAATGAAAACAAGTTCGGTCTTGAAAAGGAAGATGAAATGTCTCAGGAATCAACACCTATGTTTCTGGAATTCATTGACGACGATGAAGAAGTAGAGAACACGTTCGGTCTTGAGAAGGAGACTGGAATGTCTCAGAAATCAACACCTGTGTTTCGGGAATTCATTGATAATGACGTCGATGAAGAAGTGAATCGTGTTGATGATCCTGATGATGAAGGTGTTGATGAACCAGATGAGGAGCTAGATGTCAGA
>CAXITT010000399.1:563313-597958 GCA_964033795.1 Lymnaea stagnalis | reverse complement strand
TTAACCAAATAAAAATTTTTCCCCCCCCCCCCCCCCCAATATGATTAACGTCGTTCACACGAGACCGACAAATTTTATTATTTTTTGCAACTAATTTGTAATCGTTATAAAAGCTTATGTTAAACTATTTTGATTTAGTTCTTGCTAGAAAATGTTGGCAGTAAGTTTTCCGTTTAAAAATACTTTAAGAGTACAGTTATTTGTACAATGTATTTATTATGATGCTTTTCATATAGAATTAATTAAAACTGAATGTATAACTTTTCTAGAAACCTTTAATTTTTTTTCTTTTTTGTTTCTGGTAAAAGTTGAAAATAACTGTGAAATATAATTAATTTGATTTTTTTTTAATGACGGCCAGCTCTTTTGTATGAAGTTATTTTTTTATACATTTATTAATGAAGTACTTTAACTAGACAAAACGTTTAAAAGATAAAAACATTACTATTTATGTTTCTTGTATTCATACAAATAATATATTTTAAGTTGTTACTAAATAGTAATGGTTTTATTTAATTTTTTATGTAATGATTTTTTTCTTATAACAATTTCATTAATAAATTCATTTAATATATGTTGCTCCCCGATTAATTGTCGAATAGTGCAAAACGAAATTCTATCATTTCCTTATTTTTATCCAAATATTTTTTCCGAGAAGGGCCCACTGAACCCCTTCCACAGTCCCCCCCCTCTCCAATCTTTTGATTCGGAGCCATAGACGTCGTCGATTTCTGTTTTGCTTCACTCCCCCCTTCCCCCGCCTATCACTGTAACACTGCAAAGTTGGGACAAAAAGAATATCCTGTAGCGTGACACAACTGGAATGAATTCAGGTCATGTACAGCTACAATGTACAATAACGCCTAATTAGTGCTTTTTAGAAACAAAAAAATAATTTAAAAAAAAATAATAATAAAAAAATTAAAATAAACTATTAGCTGAGACAAGAAGTATATCCTAAAACTCACAACCTCTGTGAAGAGCACCCATGGGAACACCTTGAGGGTACGCTAAAATTATATTGATAATTAAGGAAACCATTATTTTACACCTCTTACTTTGGAGAAACAATATTTCAATACACGTCGAATGAAAGGGTACGGGAAATAAAGGTTGGGAGCCCCTGCTATAAATAGTGGCACATGTTTAATGAATTTGTTTTATTCGAAGCGGGGGGGGGGGGGGGGGCTACAACTGGCCCTGGTCGTCATTATGCTCAAATTTGTCCCTGCTATAAATAGTGGCACATGTTTAATGAATTTGTTTTATTCGAAGCGGGGGGGGGGGGGTGGAGCTACAACTGGCCCTGGTCGTCATTATGCTCAAATTTGGCGCTGGTTAGTGTCGCCCTGGGTGGATCAAGAGTTTTGCTACTTCCTTTCGCAACAAATACTCTGCTGCAAGCTGAAAATGATGCCTTCTAAAAAAACTAAAAAAGGACAACGGGGGAGGGGGGGGATTTTGATCCCTAGGCTTATTCAATTCATTCATTTTGATATATCATAATCATGCTCATCAATGTTGCCATGTGTCAACGTTTAATAATATTGAATAATCCTAGGGAATGGCATTATTTCCTATTTGAAAAAATAAAAAAAAATTATAATAAAATGAAAATTAAGACAACTAAGGCTTTTTCAATTCATTCACTTCTTGAAATTCATCATATCATGCTCATAAAGATTGTTATTGACGACATAACACGCGTGTGCATGTATCACGGGTTCGTATACTAATTATGTATTAGTCCTACTGCACACCTGTTTACTTTTATGATTTTAGCCACCAATTTCGATGTCTTTTGCGACTATCCGTCGAGATTCATTATAAAAATAATTTTAAGACACACAGTTTAAAAAAAAATAGTTTGGAGGTTGGTTGCCGAGCAAAATTGTTACGTCACCAGCACGGAAAGACTAATGTGTTGGTACTAGGCTAACTACCACGATATCGTGTCAGCTATTTATGAAAACACAAAGCATCAATTAGTGTGACTAGAACCGCGAAAATTGGCCCACAATAAGTGTTGTAGATATTTGTCTAAGTAGCGTTGTAATCATATTATAAAAGTTAAGGGTTTCGGCTTTGGATTCGTTCGAAAGACATGTTTAACTTTGGGCCTTGTTTCGGTTCCGGCAGAAATCAGAGAATCATTTTCGGTCGGTCCGAACTTAAGAGCAACATTAAGTCAACGATAATTTGACACCGCACTTACTTTCAGGTAACGTTAAGCTACAGGTCATTTGACACTGTCATTATTTACAAACAAAGATCATTTGACACCTTAGTTACAGGCAACGATATGAGACCCCACTTATTCACAGGCAATGTTAAGTCATTCCAAAGTACACAAAAAACATGTTGAAATTCATCTTGCAGATAATGGCGGTGCACGATATTCAACATCTTTTGAAGAGCAACTGCTTTAACCTGTTCCAGTCGAAGAAAGTTGTTTTAAAAGAGAACCCCCATTGAATCCATGCTTTGTAATCTCCGTTATTTACTGCGGCTCAATAAAGTTTGATTAATTCAGCTTTGTTGCCATCACAACATAAAAATGGACAAGTCGATCAATTAGATACCAGGCTCTTAGTCTTAGGAGTAGATCAGCGTCGTCGGTATCAGCTATGTATGAAATAACTATTTCAATCTTTAATGTGTCCTTGCCTGTAAAAACAACACCTGGTTGAAAAATATCATCTGATTTACGTTTTGGTGGAGTCTCTGGTTTTTCTTCCACTGAGCGAGTCAGCCACACAGGGAATGTATGGAGCTGTTTCTTCAATGGAGCGAGTGAGCAACACAGGGAATGTATGGAGCTGTATCTTCAATGGAGCGAGTGAGCCACACAGGGAATGTATGGAGCTGCTTCTTCAATGGAGCGAGTGAGCCACACAGGGAATTATGGAGCTGTATCTTCAATGGAGCGAGTGAGCCACACAGGGAATGTATGGAGCTGTTTCTTCAATGGAGCGAGTGAGCCACACAGGGAATGTATGGAGCTGTTTCTTCAATGGAGCGAGTGAGCCACACAGGGAATGTATGGAGCTGTTTCTTCAATGGAGCGAGTGAGCCACACAGGGAATGTATGGAGCTGTTTCTTCAATGGAGCGAGTGAGCCACACAGGGAATGTATGGAGCTGTTTCTTCAATGGAGCGAGTGAGCCACACAGGGAATGTATGGAGCTGTTTCTTCAATGGAGCGAGTGAGCCACACAGGGAATGTATGGAGCTGTTTCTTCAATGGAGCGAGTGAGCCACACAGGGAATGTATGGAGCTGTTTCTTCAATGGAGCGAGTGAGCCACACAGGGAATGTATGGAGCTGTTTCTTCAATGGAGGGAGTGAGCCACACAGAGAATGTATGGAGCTGTTTCTTCAATGGAGCGAGTGAGCCACACAGGGAATGTATGGAGCTGTTTCTTCAATGGAGGGAGTGAGCCATACAGGGAATGTATGGAGCTGTTTCTTCAATGGAGCGAGTGAGCCACACAGGGAATGTATGGAGCTGTTTCTTCAAGTGAGCGAGTGAGCCACACAGAGAATGTATGGAGCTGTTTTTTCAAGTGAGCGAGTGAACCATACAGGACATGTATGGGGCTGTCTTGTTTAATTCAAAAAAAGAACTCCAGAATATTTTCATAAATTATGACTTGCATTTTCATAACTTTGTCCTCTGCAAATGTCATAAGTGTGTCCTTGGCAAATGTGATAAGTGTGTCCTCTGCAATTTTCATATTTGTGTCCTCTGCAATTTTCATATTTGTGTCCTCTGCAATGGACGATCTTAACGTTAATATCATGAAAGGTGCTTAAAATTATTTCAAATAAGAGGAAGTCGAAAGGAGAAAAAAAAAATTTGAATATGCCACATCATCATTGCTTTTTATATACCTAACAGTAAATAGCTGATGAATAAGATAAATATTTTCTGTTAAAATGAAAATAAAACAATTAAAATGTAGCATTGCAAATCTTACTGATCTCATTACGTTGCAAGTCATTGGGGGATAAATTCTTGCTTGTTTGTAGTCAATAAATTATTTGGACCTATAATTTTTTTGTAAGGTTTTCTTTCGAATAACACAACTAATTTTAATTACATAGCCCGTACTTTGATACGATCACAAGCCAACGCGTGCTAAGAGCAGACCGGTTTGATCGCTACTTCCAGCAGCAACAAAAGAAGATCTCTAAAGTTTTTGATTGTGCTCTGTTTCTTGTCGTATGTTCATTCGTCCCATTTGCTTAAGAAGGTTCTTGTCCTAAACGTTCACATCTTATCTTCCTGTCTTTTTATTCAAGCTTCCACATACCTTGTTCTACGATTTCAGGTAAATTGAAAGGGGCAACTCATATTTTTATAATATAAACCTCCTGTTTCTTTAATTGAAATCACGCAGAACCACGAGATCGATGGACTCTTTGTGGTGTGCTTTCAGGGGTGGGGGGAAGAGACGGGACGCATGATGTCGTGGCTATACTTGAAATAACACTGAGAGAGATGTGTCAGGACGCGCCGGGACGCAGATGAACTCATCCGTCACGACCCCCCCCTTTTTTTTTTCCATATGATGCAATTAATTGCAACCGTAGAGATTGGGGTCATTATAATTTTTTTGTATTGAAAATAACCATTATTTAATTGAAATTGTATTGCTCTTTATGATTTTTACAAATATATCTTTGAATCGGGGAACCCGAAAATAGTCACGTTAGTTTGTCTCGGGCGAGGGTCACCGGGCACACTGACACATGGACACGTCCGGACACCTGGACACCCCGGACAAATGGACACCTGGATACCCGTTAACTATCAACTACCCATTCGATTGTTTCCCCTTGGACTGTTCCTCATTAATACGAAAGCAGATAGCTAGCTGATGTTCTCGTATAACAGAAATCCTTCTACACAGATGTTTGTGACTTTTTAAAAAAATTAAGTCCAGCTATAAATCTACAGCTGAGTATGTTTGTACAAGAAATGGTCCGTGACCTAGGGATTGACAGCACTGTTCATCCTAAATGATCGAAATGAAGGCAGCCAAAATGAGTGGTCGCGTCTTTTCATTCTTTGCGTCACTGACTCTGATTGCTACAACCGTCAGATGTGCCACAATAAGAGTGAAAGGTAAGTGGATCATTAGCCATTTGTGTAGGAAATCTTTGTTAAGGCATTCATTTAATAGAATAGACAGTTTAATTACTTAAACCAACTGAATCAAGTATTGGACAAAAAGACATAAAATAGCTTTAAGCCCACATTTTAAGTAATCGATAATTGCATAGAAGACAGAGTTAAGCACACGTTTTAGGTTTCTAAAATGTTGCAGCATATTGTCACATGGCTACAGGCATAGTATACTTCTTACCAATGTTCCCTCTAAGGTTTGTTGGTTCGTGTGCAAATCATACAGTTGTGTGCAAAGTTTTACAGCCCACAAACATAAACACACACTTACATGGAAATTTGCTGCGCGGATACTCAAAATGCTGCTCGGCGTCTGTGAGATAGCTGCGCGGCCGCGCAGCTTAAAGGGACTATTGCTTCTTTCATGTAATAAATCTATTCACGTTTTATGGGGTACACATTTTTGTAGCTTGACCTTGGAAACCTCCCACTTTTTCCAGTTCCGAGACGTTCCTAATTCCAGTTTTGATGTTTTAATAGTAAACTAAACAGTTTTAAATCTGAAAAAAAAAATCTTTACATTTCTGATATTGTCATCCAATGTATGTTTAGCTATAGATGGACCAATTACATATAGCCGGCTGGCAGTGACAAATCTTGTAAAAGCGTACCAACCACAATTCCTTTTACCTCCTCGGAATTTTAAAAAAAAAAAAAATAATTATGCGTTCTTACCCCCCCCTCCCCCAATAATAACATCAATGCAAATAGAAGATGTTTTGGCAGTCGTATGTAAGCTATTTATTTTAAACTTATAAATATAATATGGAAATATGTGGAAATTTTTAATTTAAATTTAATAGAAAATATATACAAGCATGGGCGTAATTTTAGTTTATTTTATTTCACACAAAAAAAAGTGAGTGGGGTGGGGGGGGGCAAAACTTGGGCGGCTTGTTAAATTGTTTTATTACTTGAGGCGCAATTTAAATAAAACCTGCACATTTGGGGGGGGCAAAAATTGGGGGGTTTTTTAAAATTGTTTGTTGAGTGGGGCGACAATAAAAAAAAAACTGGCAATTGGGGGGGGGGGGGGCAATGCCCAACCCTGCCCTACCCAAATGTCGTCCCAGTATACAAGTCGGTTAAGTCTTGGGCTTAAGCCATAAAAATATATAATTTTCTAAAACATTAAGTGAGCATAGTGCGTCTCAGGGTATTGGCACATTGAGTATTTACATAACAGGTAACCGAACAAACAAGTTGAAAAGACGTGAACAACACGCATTTATTATTGACTTAGTTTAATGAAATCCTGTTCTTAACACAGCTGTCACAAGAAATGTGGAGAGGGAAATGTATATCTGTTTGTAAACGTGGATCAATGGAAAGTTTCCATGCGGCATTGGCTTCAGATCGTTGGTAATAATATATGTTAAAAACAGAATATCCCATTCCAATAGATTGGAAGGTGTGGAACAGTTGGCGCTGGCATTCATATGTTACAAACAAACAGACTATCCCATTCCAACAGATGGAAGGCTTTGATAGTGGATAGTTCTTCAAATAATAGTTTTTTTTGGTGCGTGAAATAAGAGCAATGCAGAAGGCCAAAGAAGGCCAACAGTCAAGGCTCTTCTGTGAAATTTGCGGCCGACACATCCACTTAAGCATCAACCCCATAACGAATTGAAAATGTATCAATAATAGCAAAGATTCACCATCGTCTCACGAATATGGAAGGTTGCCTAACAGACTTTTGTAAAACGTCCTTTGATTTACTGTAGCTTACATCGATCTTCTCCATTGATCAGGTGGATGCCCAGAAGGACACAAGCCTGGTGACACTTGGGAACGTGAGGGCTGTCAACAATGTTTCTGTGATGTGGGTTGGTGGACATGTTCCAGGTACTGTGAAATAGAGCGTGACCTCGGTTACGTCATCTTAATAGTCCACAACTATAATTTGGGTTGCCCGAATGCCACATCTTAAGTTATATGGTGACAAGTAGGTAGATGCTCAAGTCGTCTATGTTAAATTTTGAAAAGTACGTAGATGCTAAAGTAGACTGTTAACTTTTGACAAGTAGGTAGATGCAAAAGTCTACTAAGTTAAATTTTGACAAATAGGTATATGCTAAAGTAGACTAAGTTAAATTTTGATGAATAGTTAGATGCTTAAGAAAACTATGTTAAATTTTGACCAATAGGTGGATGCTAAAGTAGACTATGTTCAATTTTGACAAATGGGTAGGTGCTTAAGAAGACTATGTTAAATGTTTTTGTTTCAAACCAAACTTAATGCCAAATGCATGGTAACTACACGCACAAAAGAGATACTGTATGGATGGATGGTTCGGTGAGGTGCATTGTTTAAGGAACATTATAATACTTACATTAGATAAACTGGATCATAGAATAGGTGTCATCTGAAAACGAACGGAGCGATAACTCTGCAAGGAGACAAAGCGGGGGAACTCGTTTAAAATCCATGTTAATAATTTATAGCAAAATCTGGCAACAGTTTTTGTTCAACTTTCCAACACAGCTTCTTTTAGAGATGCTGCCACGTGAATTGTTCCAGTAGCTATTTAAAATTGATTGTTGACACATAAAGATTTATAAACAGAAAAAATAACTTATCCAGCTATTAAAAGCGGAATACTCGTTGATAAATTAGACTAAATTCAAGACAAAAGATGAAAGTTTATGTGTGATTGAATAAGGGTGTCACGATGAAATCTCATGTTTAACTGAATACAAGACATCAAAAGAAAAGTGCAAATTTGACTGAATTAAGATAATACAATATAGGTTCATGTTTGACTGAATGAAGATATTACAATATACGGTCATGTTTGACTGAATTAAGATATTACTATATAGGTTCATCTTTGACTGAATTAAGATATTACAATATAGGTTCATGTTTGACTGAATGAAGATATTACAATATACGGTCATTTTTGACTGAATGAAGATATTACAATATAAATCCATGTTTGATTGAATGAAAATATTACAATATAAGGTTCATGATTGACTGAATGATGATATCATGAAATAAACGAGCACCCAGTCCGTACTAAAACAATATTGCCGAGCTATATTGTGACCTCATTTCATTTAAATTGTGTTAATTCAAAACGTCAACACCTGATCTTTTTTTTTCCACAGTTGCGGTGTCTGTAGACATGAGTACGACAAGAACAGTTGCTACCTGGAGAGATCTAAGTCGGGCTACCCTGAGTGCTGTAAACATAAGCGTGTATGTAAGGGACAGGACGGTTTTGATGAGTCCAAACTGCAGCCGGATCCCAATCAAAGGAGAAAAGAGCCTGAGATCACAGGTGTCGTGTTAACGGAGAACCCTGTGATTAAAGCTGAATTTCACAATTTGATCGCCCACGTTCCCGTTGACGTGGAGAATACCTATGTTGTCCCGGAAGATCATCCATCAGACTGGGACGTAGATCAGGGCGTTTTGGTGAAGGAGCCCATTCTGTTGCCAGAAGAGCCCATTATTTTAGGAACGGAATTCGTCGCTAATGTAGATGATGAAAGTGTTGAAACATAAGCAACTATTCATCTACTCACGTCTTTGTTTTACCATGTTCTTGACATTAGCAGCAGTGGTCGCTCTTACCCTGTTCTTTACATAAACAACAGTGGTCGTTCTGAGACAAAATTTATTTGCCAAAGTTTTAGAGTTGAACATGGAGTAGTTCCGTAGTTTAGTCAGTTGCTTTAATAATCTAAAGGCGAACACAGCAGGCTTATCAAAAGTATTTATTTATTTATTTAGGCATTTTTATATAGCGCTTATCATAAAGCTCTAAGCGCTTTACAATTATTAAAACATGTAAACTAAGTAAATACAAATGAGGCACTAGGATAGTAACTACTATTCTATAGAAACAATGAAAATGGCTATACTTTGAGTAACAAACCTGTCCCAACTATTGAGGAATATTATCTGAAAAACACATTCCAAAAATGAAAAAATGAACAGAGATTTCACTGCTGCCTATCAAGCGCTAGTGAACCGGAAGTATTCACACACAAAAATAATAGTAAAAAAATAATATATATATTATTCTTATTGACTTTATCAATGTTAGTTATTTAGTCATCTGCACTGTAGATATCACTTGTGTTGTTAATTAGACATGTAGATTGTAGATAGCACTTGATTTAATGTTATTTAATCACGTAGATTGCATGGTATGTATTCAAGTAGACTTGTGCTGTTATTTAGTCATGTAGACTATATATGTTCTACATATGTATATATGTCTATGAAGCGATATGTTAACGCAAAGAAGACTTGAATGGAATTCTCCAGAAAACCTAGAAACTTTGCGACACTAAGGCTGATAGTGTCAAAATATCTTTAAAAAACTCTTTAACTGCCCCACCCCAGAGGAGGGAGGGATGTGGAGAATGAAAAATGAAAAGAGAGATGAATAAATGGGGCACTCTTCAAAATAATAGAAACTTCAAACTTGAAACCAGAATAGCAGATATCCCACAATTTCTATATTAAAAAGACAGAAACTTTCATGGGAGGGCCATGTGGGAACAGGTTTGTTACAAGGGGTCAGAAACCAGCATTGGACGCCGATAAACGAACTCCCTATTTGGAGGAAATCATTGTTCAACTGACGTCACCAAGGTCCAGCCCGATCCAGTCATACATGGATTAAACGGTTTATTACTTTCGTCACCGGTGCGCATTAAAAAAAAATAAAAAATTAATACACGTATTTTAAACACTCTTTGTAAAGTTTAAACTGCCCAAATCATGCAGACATTTCAATAGCGTTTGAAGTGTGTGTTCAGCTAGACGCCGGCTGGTAATCTGTCCGTATTGATTCTGCAGTGATTTAAGTCGTTTGATGTGTGTTATATTTAATAATTTGTGAATGTCTGTCGTGTGGATGGCGCCAGAGGCGTAGCAAGGTTTTAACGCTTGGGGTGGGGACAGGGGAACAAATAAAAAAAAATGCTCTTTTCTTATTTTTTTTTTCGTTTGGGGGGGGGGGGAGAATCACACATTGTATATGAGCGGCTTTGTAACCAATTACAACGGCATTTTCATTCTAGTCGCCATTCTTGCAGGACTATAGTTATTTTATTGTAACTCAACTCATCATAAAGCGTTATTTGATCGTAACCAGGTCTATAAATGGTAGTCATGATGGGATAGTTTAATGCGGCAAACTGAACGACACTGTCTGAAGCTATGAGCAGTGTATTATAATTGCATTCACTTTTTTTGGGATTGAACTATTGCTCTTTAATGACCCCAGCAAGTATGGAACAGGCCTGCCTCATCTGCTGGGCAGTCCCGTAAATCAGGCTCTTGGCATGGTTGGCTGGGAGCACCCTAGTAATACCAGTCGTTAGCGCCGAGCAGTCGGCTAGTAGGTGCTCGACCGTCTCCTGCGCTGTCCACAGTGACGGCAGCTCAGGTCCCGCAGTGGGTGCAACCTGTTCAGGTAGCTACGGGTAGGGCAATGCTCTGTCCTCATCTGCGTGATGAGGCTCTGCTTGTGGCGTTTAAGACACCACCACTGATCCCCTTGCGGTTAGTTTTGGGCAAGATCTACTAAAGTTTTCGGGCTGTGGATCGATGCTCCCATTATTTAAACCATTCCTCATGGAAGAGGTCATTGATCCAGGCTTTTGCCCCCAGTTGGGTCATTGGTCGGTTAGGTTGAGGCTGGGAAGAGCCTTGTCTCGTAAGATAGTCAGCTCTATCCTGGGGGAGGGGGGGGTGGCGGGGAATCCCCGCATGTCCTGGGATCCATTGAAATGTCACTTTGCTTCCGTGAGACTGTGTCTCGTACGAGCTCCCAAATTGCGTTAGCCCTTATCGTGTCCAAAGAGCACCTCTTCACAATTTCGAGAGCGCATTGTGAATCAGTGAGCACTACAATGGATGGATTTGTTTTACGTCTGGCTAATCTACGTCACACTTGTTTCAGGTCCATTAATATAGCTTCGATTTCTGCTTCAATTGTAATGATATTCGTGCCGCTTGGGCCTGAAATCTCCTCAGTTGGAGGCACCGCCTTCGGGTATTATACTGTATGAATGCGCCGTAGCCTGCCCGCTTCTCCCTGGCGAGATAGGAGCCGTCCATGGAGACTGTTACCACGTCGTCTTTATAAGACTCGAGTGTTTCTAGTGTGGCTCTCCTTTGCTCATTTTGGGGGCTCGACTTATTTACTGCCGTGTTTGACAGAGTCAGACGCACAGCAGACGGTTCGCAGCCATCCCATGGAGATCGCTCCAGCATCATGCGTATTTTCTCCCGGTTTCCTGGTAAAGGGTGCTTATTCTCAAGTGAATTGGTTGCATCCATAAAGGAGAGTCTTTTTAGCCTTGTCCGATTTACCCAGCGATCTTGTAATTGGAAACAGGTTTCCGTCCTTTCCATTCGACGGTCGTTAGGATGGTCTTGTCCCACCTAATGAGTCTGAGATAATTTCCGCAGCAGCCGTGGTTGTAGTACGCAAGGCCCCGCATACAAATCTGAGAGCTAGATTCTATATCCGATCCAGTCCCTCTAGAGCCGTTAGGCTTGCAAAGGCCTGCACCGGGACGCTGTAGTCCAGGGCATCTCTTACGCCCCCGAGATAGAGTGTTTTTAAAAGTCTTGCGTCAGCTCCCAAGTAGTGCTAGCAAGATTTTTAATCAGGCTGAGTTTGTAGCTTGAGCGCGGAGTTCCCGTACATTGCTTTGCAATTGGAGTTTCTTGTCCAACTTTATGCCCAAATACATGGGTGACTTATCCCATTTGAATGACTTCCCGCAGTTGTGAAGATCGATATCTTTTTTGAGAGCATTCCTTACATTGTTAAAGGACGAGTAGACAGTTTTCTCCACATTCACAATTAATCTCCATATACAAGCGTAATCTTGTATCTTAGTGAGATCACTTTGCAGCCGATTCTGCAATTGCTGGATGGATTTGCCAGGGCTCCAGATTGCCAAATAATATGTACACATTGTATTCTTCATTACAAAAAGTGACTGCATGTAATACACGTACGAGAGGAACAGGGTGCAGCTCAAGGCCGACCCCTGTGGAACCCATCCTCGAGTGCACACATCTGGAACCTTGTCCCCGGCACTGGTGGATATCGAACGGGTGGAAACAAAAGAATGTATTCACCGGTGCATGTTGGCTGTTACTCCGAGCACCCACCCTCTAGACTTTGTCGTAAGCGTTCTGGAGGTCAAAGAAAATCGCGCCATTATGATTTCTTATCTGAAGCTCATTAGTGTGCTTTGGATAAACTGGATTACCTGGTCCATAGGCTGTCTCCCTTGCGGAAACCTCATTGGTTTATTGGAATGCCCTTGGTTCATTCCAAGAACCAATATAGTTTGGCGTTGACCATTCGCTCCGCTACTTTTCCAACACACTAAGTTAGGAAAATGTGCCGGTATTTAGAAAGTTGGTCACTCGGCTTACGCTCTTTAGGAATTGGTATAATCACCGCTCTTTGCCACGCCTTTGGCAAGACACCTGTCGTCCAGGTTTTAATGATAAAGTTAAGCAATGCACTTTTTGCTGCTTTGTCCAAATGCTTAAGCATTTCATTACACACCCTATCAAGCCCTGGAGCTTTCCTGTTTTGCACTTACCGAGTGCCGTTAGCAGCTCGGCCATTGTAAAAGGTGCTGTGAAAACCTCTTGGTGTGGTTCCATTCGTTGGGCTCTGCTTCCAGCCTTACAGAGTTTATTGATGATCTGGCTTTCGTCAGTGTCTGTGGCCTTTTTGCCGACTTGAGCAAAGTGTTTGTTTAGCGTTTTGGCGCGCTTTGCACAGCTAGCCTCTGTGCCAGCTAGCCTTTATGCCAGCCGGAGTTTTTAGGGGGTGAATGTTTCGCTGCTTACCCATACCAGAGAGGTTATCTTGTAATCGCCAAACATTACTTCTGTCCGAGAGGTTGAGGTTTTCACACCTGCTGACCAATGTTCCCTCTAAGGTTTGTTGGTTCGTGTGCAAAATCATACAGTTGTGTGCAAAATTTTACATTCCACCAACACGAACACAAAATGGAAATTTGCTGTGCGGTACTCAAAACTGCTGCGCGGCGTCTGTGAGACAGCTGCACGGCCGCGCAGCTGCGCAGCTTAAAGAGAACATTGGTGCTGACCCTCTTGGACTTTTTTGACTTCAAGTCTTCGGCACGACCTTGTGCCGTCAAAATAATCGACACTGTCTGACCAATGAGCCGTGTATAACATACATGTTCGATGATAGCTACAGTTTTGTTTTGGTTGAGTTGATGCTTCGTCTGGTGGAAATAGAAGCTCGTTGGACCACCGGAAAAAGTGTTCCCAGAGCCTCAACATTTCGGCGGCGCTATATTGTAAACATATCAGGGTCGCCAGAGTGCCAACATATCATGGGCGCCAGAGTGCCAACATATCAGAGTCGCCAGAGTGCCAACATATCAGAGTCGCTAGAGTGCCAACATATCATGGGCGCCAGAGTGCCAACATATCATGGGCGCCCGAGTGACAGAAATAAAATGTGCACTCTTAGATATAACGACTTTGTTACCTCCATTATTTATATAAAATATTTAACATTGACATTCGAGTACTGCTAGAAATTAATTATAAATTGTTTGCTAAAAATCACAATATTATGTTTGCTCTATGTTAATCTTAATTTTTATATATTAGAAATGTTGACTATTTTGTGTGTGTTGTTGGGGGGGGGGGTGATATTATTTTCAGAGTGTCGACTCTGAATAAAGGAATTATTTATTCAAATATAGAGCGCATAAAAAAAAGCATAATAAAAATTACTCAAGTAAGTCCTAAGCAGAGGATGAATATAATGGAGTTCAAAATATATTTATTATTATAGTGGCGTAGCTAGGGTTGGTGTCACCCGGTGCGGTAAAATCAAGGTGTCAAACCCCCCCCCCCCCCCCCCCCTGAATATAATGGAGTTAAAAATATTTTTTTTATTATAGTGGCGGAGCTAGGGTTGGGGTCACCCGGGGCGGTAAAATCAAGGGGTCAAACCCCCCCCCCCCCCATCCTAAGAAACAGTTGAAAGCTTAGCACGAGTATTTGAAGATACTCTATGAAGTCCAATTCAGCTATAAATTTCAAAACATCAAGTATTGACCACTCCTTGACTTTGTGCAATTCAATATCAACTACCTTTAAGTGTCATCTGAGCCTTGGTATTTCTTTTAAAAGTTCGTCCTGTGATAAGCCATCATAGAAAGGGGTTAATTTTGAAACTGACACCAATGACTCGTCTTTATTTGTTGAACATCCCCAAACATAACTGCTACTTCCTTGATCGCTGATGATCTGATCTGGGTTTCACAATGAAAGGATCTCCCTAATGTTTTCTTCTCGCAGAGTGAGAGTCCAGCATCTATTAACTATTCTTCCGCCATTCTCTTCTTAAACCTTAAGGTTTTCTCTACCAAAATTCCATATTGTTCTGTTTTTAAAAGTGCTTTTTCAATAGCATGTTCCATCAAGTCGCAATGCTTCTCGCGCAGAAACAATCTTTAGACCTCTAGGTTGGTCAACACTTTGCCAAGAGTAATGCCTTTAGTCTGCAGATACTGCTGAGTTGGAGAAATTTCTTCAAGTACATCAACCCAAAGTTAAAAGGTAGCAGAGAAACGTTAAATCACAGACAGCATTTAAGAGACATTGTGCTGTACGAAAATCATGCTCAGGTGTAAAAACAAAAAAAAAGGGAGAGTGTGTGTGTGTGTGTGGGGGGGGGGCCTTGTAGAGAGAAAAAAAATAACTTTGCCCCAATTTTTTCTCTGCGGGTGGGAGTGCAGTTGACCTTCTCCGGGGAGAGGAGTGCAGTGCCTCTCGGAGAGATGCATCAAAGTAAAGAAACTTTAGCAACATGACTTTGAAAAACTATTTTTTTCATATTTGAGGTCCCACGATCATTTTGGCTACTGGTTTGAATTCAGAGTTAGTCTTCTCTTAAATGACTTGCCTTCCAAGGCTAACGAGTCCCAGCACCTGGGATTGATCTCCAGATCACCACTATTTGGAGTGAGTCAGTTTAGACCACTTGGCCAGCGAACACCCTTGTGATGCAATATAAATGTTACAGATGTTGCAAATCCGTTCAAGCAGCGATGTTATTATTGTTACTCACTTTAAATTCACCAAATTCTCAAAATATCGTATTCCTAATCTATCAATATAATTTATCTTAACTGAACATCGAACTTGAACCTTGTCCTTGTTCCAAACCTGCAACAGAATCTACAGGTGAAGAGAGGCCAAATTTTGACTTCTCTTGCACTAACAAAGTATGATAGCATTCTGGCCAGCCATCTGCAGTGCACACATTAAATAAATCGTATATTGTTAAAAGCCTGAACTAAAAATTATATGACTATTTACACTCATTTACACCTGCAAACTTTTATTTAAATAATGTAATAAACAGTCAATTTTTAAGATTAAAATTTTAACAGAGAAAACATGATTGTTGACGTCAAATCATCTAAACCTCCCTCCCTCCCCCTTGTCAACTATTGTCAAAAATGTCCTCCCCCCCCCACTATTTAGTTGACGTAATTAATGGACGCCCCCTTAAGACATGGGCGCACTGCTCACTTGCCCAGGTTCTCAAGCCTCAAGGCGGCCTTATACCTCAAAGGGTTCTCACGCCTCTAGGGCTCCTCACGCTTCTATGGGCATTATGCTGCCAATATTATTAGTGAATATTGAGATATTTGCATTTTGCTTTCAAAATGAAAGTGCCAAGACCGTTTCTCCAGTTTATCTACACAGGTTTTTTCGATTCTCATCATTTCAATTTTTTGGTACTAGCCCCACTCCCTTGCTGAAAAATTAACTGAAAGAAACTGGTCAAAATGCATAGGCCAAACTAGGCCATAATCCTATTCATAACATTACTTGAATAGGTGGCTATACGTTCACAGGAAAAGCGGTACCCAGGGCGCACTAGTTAGACGATTTTGCGACCACTGTCTTTGTGGAGTGCATAATATTTTATCGTTTAATTCACTATTAACGACCTTTCTTAAGACGATTTTGTCGCCCTTGTCTATGTGAAGTAAATGAGATTTATCGTATAATTCACTAGTAAGGGCCTATCTTAAGATGATTTTGTCACCTGCCCCCCCCCCCCCCCTGATATTGGTGCCAGGTGTGATTGGTGCTCTACCCCCTCCTTCGCACGGCTCTGAGAATATAGAGGGTTAGGAGCCTCAGTGCATTATTGTGTTAGGGCCTCCGCTGCTGTAAAGACTGTGCTGGGCAGGAATGGACGTGGAAATGTGGATCAGTTGGAAAGAAAAAAAAAGGGGGGGGGGAGATAATGGTATTGGTTAAAATGTAAACATTTTGAAATTATGAGAAACCTAAACATGTACACTTACGACTTCAAAGTGATAATTTTATTATTATACAACGTCCTTTACTCGTTAAAAGTTACTTTATTTGAATTAGAGTAATATTATAAAATATATCGTCAATAGCTATACAGTAGATCAAATGCAAAGCAAAGAGCACTGGGAGATGGTGTTAGGACCGCATAGCTAAACCAACCCACCTGTATGTGTTGCTGTTGTTTTTTTTTTTTTTTTTTTTAAATTTTTTTTTTAATTGGAGATTCGAGGAAAAAATAACACTTTCAATAAATTTTTCTATTTTAACAATATTTTTCTTTTTTTAAACAGTATTATCAATCGATTCAATCACAGCCCGCATACCCATAGTGAAGTAAGTGTACATGTGCTAGCTAATGTAGATAATCCACATGTGTGCAAGTAAGAATGTGATCTTGTTTTTAAAGGCATTTCAGTCTCAAGATTTGTGTGTAAATAAGACCACTGATTTTATGGTTGGCGTTTTGCGTGTATGTGAGTGGTAGAGTTACTGAATTATAGCTCATATAGTCGACATATGAGTGGTAGAGTTCCTAAATTATAGCTTATATAGTCGACATTCCGTAGAGCTACGGAATTATAGCTGATTGGATTCACATACTTAAAATATGAGTGGTAGAGCTACTTAATAATAGCTGATTGGCTTCACGTAGTTTACATATGAGTGGTAGATTTCTTGACATAATATGAGTGTGGTAGCGTGTGATAGAGTTACTGAATTAAAGCTGATTAGCTTCACATAGTTGACATATGGTACACAATAAATATGTCTTTACAATATGTATGACTGCACAATATGAATGTCTGCACAGTATAAATGACTGCTCAATATGAATTTCTGTACCATATGAATCTCTGCTCAATATAAATATATGTATAATATTAACCTCTGCACATTATGAATGTCTGTACAATGTTAATGTCTGCACAATATTAATTTCGGTATAATAATCCTGGTCTGTAGCACTAAATGAATGTCTGTACCTAATATAAATGTATGTACCTAATATAAATGTCTGTACCTAATATAAATGTCTGTACCTAATATAAATGTATGTACCTAATATAAATGTCTGTACCTAATATAAATGTCTGTACCTAATATAAATGTCTGTACCTAATATAAATGTATGTACCTAATATAAATGTCTGTACCTAATATAAATGTCTGTACCTAATATAAATGTCTGTACCTAATATAAATGTCTGTACCTAATATAAATGTCTGTACCTAATATAAATGTCTGTACCTAATATAAATGTCTGTACCTAATATAAATGTATGTACCTAATATAAATGTATGTACCTAATATAAATGTATGTACCTAATATAAATGTATGTACCTAATATAAATGTCTGTACCTAATATAAATGTCTGTACCTAATATAAATGTATGTACCTAATATAAATGTATGTACCTAATATAAATGTCTGTACCTAATATAAATGTATGTACCTAATATAAATGTCTGTACCTAATATAAATGTCTGTACCTAATATAAATGTCTGTACCTAATATAAATGTCTGTAACTAATATAAATGTCTGTACTTAATATAAATGTATGTACCTAATATAATTGTATGTACCTAGTATAAATGTCTGTACCTAATATAAATGTCTGTACCTAATATAAATGTCTGTACCTAATATAAATGTATGTACCTAATATAAATGTATGTACCTAATATAAATGTATGTACCTAGTATAAATGTCTGTACCTAATATAAATGTCTGTACCTAATATAAATGTATGTACCTAATATAAATGTCTGTACTTAATATAAATGTATGTACCTAATATAAATGTATGTACCTAGTATAAATGTCTGTACCTAATATAAATGTCTGTACCTAATATAAATTTCTGTACCTAATATAAATGTCTGTACCTAATATAAATGTATGTACCTAATATAAATGTATGTACCTAATATAAATGTCTGTACCTAATATAAATGTCTGTACCTAATAGAAATGTCTGTACCTAAAAGAAATGTCTGTACCTAATATAAATGTATGTACCTAATATAAATGTATGTACCTAATATAAATGTATGTACCTAATATAAATGTCGGTACCTAATATAAATTTCTGTACCTAATAGAAATGTCTGTACCTAATATAAATGTCTGTACCTAATAGAAATGTCTGTACCTAATATAAATGTCTGTACCTAATATAAATGTCTGTACCTAATATAAATGTATGTACCTAATATAAATGTATGTACCTAATATAGATGTATGTACCTAATATAAATGTCTGTACCTAATATAAATGTATGTACCTAATATAAATGTATGTACCTAATATAAATGTATGTACCTAATATAAATGTATGTACCTAATATAAATGTCTGTACCTAATATAAATGTCTGTACCTAATATAAATGTATGTACCTAATATAAATGTATGTACCTAATATAAATGTCTGTACCTAATATAAATGTCTTTACCTAATATAAATGTATGTACCTAATATAAATGTCTGTACCTAATATAAATGTATGTACCTAATATAAATGTCTGTACCTAATATAATTGTCTGTACCTAATATAAATGTATGTACCTAATATAAATGTATGTACCTAATATAAATGTCTGTACCTAATATAAATGTCTGTACCTAATATAAATGTATGTACCTAATATAAATGTCTGTACCTAATATAATTGTCTGTACCTAATATAAATGTATGTACCTAATATAAATGTATGTACCTAATATAAATGTCTGTACCTAATATAAATGTCTGTACCTAATAGAAATGTCTGTACCTAATATAAATGTCTGTACCTAATATAAATGTATGTACCTAATATAAATGTCTGTACCTAATATAAATGTCTGTACCTAATATAAATGTATGTACCTAATATAAATGTCTGTACGATTATATTTACAGACATGGATTATATTTACACTGTACCTAATATAAATGTCTGTACCTAATATAAATGTCTGTACCTAATATAAATGTATGTACCTAATATAAATGTCTGTACCTAATATAAATGTCTGTACCTAATATAAATGTCTGTCCCTAATATAAATGTCTGTACCTAATATAAATGTCTGTACCTAATATAAATGTCTGTACCTAATATAAATGTCTGTACCTAATATAAATGTCTGTACCTAATATAAATGTATGTACCTAATAGAAATGTCTGTACCTAATATAAATGTCTGTACCTAATATAAATGTATTCTGTCTCTGGTTTTTCATTTTTATTTTACTTTAGCAGTTTAAATAGTTTACATATTTTTAATAATTGTAAAGCTCTTAGAGCTGCAAGGTAAGAGCTATAAAAAATGCCTAAGTAAATAAATATACAATATGAATGGCTGTACAAAATGAATGCATGTACAATATAAATCAATATAAATGTCTGTATAATATCATTGTCTGCACTATATAAATGATTGCACACTATAATTGTCTGTACAATATGAATGTATGAACAATATTAATGTTTGTATAATATCAATGTCTGAACAATATACATGTCTGTACCATGATAATGTCTGTAAAAGATGAATGTCCGTATCAAAACTATAAATCCAAGAATACACAGGAAAAATGTAAACATATGTAGAAAAAAATTGGTTATTCAATTGATTAAAAGGACCGAGCTTGCATCTCACATCATCATTCTAACACTCAAAGTTTAAATATGTGATATTAATCAATCTTATTGTGCTCTCTCTTGCGATCTTCACGTCTCAAGTAAAAACATGGTTCTCGGAATATTATAAAAGGGATATTAGATTTATAAGTACATTTGAAAGTCGAAGTTTTGATAAATGACTATGACACTCCATCCACGTGTGACTACTGGGGATATCTCAACGTAATATAGTCTACATACCTTGTGATTACTTGGACATCTCATAGCAATATAGTCTAGACACCTTGTGACTACTGGGGACATCTCATTAGTAATATGGTCTACATACCTTGTGACTACTAGGGACATCTCATAGTAATATATTCTACATACCGTATGACTACTGGGGAAATCTCATTGTAAAATAGTCTAAATACATTGTGAGTTGTGACTAGTCGGGACATATTATAGTAATATAGTCTACTAAAATCTCAAATAATAGCAATGCTTTTCATGACAATGGATATATGGCACATCAACATAATTGATAGGTTATACCTTAATTAAATGGATACTTAAAATCTTCTTTCAATGGATACATGCTATCTTAATCCAATAGATATACAGCACCTCCACCAAGAGATCGATAAAACTTTACCCAGTGGATACATGACATTTTAACTCAATGGATACATGACATTTTAACTCAATGAATACATGGCACTTTAACTAAATGGATACATAACACTTTAACTTAATGAATACAAGACAAACTCACTCAACTAATAAATGACACCTCCAACAGATTTAGTAATTAAATAACACCTTCATCTGGATGAATGGAGCTTACACAGCTTTAACCAATGGACATGTGACGAGTCATTCACCAGATACATGACAGTTTACCAAGGGTTTCTTTCAACCCCGGAATACCGGACACCTTAACAACTGTTACTAGCTCAATGGCAGCTCTGTCCAATGTTTAAATGACACCATCACAGCATTAATACTCCAACACGTAACATTGTCGAAATACGCCGGAACACAAAGAGGAATACAAATAAAAGAGTTCCTTCTTTTGTATTTTGAAACATTACTTTATTCTAGGGGTTTTAATTTCTCTTTACTTTTAATGACATTCAATGTTTACATTTTCTAGCATTGCCATTTCATTTTAACCAAGTAATTGACTTCTTAGACTTAAATATACATTTTCTTGGTAACGTGTCCATGTTTTTTGTGACGTGCCAATGTTAGGCTTATATAATCTTCTTCCTGACAAGTTGCATGTGACTAGTGACTTGGCCATGTTAGGCTTATATAATCTTCTTCCTGTCAAGTTACATGTGACTAGTGACTTGGCCATGTTAGGCTTATATAATCTTCTTCCTGTCAAGTAACATGTGACTAGTGACTTGCCCATGTTAGGCTTAATTAATCTTATCCTGTCAAGTTACTTGTGACTAGTGACTAGTGACTTGCCCATGTTTGGCTTATATAATCTTCTTCTTATTCTTCTTCTTCTATATCTTAAAGGCCCACGATCAATTTATTGATGATTTTGGCTCCTATGCATGTAGATGGGATTTGCAATGTTTCTGTTCCTCGCATTGTTCTCCGCAAACGCAAGTTCGACCATGCAAAAACACTTCTGAGAGAGCTGCACTGGCTGCCGGTGCGTGCTCGCATAGAGTATAAAATCGCAACGTTGTGCTACCGCTGCTTACATGACCTGGCGCCGACCTATCTGAAAGAGCTGCTCACGCCTTATGTACCCACTAGAGAGCTCCGATCATCCGATAGTGGCAAACTCTCGACACCACGTGTTTGCCTTGAGACTTACGGAAAGCGCACTTTCGCATTTGCTGGTCCAACAATTTGGAACGCCCTTCCTGTCGATCTCAGAAACAACCAGACACTGGAGTCCTTTAAAACCAATTTAAAGACACATCTATTTCGCAAACACCTTCTGGGATGATTGGCAACCTTATTTTCCAGTTAATGCATAATGGCTGTGTTGCTTATGGTTGAAATGGTTAGAAAGACTTTGCCATTGTATGCTTGTAATTAGTTTTTGTAGTGTTGCGTTTGTTTAAAATGTGGTAAATTATAGATTTGTTTTTTGTTGACTTTGTACCGCGCTTCGAGCCTTTGGGGATGAAGCGTGTTTTTGAAATGAACTTTATTATTATTATTATTATTGATGAGGAAATTTCACTGATTTCCAGTGCCACTTTGTGAGGGAATTATGAACTTGACGGTTGGAAGGCCTGAGGCAATAGAAGCAAATGTGTCTAGTGTTGTCGCCTCAACTGTTCCTTTTGAAAGATTGTTCCAGTCCTTGATTGTCTTGGGCAGGAATGAGCAGCTCCTATACTGGCTTCTTGCTGGTATGAGCCTGAATTGCCTGTCTATGGGGAAGAGGGACGAGTTTCTGCTTAATACTGGAACAGTGGACCAGCCCATTATTTATCTTGTACATCATGGAGAGCCTGGATTGTCGTCGTCGTTCCTCCAATGGTGACCAGGCTAGTGTTTCCAGCATGCTGCCAACACTAGAGGTATTTCTATAGCGGTTTAGGACAAAGCGTGCTGCTCGTCGCTGGACCGATTCCAATCTGTCAACGCTCTTCTGGGTTAATGGGTCCCAGACTAAAGATGCATAATCTAAAACTGGACGGACAAGGGCTTTATATGCTCTTTCTTTCACACAGGAGTTGCCAATCTTTAGATTTCGCCTTAAGAACCATAGGGTCTTGTTTGCTTGGTTACATACATTCTTAATATGCTCATCCCCTGTGACTAGTGACTTGCCCATGTTAGGCTTATAAACTAATTCCTGTCAAGTTACTTTTGATGTGTCCATGTTTGTATTATAAACTAGTTCCTGTCAAGTTACTTGCAAGCAAAGTCCTTTTGCTTTGATTTTCGTGTGATCTTTAATTTGTTGTGTTCGCATGGGAAGGCGCTCCGCCCAAGCGTTCATTTCTGTTGTGTTGTCCTTCAAGCTGTCACATATCACGTTCTCGATATTGTATTCAATGATTGAAACCCCAGCATCTTATCTGCAATCTTTTAAACAGTGAAACAGCGGCTGCTCATTGATTCTAATCTAATGGTGAATCAGTTTCTTGCTACACGTTTGACCTCTTATAAAAGAAACAATCTCTATAAGCAAATGGCGAGCTGGCAATGTCTATTTTAAACCTATATTCACTCGGATTCGTTTGGTCAAATGTTTTATAATCTAGAGGCATTAATAATGTAATCGCTTATAGTCATGAAAATTCCCTTGCGGGTTATATTTAAGCAGCACAATTTATATATATAATAGTTTTATTAAAATTCAATGTGGTCATTTTGTAAAGGCTAATTCTCTACAGATGCTGAAAAGAAAAACGATTTATCCTTAAAAATTAAAATTAAATTGCAATTCATCTTTTTCTTCTTTAAAGTTCCTATGTTTATCTTTTATTCTATTTACATCCTTTAAAGTTATATTTTCCTACAAGTGTTGACAAATATTTGTTTAAATGTTAAACGCATACATTCTGAACATTATTGTGGATGATCCCTGAAATTTTTCACATATTTTAACATATTAATCGGGCAACAATTTTTTAGATATATTATTCAATTTTTACTGAGAAAGAAATGTTATAGATTTAATGAGATTTCAAAAAACAAGTCAATTAGACAAAGTTCGCCTTTATCAGGATTCCCAAAGCGTAGACAATGGCGTTTGAAAAAGTATTTCAATTTCACTTTAAAGGACTTACATCACTCAATCCGCTGCCCTCGCGTGACAATGCCTCGTCTCTTTCTTATCATCGGCGTCTCTCTGGCTTTTCTGGCTGCAGCGAATGGAGCACTGCTCCGTGGACTTGGTGAGTAAAAGATGGTTTCAAATAATGTATCGTCTTTTTTAATAAATTAATTAACAGTCAATATGGTAAACACGTTATGATTTTATAACATATTACTTAGTGTTTTTGTGGAGTGGAAACACAAAGGTGTGAAAGACACCTCCACATAATATCATAAATATAATGTGATAGACATAAAGTCATACAAATGAAATTGTAAACATAATATACTAAACATAAATTCATACAAATAAAGACGTTACCATACGGTCGTGGTCAGTGACTCAGTCTTTGGTTACTGCATAGGACGCCACATATTCCTTTGCATTTGTATGGCGATACTCAAATGACGTCACGAAATCTTGTCAAAGTGGCTATGACATTGTGCTCATTGGAAACACCCAAAGTTGAGGAGATTAGATTACCCTAAATGATAAAGAAAGTATGCATAGCATAGGTTCGTTACCTAGCGTTTCATGAGGTCATAGATGTTTGTAAGACCTGCCATGTAGACCTGCATGTTTATTGACTACGCAATTTTGATAATAATGTTGTTGTTTTTTAAATTACGTAAAGTAGACCTGTATGTATGTTGACTACGCCGTGTTGACCTGTATTTTGTTGACTACGCCATGTTGATATGTATGTTTGTTGACTACGCCATGTAGATCTGTGTGTTAGTTGCCCACGCCGTAAAGACGTGTTTGTTTCTTGACTACGCCCTGTAGACCTGTATTTTTGTTAACTATATTGCGTGGGCCTTTTAACAATGGAACCAGTCATTCTGCCCTTACAGACTCATTTTCGATGAAAGACAGTTCGTTTGTTGAGAAGTGTATTCAATAACATGTCTTAAAATAGATTCAACTATTCAACAACAGGACTTAATTTATTCATTAGATAAAATGTCAAACTTGATTTAGTCAGTAGATAAAATGTCAAACTTGATTTCTACATTAGATAAAATGTCAAATTCGATTTGGTCATTTAATAAAATGCCGAGCTTGATCTGATCTTCGGATACAATATTTTGAAACAAATTTATACATCTTGTATGATCAAATCTATTTTTGGATAATATTTGTTAAAATAACAGTATAAATAAAACAGTATATTATGACCAGCTTAAGAGTGCTAAAACTCGGGCATCAGTCACTGTTTCAATAAATGACAATCACCATCATATCCTTTAGAAGGGTTGAATCAAAACCGACCAATTGTGCGAGTAACGGTTTGAGCCTGACAATGTTCTTAACGGAATTTTTTAAAAACGCTGTTGAGGCTTGGTTATTGAAACATTTATTCAGTTTTAATGGAGTTTCTGTCACGAAAAGGCATTCACATAAATAGAAAGTGGTATCAACAAACAGTGTTATCAACAGTTGTATCAACGGTGGTATCAACAGTAGCATCAACTGTCGTATCGACAGATCAACAGAACGGGGAAACCAACTTTAGAGCTTGACGATCTCTAGCGAAAACGCTGCATGAAAACTTACCACGACGAATCATGTTCACGTGATAGTGACTTCATAATTCGTCAAAGTCTCCCAATCTTACGCTTGACGTGGGCAATGGTTAAGGAGTGCGTTTTTGAGAATCAGCTTATTCGATGGGAAGACTGTCCGAGACAGTGCATACTTTGAACACATTACGCCAGCATCATTCTACCTGAGTGAGACAGTACACATTTTCAACTCATTACGCCAGTAACACACAACCGGAACACCTGAAAGGGTTTATTATCCCCCCCCCCCGGGGTCCATTCGCAAAACTGATTTGAGAAGTGCTTAGAAAATGTCTCCATATTGACAGCAAGATGCTTGATTTTTAAAGAGATGTGGTGATGGTGTGGTATGTTGAGACTATAAGAGGAAATGGTGGTGTGGGCTGTTTATATTTATGAGGAGGGTGGTGTGGGCTGTTCAGACTATAAGAGGAGATGGTGGTGTGGGCTGTTTAGATTTATGAGGAGGGTGGTGTGGGCTGTCTAGACTATAAGAGGAGATGGTGGTGTGGGCTGTTAAGATTTATGAGGAGGGTGGTGTGGGCTGTTTAGACTATAAGAGGAGATGGTGGTGTGGGCTGTTTAGATTTATGGTGGTGTGGGATGTTTAGACTATAAGAGGAGATGGTGGTGTGGGCTGTTTAGATTTATGAGGAGGGTGGTGTGGGCTGTTAAGATTTATGAGGAGGGTGGTGTGGGCTGTTAAGATTTATGAGGAGGGTGGTGTGGGCTGTTAAGATTTTTGAGGAGGGTGGTGTGGGCTGTTAAGATTTATGAGGAGGGTGGTGTGGGCTGTTAAGATTTATGAGGATGGTGGTGTGGGCTGCTTAGCTTTGTGAGGGGGTGGTGTGGGCTATTTAGCTTTGTGAGGGAGTGGTGTGGGCTATTTAGCTTTTTGAGGGGGTGGTGTGGGCTATTTAGCTCTGTGAGGGAGTGGTGTGGGCTGTTTAACTTTTTGAGGGGTTGGTGTGGGCTATTTAGCTTTGTGAGGATGAAGGTGTGAGCTATTTAGATTTGTGAGGAGGAAAGTGTGAGCTATTTAGCTTTGTGAGGGAGTGGTGTGGGCTGTTTAACTTTTTGAGGGGGTGGTGTGGGCTATTTAGCTTTGTGAGGGAGTGGTGTGGGCTATTTAGCTTTTTGAGGAGGGTTGTGTGGGCTATTTAGCTTTGTGAGGGAGTAGTGTGAGCTGTTTAACTTTTTGAGGGGTTTGTATGGGCTGTTTAGCTTAATATGGTGTGGTGTGGGCTGTTTAGCTTAATGATGGTGTGATGTGGGCTGTTTAGCTTAATGATGTTGTTGTGTGGGCTGTTTAGCTTAATGAGTGGGTGGCATGGGCTGTTTAGCTTAATGAGTGGGTGGCATGGGCTGTTTAGCTTAATGAGCGGGAGGTGTGGGCTGTTTAGCTTAATGATGGTGTGGTGTGGGCTGTTTGCTTATGATAGTGTGGTGTGGTGTGGACTGTTTAGCTTAATGAGCGGGTGGCATAGGCTGTTTAGCTTAATGAGGTTGTGGTGTGGGCTGTTTAACTTAATGAGGTGGTGGTATAGGCTGTTTAACTTAATGAGGTTGTGGTGTGGGCTGTTTAACTTAATGAGGTGGTGGTATAGGCTGTTTAACTTAATGAGGTGGTGGTATAGGCTGTTTAACTTAATGAGGTTGTGGTGTGGGCTGTTTAACTTAATGAGGTGGTGGTATGGGCTGTTTCACTTAATGAGGTGGTGGTGTGGGGTGTTTCACTTAATGAGGTGGTGGTGTGGGGTGTTTCACTTAATGAGGTGGTGGTGTGTGGTGTTTAGACACTAATGGGGGTGATGGTGTGAGCTGTACAGGCTTTACATTCAAACAGCTGCATAAAAACATTTCGTGTATACATATAATATCTGTACATGTTTTATATATCAAAGCCTAAATTAAATGTCTCTCTATAATCTTTAAAATGTTAGACCCAACCTTGGTAAATCGACACACAAATAAATCTTCATGAGAAATAAACTCATCGATTCAGTCTAACAGTTTTCCTCTTTTCTTGTGATTACAATATTATGGCGCATAAATTGCTGCATATTAAAAGGGATTGTTTGATATCGTATTTAAAAATTGTTTCGAAAGTAACTAATGACACAAATGTTTGTGTCTTAACAAATTTATAGCTATTTTTCTTTAAACTAAAAATGTCTAAAACTACAACCAAAAATTGAATAATTTATTCTTTGTTTTGAACGACTTGTGCAGCTCCGTGTCCTGACAATCGCGTGGCTGGAGACACGTGGTATCCGGAAGGTTGCATGAAATGTGACTGCTACGTTGATGAATATCAATGTGCCAGGTAATCTATCATCTATCTATCTATCTATCTATCTATCTATCTATCTATCTATCTATCTATCTATCTATCTATCTATCTATCTATCTATCTATCTATCTATCTATCTATCTATCTATCTATCTATCTATCTATCTCTCTATCTCTCTCTCTATCTCTCTATCTCTCTATCTATATATCTCTCTATCTATCTCTCTCTCTATCTATCTATCTCTCTCTCTCTATCTATATATATATATATATATATATATATATATATATATATATCTAAGATTTATTCGATATAAAAGATATATAAATGGTATAACATATATTAAAATCATTTATGAATTTGTAAATAGAAGTCTTCATGTTCCTTCCTTTCAGCTGCGGTGTCTATGCATTCGCCTACAACACAAGCAAGTGCTATGAAGAACTCGATGCAAGCAAACCCTACCCAGACTGCTGCCTGCCTAAAATTGTATGTGTCGGGGACTCTGGCTTCAACTCCAGCAAACTAGCTAAGCCGCCCGCCGTGGTTGCCCCGCCCGTTGTAGTTGCTAAAACCACCACCAAACCACCTCAAACAAAAGGACCAACTAAGCCCACACCTAAAACAACCCCTAAACCAACCCCTAAACCAACCCCTAAACCAACCCCTAAACCAACCCCTAAACCAGCCCCTAAACGGCCTATTAAATAGAAGCCCAGGAAACAACAAGATAAAAACCGAAGAGGTTGATGTACTCTATAACCCTCCCCCCATAAAATAAAGTAATTAACACGGACCTATTACTTTATGATCTTATGATCAATAGTAAGCCATGGGATTTTTTTTAAAATTAAAATAAATAAAAATAAAAATTGTATTATTTTTAGATGATGCCTGTTTCTTACTATTAAAAAAAAAAAGATTTGTCATCACGTGTCATCAAAATAAAAGTATACAATAAAATTTGGCTGTTGTTCATTCCTTAAAAACTGTTTGTTAATTTTTATTTCATGGATGTGTTGTGTTTATAGATTTTTATTTCATGGATGTGTTGTGTTTATAGACTTATTAAATGAATGTGGTAACAATTGGGACGGGCGATAAAGGACGCGGCATTTTTTTTTTAATATTAAATATTTAATTATTTGAATTTTATTTTAAATGAAACTGTTTGTAATACTGTCAGTAACGTCATTTATTAGTTATCCCTTTCCCACTTCTTGCTGTGTTAATATTGAAGTTCCGACGAAACATTGAGTAAAATTAGTTCTTCACTAACTATCACACATATTCTGGTGAAGGTCTGAAGTTAATATCTTAAGACCCCTGGCTAGTACATTGGCTACCAACTCCATCTGCTGAGCTGAGCCATATAACATTTTCTTCACGTAGCGTTGTCCAACCGAGCTGGCTTCCCCCCGGAAGATCTAGTGAGGGACATTCGGTCAACAGGTGAGCTAGTATCTCCGGGACCAGGCTGCAATGCCGGCAGGTAGGGTCCCTGTTGTTATCTAGCCGGCAGAAGTATGTGCCAATGGGGCCCCTGCGTCACTAAGCTCTGTTGCTTACGGCCTAAACCCCACCATGAGTCCATGCTAGGAGTGGGCTAATTTGAAAAGACGTCTCTGACAGTCCATTGTCTGCCCATTGCCTGTACCACCGCGACCTGAAGTGATCCGCCAGCCAGTTCTTCATTCCCAAATAAGTTATTGGTACTTCTGGCTGAGGCTGGGCAGCCCCGGTTTTTTTGCCAGAGAGTTCGCTTTCTCATTGCCGCTGACTTAAACGTGACCTGGGGTCCACTGTCACCTTTCACCTTGCCTCCCAGTTCACTGATCTTGCACACGCCATCAATGATGACGTCAACTAGGAGAGTGAAGCCCGATCTCTTCCCCAAGATCTCGAGAGCAGATCTTGAGTCCGAGTACACGATCACATCGAGCCCCGCCAGCTCCGTCTCTTTCAAGGTGTGACACACGCTCTCTAGGGCCCTGTGGATAGCCTCGAGCTCCGCATCAAAGTTTGATGCTGCAGTTCCACAGGGCCCCAAGAGTTCTTGATTTGGTGATCCCCCCCTGCTGGACATAGTATGAGAGCCCCATACCCAACAGTACTTTCTCTCAGATTGGCAGAGCAGCCCGTGAACACTTTCACTGGAATGTTGTCGGACATAGCAATGGTCTCAAAGGCAGCCGCTTTCTGAACATGGTCCGGGCTGCGCTTCGTCACTGCTGCATCGGTCAATGCCAAATGTATTTAGGAGCGTGAGGGTTCCGCGTATGGCAAATTGTCTGGGTTTGAGGTCAGAGGTTCTCTATTGCGAGGCAGGTTGAATGTCGTCTCAAGCTCCACGACTTGGTGCATGAATGGTGATCTTTTAAGTCCCTTGCCCGCCACCCAGTTGTTCTGCATCTGGAACGACGGTTCCTTCTCGTTCAGCCGTCGTTACCTCTCTACGGTACTTAGCATTACTTTTTCCCCTCCTTATATCTGGTGGTTCTACATTGGCCAAGACCTCTACAGCAGCTGTGAGTGTGGTCCTGAATGCGCCACAGATGAATCTCTAAGACTGATTCTGGATTCGGCCCAACTTTTCCAATGCGGTCTTGCTTGCAAAGGATTGGACTGGCATGATGTAATCCATCAACGACCTTACACTGCCTACAAATTAGTACAAATAAAGCTCTAAGCGTTCTGGCTCCTGTGCCCCAACTTGTGCAAGCCAGTTTTTTTAGCAGTTCTTCACTAAAAATGTCGATCTCCCTTCAACGTTTATTTTTTTACTGATTTTGATAACGTGCAACATCAGCCATAAAATAGGTTTGTCTATTACCTCATATCATAATAACTCTTCCCCATTGTTTTACAATATACTTGACTATCCATTAGGCTCACACATTTTAGACCAAGCCCTAAACAAATAATATTTACTAACCTTTTGAAGAAATTACAGTACAGTAAAATCGAATTGAAGTACATTACGTTATACCTTATTGAAATTTTGTGGTTTGTGCATCTCATGCTTTTCTGCTCTCATCTTCAAGTGACCATTATAACCAAATACTTAGATTTTCCGAAAGGTCGCGAAATCTATAATTTGTGTGTTTTTTTTCAAAAGGACAGCGCCAGCAATCTTCTTGTTGTTCGTGCCAATTCATGATAAAGATTAAGATATTACAAGCGACTTAACAGTCTGTTACAAACTCAGTTGCCACTACTTCATAAATATTTGTTTTCTTGTGGTCTTTGGCAACCCCTGTATAAGGATCGTTCGACCTCCAAATGGGTTCCGACCTACATGCTGAGAACCGCTGATTCACACTATTAGCCAAACTGTAAAGTACTGAAGCTCCCACTTCTGAATGAAAATGTTGTCAAAGATGGCTGTTACCTTTACCCATATAGGTAAGTGGTCATCAAGGGAGACAAGGTTAAAAATGGCTGCCTATCATTTCCAAATCAAAAGTTTTCAAAACGATGGCACCATGTAACACAGGTATGCATTAAATCTTTACTAAATTTCTCCGTCCTGGAAAGCAACCCTGTCAAAGTCATGTGAAGTCCGAGCGACCATTAAGCGAATTCGATGGGCGTCTTCAACCGTTTGTATCAAAGCATAACTAATGTTGTTAGTCTGGAACTAACGTTAATCGTGACAACTGTTTGAACAGTGTTGTGTTTAGAGAATACGCACGTGGGCGCCTTTAAAAGTATTGCCATGCTAAAACTAACGCCACGTTAAGCTCATTACACACATTGGATACATCGTCGAGCTCATTTCACAGATTAACGCGTCACGTGCTGCTTATCGCGAGCTTACTTCGATGTAACTGAGTAGCGGTAACAGATTATCTCGTCCCAAATTACTTACAAACACAAATTTCAATACGTATCAAGAGCTGCGATTTAGCCATTGAGTAATCCACCTTTTCTGTGAGCCTTAAGTGTTCGCTGTCTCAAATCCACTAAACGGGTATTTTAAAAATGTAATTATTAACACTGAGATGACGTTCGACGACTAAAGTATAGTTTGTATTAATCTAATTGATGCATTTCAATTATATATTATCTATTTCAATGAATAGCTTTATAAGTAATGTAATCGCAGTGATGTTTCAAACTATTCACGGCATAACGTTACAAGTGGCATAAAAACATAACAAAAATACAAGTAACGAATTTCCGCGAAGGGCGTGACGAATTTCCGCGAAGAGCGTGTCTATTTTTTTTAGAAGAGAGAGGGGAGATAAGAAACATGCTGATTTTACGGGTCTTTCCTCAAATCTGAACTAATGGGAGTCGCTTAGTCACTTCCTTGTTTGGTCACGTGATATGAGTAAGTCATCACTAGGCTGCAACACACAACAAAAGATACTTCATCAGTGCTTCCCCAATGTTATGTTAATTAAAAATTTTACNTGATTAAAGGAAGAAAGTTATTTCAAGAAAAATTTGTGAGCGATATTCGATGGGAACTATCAATACTATTATCGGCAGGATGTTGTTGAGCTCCGTGCGTGCTCATGACGTCATTTGCGTTGTTATTCAATATTGATGCAGGAGTCATTCCCCTTTGTTTATTTTATTGTTAATTTTCATTGGACGAAATGTAGTGTAGTTGTAGTGTGTATCGGGCTGCTGTTGTCAAGCACTAGTGTGTTGTATACAGTATACCGGAAATCTTACTCGTTTTTACTCATATCACGTGACAAAATAATTGACTAAGCGACTCCCATTGTAAGCAGGGTTTCTTTCAGCCATTTATCGGGGGGGGGGGCGCACTACCCCCGGGGAAAGTCAATTGCCCCCCTCCGGAGCAAAATGAGTACAACAAAATAACGATTATATAATTATTTTTAAAAAATTAAAAACGACTAAATTATTGTGGTTTTTTTTTTTTTGTATTTAAAAAAAAAAGAATACTATCAGGTCCCTTTAACCGATAACAATTAGTGGAATTCATGAAATATCGCTACGTTCAATAGATTTAATGATCCGTATAATATATAAGGCCAATCTTGTTAAAGGCTCACAGTATTCGATTACACTAGCGTACTGACCGCTCCTTGTATAGGCCGAAGTCTCACTTCTCGTTGTGCGCACTTATCGGTAATTTTATTCATCAATGCAACGTCACAACTTTAAAGACTTTAACTTTAACAGCACTGTATTAAACGACCTTAATAACATCGATATCAAGGTCTGCAATTCAAATAGAGTTCTTGCAGAGTATCAAACATACGCAGTCTATTTTCAAATTATATTTCCTTATAAAAGCATTTCTTTTAAAGTAGGGATAGGTCTTAATTTAATTATAAATGAGACTTTTTATATTTTTATTAGAATAATTATAAATTTACTCGATTCCATGAATGTTGAGTTACATCAAATGGAAACTTTTACAAAATTGATATAAATTTTGTATTAAGAATGTAACGGTTGAATACAAACAGTGGACATTTCATCAATTATTATATCGAAAGCGTTGTGTTTCCATTAAATGTGTTAATTTTGTGACAAATTTCCCTGAATAACAGAGGTTTAAAAAAGATTAGCCTATTTTTATTAAATTCTCCACTGCTTTTGTCTTTTGCAGGGTGGGGCAATGGCACCCTCCCCCCCCCTGAATTAGAAGGTTTTATTTAAATTGATGTGTTCTTTGTTTCCTCCAGTAATGAACACGTCGTTAAAGTTTTGGTTTGGTCGCCCCGGCTAGTTGCTCGAATTTTTAAAAACAAATATTTCTTTTCAAGATGAGAACCTGCATTTTGAATTTACGAGGCTGTCTTCGGCACCTTCAATCTCTGCACCCTTTCCCTCATGCTGATCATTGTTACAGTATGTGGTTGAAAATAATCTTGTGCCAAATGATTACTCTGTGGCACGCGACAACTAAAGTGAATTTAGTTATGTCTGACACTGACACCATAACGCCTCCCCCAGGCCCCTAAAAAATTTCCTTACCCTGATCAAATAGTCTAATACAAACATTGAATTCAACTATACTCTAAATGTGCCACTTGATTTTGAAATGATAATAAAATGCTGGGGATATTCAGTTGCTTCCATGTGTATCCCATAATTTGTCTGTCTGCCTCTTGCTCGCCTCTCCATGTATTTTTGAGGCTTTCTCTCTTTCTTTTTCCCTCTCAATTTCATGTTAGGGATTGTCTGGTGATGTTATCTGGGGGTTTGAGGAGAGTTTGCCCTATCGACATCTATCTTTTCTTTATGATGTCTTCAGCAAAAGGCTCCTGGTATGTTCCATCCAGTAAGTCTTTGTTGGTGATGGTGCCTGGTAATTAGATCTTCCTGATCTTTCTAAGGCAATTGTGTATGAAGGTCTTTACTTTCTGCGTGACGCTCGCTCGCTCTTGTTCTCCAAGTTTTTGCTCCATAGAGTAGGCCTGTTTTGACGATTTATGTTGAAAATTCTGACTTTGGTTTGAAGAGTCAGCTCCTTTTACTCTCATATTTTCTTTACAGCAAAATTGCTGACCTATAGTTTGCAATTCTAGCCCTGACTTTCGCTTCGGTTCCACCATTTAAGTCAATGGTGCTGCCTAAGTATGGGAAGGACCCACTTCTTCCAGCGCATTGCCTTCCAGAGAGATATGCTTTTTGTTTGGCTGAGTTGACCCATGATAATCTTTGTCTTGCCTTTATTTATTTCAATTAACGTAAGATTCATCAGCATGATGAAAATTTTCAATAATTTTGGTGACGAGAGATACACTACCTAGAGTCGTAGCTACCTTTAGTGCCAACATGGGGGGGGGGGG
>CAXITT010000399.1:551802-562955 GCA_964033795.1 Lymnaea stagnalis | reverse complement strand
CCCCCACCCAAAAAAAAAATCTTAAATGCGACCCCCCCGGGAGAAAATGTCTGAAAGAAACACTGATTAGAGAATGTCGATGTATGTACACATAGAGAATAACTTTCTACATCAAGAGCAAAGGGAGATTCCTATATGACCTAACGAGTTGAATATATTACACACATCACGATTATAATCAATTTACTTTCATAGCTTACCTATAATCTATTTATTAAACAAAGCTTCGAAAATCGAGAGATGGCACCGATTATATTTGATCGAGGGCGCCGAATATAACTGTTCTGCTCTAAGGCGCTGAATATGCACTGTTCTGCTATAGAACGCTGAATATGCACTGTTCTGCTCTAAGGCGCTGAATATGCACTGTTCTGCTATAGAACGCTGAATATGCACTGTTCTGCTATAGAACGCTGAATATGCACTGTTCTGCATAATTCAAATTTCGATTCCAAACGCTGGGGAGCGGCAGATCCTCAGCGACAGGTCTAGAAACGTACATTGCCGCCTTCGCCAAACGAACCAAAGTCCCTGAAAGAGAGTTCGACCAATCAGCTCTACGTTGACAAACCTACCGCCGACGACTCCATCAAATCGAAATCTTAGTCACGAGAAACTGGCGCCGGGACAAAGATGACATTACTCAATGTACCTACAGAGTGGCTGACATTGTCGCCAGCGACTTTTGCCCCAAGTTATGGTGCACCAACATAGTATTTATGTGGTATAACGGAAACAAGTTTGGCAATAAACATATTTTTTCCTTGGTGCACACATGCAATGCTTTTTTCGTGTTTTTTAAGATTTCTGATGGCGCCCTAAGCAAGTTGCGCCCCGGACTACTGCCTGAGGTGCCGGCACCTTAAGCTGGCCTCACTAATAGTATTGTCAATCCATATTGCATTAATAAGCGTACATATCTTCTTCTTCTATATCTTAAGGGCCCACGATCAATTTATTGATCATTTTGGCTCCTATGCATGTAGATGGGATTTGCAATGTTTCTGTTACTGGTGTTGATGAGGAAATCATGCACAAGGGGTTTGAAGGCTGGAGGCAATAGACACAAATGTGTCTAGTGTTGTCGCCTCAACCGTTCCTTTTGAAAGATTGTTCCAGTCCCTAATTGTCTTGGGCAGGAATGAGCAGCTCCTATACTGGCTTCTTGCTGGTATGAGCCTGAATTGCCTGTCATGGCCTCGTCGCTGTCTATGGGGGAGAGGGACGAGTTTCTGTTTAATACTGGAACAGTGGACCAGCCCATTATTTATCTTGTACATCATGGAGAGCCTGGATTGTCGTCGTCGTTTCTCCAATGGTGACCAGCCTAGTGTTTCTAGCATGCTGCCAACACTAGAGGTATTCCTGTAGCGGTTTAGGACAAAGCGTGCTGCTCGTCGCTGGACCGCCTCCAACCTGTCAATGCTCTTCTGGGTAAATGGGTCCCAGACTGAAGATGCATAATCTAAAATCGGACGGATAAAGGCTTTATATGCTCTTTCTTTCACACAGGAGTTGCCAATCTTTAGATTTCGCCTTAACAACCCTAGGGTCTTGTTTGCTTGGTTACATACATTGTTAATATGCTCGTCCCAGCGGACCTCTCTTTGAATGGTAACACCCAGGTACTTTACTGAGGAAACTTATATATTTTATCCCTTGCCACTATTAGTTATGTTTAAATATTACGTCAAAGGTCTTCAGACCGTCGTATATATTCTCACTAACAAATCAACAATCAAGAAGCATTAACTTCTTCTTTAAAGTATATCAGTTTTAACATAAAAATGTAATTCCTTAAATAATTTTACGGCGCAACACATTGAAATTCCATAAATCTACCTAGCCTCTCAGCGTTCAATGATTAATCCATTGGCATCCCGAGCTTGCATCTCCCACTTTGAGAACCGCTGATCTATACCATATAAGTCCACCATTAATGTCTGTACAAAATAAATATCTGTGCAAAATGAATTTCTGTACAATTTTTCTTTTTTATCAGAATTTGAACGCGTGATCAACACGAATGTCTGCACAATATGAATGCATATACAAAATGAATTTCTGTACAATATGAATGTGTGTACAATATATGCCTGCATAATATAAATGTATGTACTCTGTACAATATATATGTCTGCACAATATCAATGTCTGTACAAGATTAATGTTTGTAACCAAACGCTGAATCACAGCATGTATCGGGACAATGTAAACAAATTATGTAGAAAGAAATCTGTTATTCAATTTATTATAAGGAACCAGCTGGCATCTCTCATCATCATTCTAATACTCAAAGTTTAATTATGTGATATTGATCAATCTTATTGTGCTCTCTCTTGAGATGGCCGCGTTCACGTACACACATGGTTCTCACAATGTTATTAAAGTAACCACGAACTTATAAGTTAATTTAAATGAAGAAGAATTTTTTTTTTGCAGTAAAACTTTAAACAAAATTAATTTTAAACTCCTTTCACTTCTGATTACTGGGGAATCTCATGGTAATTATAGTTTACATTTCTGGTGATTTCTTTCTTGGGACATCTCGTAGTAATAGAGTCAACATACCTTGTGACTACTGGGTACATCTTATGAGTGATATATTATGCATATCTTGTGACTACTGGGGAAATCTCATTAGTAATATAGTCTTCATAAGTTGTGACTACTGGGTACATCTCATGAGTGATATAGTCTGCATATCTTGTACTACTGGGGACATCTCATTAGTAATATAGTCTACATAACTTGTGACTACTTGGGACATCTCATAATAATATAGTCTAGAGACCTTGTGACTACTGGGTATATCTCATGAGTAATATAGTCTACATACCTTGTGACTACTGGGTATATCTCATGAGTAATATAGTCTACATACCTTGTCACTCGTGAATACATGGGACATCTCTTAGTAGCATATTCTACATAGCTTCTCAAATAATAAAAATTCTTGTAATGACAATGGATATATGTCACATCAACCCAATTAATAGGTTATACCTTAATTAAATGAATACTTAAAATCTTCTTTCCATAAATACATGACATCTTAATCCAATAGGTAAACAACACCTCCACCAATCGATAGATGACACATCCACCAATCGATAGATGACACATCCACCAATCGATAGATGACACCTCCACCAGTCGATAGATGACACCTCCACCAGTCGATAGATGACACCTCCACCAATCAATAGATGACACCTTCCCAAATGGATACAAGACACTTTAATTCACTGAATACAAAACATAATCATCAAGCCAATAAATGAAACCTCCACTCAATGGATAAATGACACATTCAACCGATGGATACATGATCTCTTTCGGTTTTGAATAATACCTTCAACTGGATGAGTGGAGCTTTAACGGCTATAACGATGGGATGTGGGAAATATCCTTTCATGGGGTACATAACAGTTTACCAAGGGGCACCATCATCCACTGTATACCGGACATCTTTACTACTGGATCAATGACAGCTCTATCATATGATTGCATGATACCCTCATGGCATTAGTGATCCTACCTGTATTATTGTCGAAATACATCAGCGAGCGTGAGGCGTGAAATTAAATGATTCCCAATTGTTGATTACCGTATGGGATACTTTTATGTTGAAAAATTACTTTATTATAGGGATTTTCATTTCTCTTTGCTTTGACTTATATTCTAGACTTACATTTTCAAACATTGCCATTTCTTATTACTCAAGCTAATTAAATTCTTAGACTTCATTATATATTTTCTTGGTGACGTGACCATATCAGTCTTATAAACTACTTCCTGTCCAGTTACTTTTTACGTGACCATGTTAGCTTTATAAGCTATTTCCTGTCAAGTTATTAGTAATCTGTCCATGTTAGTCTTATAAAATCTTGACAATTTTATTGCAAGCTAAGCTCTTTTGGTTAGATTGCTTTTTTTTAATGGTGTCTTTAATGTGCTGTGTTCTCAAAAACGTTCATTTTTGTTGTTGTGTTGTTATTCAAGCCGTCACATATCGTATTCTAAATATTTGATTTAATAACTTAAAGTCAGCTCATTTTCTACAATCCTTCAAACGATGTAACAGCAGCTGCTCATTGATCTAAAAGTGAATCACTTTGCTACGAGTTAGACCGCTTATAAGGGAAACAATCTCTATTAACAAATGACATGCTGATAACTTTCGATTTTAAACCTAAATTCTCTCCCATTCGTATACTTAAATGTTTTATAATCTTAGGCATTAATAATTTAACCTCTGATCTCTATGTCTAAGACTTATGTGTTTCTTTAAGATGCACAATTCATATATTCTATAATGTCAATTGATTTCACCGTGATCATTTTGTAAAGGTTAATTCACTGCAGATGCTAAAAAGAAAAATGATTTGTCCATAATAATAATTAAATGGAAATGCATAGTTTTTCTCTTTAAAGATACTATGCTTATTTATTATGCCATTTACACACTTTAAAATTATATTTTCCTAGAAATATTTAAAAAAAAGTTTTTTGTTATGTTACATGCATATTCTCTAAACATTATAGTTGGGGTTCCATGAAACGTTCACATATTTCAGCATATTGATCAGGCAACACCTTGTAGATATTTGTATCCATTATTACTGAGTAAGAAACATTTTTAGATTTAATTCGGTTTTAAACCACAGGTCAATTAGACAAAGTTCGCTAATATCAGGATTTCCAAAGCGCAGAAATTGGCGCTTGAAAAAAGTATAAATTTAACTTTGACTAACTTCCAGCACTAAATCCGATTTGATTGCTTGACAATGCCTCGTCTCTTTCTCATCATCGGCTTCGCTCTGGCTATTCTGGCTGCAGCCAACGGAGCATTGTTTCGAGGACTTGGTGAGTAAAAGATAGGTTCAAATTATTTCTCATCTTTCTTAAATATCTTTATTGACAGTCAATATAGTACATACATTTCGTCTGTATAACATATTACGGAATTTTTGTGGAATGGAAACACAAAGTTTTAATAGAGACTTCAACATATTATCATAAATATAATGCAATGAACATTAAAAAAATAATACTAAAAAGAGTGTAAATATAGCATAATGAACATAAAGTCAAAACATAAATTTGTAAAAATAATGTACCAAACAGAAAGTCGTAAAGATACTGTCGTAGTTCGTGTCTCAGTTTTTTTCGTTGTTTCATATGACGTCACGGATTCCTCGCATTTATAAGCTAAAATAAAATGATGTCACGACAAGTTGTCGTTTACATGGGCTCCTTGTTTCCATGGCAACAACGAAAGCTGCTGAGATGATGAGGGACCTATGGATAACATTGGTTTCTTGGCTAACAAATTGTTTTGTTGACTTCTAGTCCCCGTTAGTTTTCTAAACACGAAATGTCGAACTTGATTTGGTCATTAGATAAAATATTTTGAAACAAATGTGTACATTATGTATATACAAATCCAATTTTAGTAAACAATTTGTAAAATAAAAGTAAATATAATACAGCATGTGACAAACTTAACAGAGCTGTAATTCGGGCATCTTGCTGAACAAACGCGCCTTTCATCAATTGGGCTTAGATCCACCCACCACGTGTTCCCAGTAGTGAAATGGAAGATATGTTGTGAAGCTGTTGTGGGAAATGGATCTCACGTCAGATCTCACTTGTATTCAAAGTTGAGTATCATTTCTGCCTACACCAGCGGTTCTCAGCCTGTGGGTCGCGACTCCTTTGGTGGTCGCACGACCCTTTCCAAGGGGCCTCCTAGGACCACCTGAAAACCCATGCGCTCTACCGCTATGAAGTATCAATGGCTGGAGGTCACCACAACATGAGGAACTGTATTAAAGGGTCGCGGCATTAGGAAGGTTGAGAACCACTGGGCTTACACGGAAGCGATGGTGGGAAAAAAAGGTGGGGCATGAGTTTAGAAAAGTCCGGAGAACAATGCCGAGAGGAGATTTAATAAGATGGCTCCGAATTGCTAAGTTACGAAACTTCGCCGTTCTTTAAGTGTACTGTGTCAACCGAGGGAGAAGTTTGGTTGAACAGTAAGTGTTTCACTAAATGAGAATGACCCACATGTTCTTCAGGAGCGTTGAATCAGTCCCGACGCATTGCACGAGTAACGGTTTGGGGGATTGCAATGTTCTTAACGTCACTCGATAACGCTGTAGCGGCAGGGTTTTCGGGCCGTTTATTCAGTTTTAATGGGGTTCTGTCGTGTGAAGGCATTCCCGTAAATAGACAGTGGTATCAACAGTGGTATCAACAGTGGTATCAACAGTGGTATCAACAGAGGCATCAACAGTGGCGTCAACAGTGGCATCAACAGTGGCGTCAACAGTGGCATCAACAGTGGTATCAACAGTGGTATCAACAGTGGTATCAACAGTGGTATCAACAGTGGTATCAACAGTGGTATCAACAAGGGCTTAAACAGTGGTTTAAAAAGTGGTGTAATCAGTGGTATCAACAGTGGTATCAACAGTGGTATCAACAGCGGTATCAACAGTGGTATCAACAGTGGTATCAACAGTGGTATCAACAAGGGCTTGAACAGTGGTTTAAACAGTGGTGTGTAATCAGTGGTAAAAACAGATCAGCAGATTGAGGCGACCAGCCGTACCGCTTGATGATCTCTAGCTAGGCTGCTGCAAAACTTTCCAGGAGGAATCATATCACATGACAGTGACTTTGCTTACTCCTCCAATTTTCCGGATCTTACGCCTAATGTGGGGAAGGTTTAAGGAGACCTGGATAATTCCCCCAAAGAATTGAGCCTGCAATGAACAAGAAAATGGCCGCCTTGTGCAGGAGTCTGACATCATCTTCGTCCGAGTTAAGTTTGAGAATCTGCTTGATGGATAGGATAACTGCCTAAGGCGGTGCACACTTTGAACCAATTACCTAAAGTTTTTTTTTTACCCTCCCCCCCCCCCCCAAAAAAAAAAAAAAAAAAAAAAAAAAAAAAAAAAAAAACAAAAAAAAACGAAATAGTGAAAGTGCTTAAATAGGATCTCCATAATAATGGCAAGATGAATAAGTTTTCGTTTTATTAAATAGTTGGGTGTCGGTGTCATCTGTTTAGTTTTTCAACTGAAACAAATTGTTTCAAAAATTAAATTTCATCACTGACCAGCACCCACCCACACCACCATTCATTTTTTTTTAAAAATATGTTTGTTCGGTATGTCACAGACTAAATCATATGTCGCTCTATAATCTTTTAACTGTTAGGAAACACTGCAGTAGGTCTACCTTGGTAAATCGACGAACAACGAAATTTTTATGTTATTGCTTTCATGAGAAATACATTCACAGATGACAGCCAGGGAATAGTGTTCCCCCTTTCGTGTCATTAATGTATTTTCGGCACATACCGTGTATGTTAAAAGAAATATATTGATACCACGTTTAAAGCAAATGTTTTCAAAACAACTCATGACACAAATGTTTGTGTCACGGCCAAGTCACAGCAAATAAATCTTTTCACTAAATGTGTCTTTAAACAAATTTTGGGTTTTGCTCTATTGTTTTAAAATTATTTGTGCAGCTCCGTGTCCTGACAATAACGTGGCTGGAGGCACGTGGTATCCGGAAGGTTGCATGAAATGTAAATGTTACGCAAAAAGCTATGTGTGTGAAAGGTAATGGATATACAAATTAAGATTAATAAATCTGTATTATATATACAATTTATAAGATAATAGATATATATATATATATAAGAGATATTTATAAATCCTTGTAAATAGAAGAGTCCATGTTCCTTCCTTTCAGCTGCGGCGCCTTTGCATTAGACTACAACAAAAGCCAGTGCTATGAAGAACCCAATGCTGGCGGTCCATACCCAGACTGCTGCCTGCCTACAGTTGTGTGTGTTGAGGATCCTGGCTTTGACTCCAGCAAACTAGCTAATCCACCCCTTGAGATTGATCCACCCGTCGTGGTGGAAGCAGCAAGATAAAAACCGAAGTGGTTAATGTATCTTGGCATCCTGCCTCCACCCCTCCCCCCACCCCCCCCCCCTCCAATACCAGAGAATCAGTACAACTCCGCCTTTCTTACAGTTACCGACTCACTCCTTAAACACGCCCAAATCGTAGCACCAAAAATAAAGCCAAATCCTTTCACACCTTTTTTTTTTAATTTTTTTTTTTTTTAAAAATCAATACAACAATCACATTCCTCTTTTACGATATTACTATTTTTTTAAAAATGACTTTGGAATAATAAAACTGTTCGTTTGCCATACTATCTGCACTATAATTTATTATTAATCCTTTTTTCCACTTGATAAAGCCATTTAAGCAGTAAATTAGTTTTGTCCTTTACTGCAACCAATTTTTCCAATTGATAATTGATTTACCAATTACTTGACTAACAAAATGCTCACAATTTTTAGACCGAGTTCTAAACAATAATAGTTGCAAAACCCGTTGAAGATATTCTTGTGAGGGGGGAAAATGAATTAAAGTTCATGACGTTATCTTATGAAAATTGTGTGTGTGTGTGTTTTTTAATTCAAATATTTTTTTTCAACTCATCTTCAAATAACTATTTTAACCAAAATCCTCAGAATTTCCGAAATTGAATTAAATGACGTTTCTTCCAAAGTGACAGTGCCAGCCATGTTGATTCTCTTTAGCGTGCGAAGATAGCCACGGCTTTATTCGACTGTGAGTGCGCCAGTGCCGTCTTAAAGGCATGCACACACTGTGCACTGTCCCAGGGCATGTCGCTTCTATGGGGCATCACACTTTTATGGGCATCACGCTTCTATGGGCATCACACTTCTATGGGCATCACACTTCTATGGGCATCACACTTCTATGGGCATCACACTTCTATGGGCATCATACTTCTATGGGCATCATACTTCTATGGGGCATCCCACTTCTATGGGCATCACACTTCTATGGGCATCACATTTCTATGGGCATCACACTTCTATGGGGCATAACACTTCTATGGGGCAACACACTTCTATGGGGCATCACGCTTCCATGGGGCATCACGCTTCTATGGGCATCACACTTCTGTGGGGCATCACACTTCTATGGGGCATCACATCACACTTCTATTGGCATCACACTTCTATGGGGCAGCACGCTTCTATGGGGCATCACACTTCTATGGGGCATCACACTTCTATGAGGCATCACACTTCTATGGGGCATCACATTTCTATGGGGCATCACGCTTCTAAGAGACTTACTCATCTAGGATGTTATAAGAAATTACTATTTCTAACACAAGGAAAACTAAGACCCCGGTTCAGCGTCGAGTCTAAATTTGTCAATGACTAGCTACATGCAAAACAAGATGGCCTCTCAAATCTCAAGTCAAGAAACACTGGCCAAATGCACTGACAAAAATGGAAGCAACTGTAACAATACAACAACAACGACATCACAACTTAGAAGACTTTTCTAGGAGGCTTACTCTTCTATGAGCCTTACACTTCTAGGAGACTCTCTCCTCTTAGGAACCTTACTCTTCTAGGAGACTCTCCTCTAGGAGCCTTACTCTTCTAGGAGACTCTCTCTCTCTTCTAGTGGCATCATGCTGCCCATATTGTTAATGAATATTGAAAGATTTGGACAACTTATTTGATTTAAATACCATTGACACCCCCCCCCCCCAAATTAGGAGCCTTACTCTTCTAGGAGACTCTCTCTCTCTTCTAGTGGCATCATGCTGCCCATATTGTTAATGAATATTGAAAAATTTGGACAACTTATTTGATTTAAATACCATTGACACCCCCCCCCCCAAATACACACACACACATAAGTATAGTTATAGAAGCGCTATAAACGAGTTCAGTAAGATGACAGCACGTTTCCCAATTCTAACCCACAATTTTATTCTCACATTCCCAAATTAATATTGGAAAGTCAAGTTAGTTTTAGGAAACAATATGGTAAAAGAATACCATTACTTTACTTCACATTCTGTGGAAATCGCACAAGATGAAACACACAAAGCTGTATCGAAAACAAGAGTGTGATTCACGACACAGGTCAAGGGCTATGGAATATTAAGAATACTTTTACATGTGGGCATCGGATTCGCAGTAGGCCAGCATCGTGTCAAAATCATGACTGCCACCCTTCAAACTCAGGCAGAGTGTGCCCTGGAGCTGGAGAAAAAAGAATAAAGACAAGTTATTTATCAAGGAATATATTCTTACAGGAAACTGCGGGATATTGAGTGTGTAAAACGTGAATGGCCACTGCGTTCACCATCCATGGGGTTATCTGCATTGCGTTGCACGCCGTTTATTTGCTACATCATAATCTTATTGTAGAACATGGAGATGGAGAGGAAAATTGCAAGAATAAGACGTCATATTTGCTTCGACGCAAAGAAACTGGCTGTTCAGATTCTTTATTAATCAAATATTTCTATAGGTCAGAACAGAAGTGCTGGCATAAAGTTCTGATACATGTGGTTGTTTTTCGTTTGCTTTCTTCCCACCAGAGCAGCCGTTCTCATCCTGTTGGTCGCGACCCCTATATTACACGAATATAGCACAAACGTGTCCAAAGATTATAGATGGATTAGACGCCGTACTGCTTTTCCTTGTTCTGTGCGTTCTTTGGGCGTGAGCGGTGATTTCGCTCTCTAAGGATTGTGCTCCATCAGTGAGTCTGCCTCACCTCCTTGTACAACCCATTTCAAGGGATTCCCATGAATTTAGGTCGATCTCCATGATTTGAGGGACACCAGCTGTTCACCGTACATTAAATATTTGGCAAAATACAAACGTCAATAATGTAAAACATCGCCATACACACATGCACTTCCAGGTAATTTGCAACGCATTAAGTGATAAGCAGGTCAGGCAAATACACAACACCAAGGCATGGCTTTATTTGTTTTGAATGAACTTTTCTATCTGAGGATCTCATTGGTCTCTGTCTGAGATGATTGACTTGTCCAACGATTGATATTGTCAACAATTGCATCTGTCATCTTGAATCAGGTGCTCAGGTTATTTGCCGCCCAATTTAAATGTGATGCAGGTGGTGCTCCAACTTACGTTAGACACAAAGAACTAATGGAGGTGGTGCTCCAACTTACGTTAGACACAAAGAACTAATGGAGGTGGTGCTCCAACTTACGTTAGACACAAAGAACTAATGGAGATGGTG
>CAXITT010000399.1:536987-550732 GCA_964033795.1 Lymnaea stagnalis | reverse complement strand
AACTAATGGAGATGGTGCTCCAACTTACGTTAGACACAAAGAACTAATGGAGGTGGTGCTCCAAATTACGTTAGACACAAAGAACTAATGGAGGTGGTGCTCCAACTTACGTTAGACACAAAGAACTAATGGAGGTTGTGCTCCAACTTACGTTAGACACAAAGAACTAATGGAGGTGGTGCTCCAACTTACGTTAGACACAAAGAACTAATGGAGGTGGTGCTCCAACTTACATTAGACACAAAGAACTAATGGAGGTGGTGCTCCAACTTACGTTAGACACAAAGAACTAATGGAGGTGGTGCTCCAACTTACGCTAGACACAAATAACTAATGGAGGTGGTGCTCCAACTTACGTTAGACACAAAGAACTAATGGAGATGGTGCTCCAACTTACGTTAGACACAAAGAACTAATGGAGGTAGTGCTCCAACTTACGTTAGACACAAAGAACTAATGGAGATGGTGCTCCAACTTACGTTAGACACAAAGAACTAATGGAGATGGTGCTCCAACTTACGTTAGACACAAAGAACTAATGGAGGTGGTGCTCCAACTTACGTTAGACACAAAGAACTAATGGAGGTGGTGCTCCAACTTACGTTAGACACAAAGAACTAATGGAGGTGGTGCTCCAACTTACGTTAGACACAAAGAACTAATGGAGGTGGTGCTCCAACTTACGTTAGACACAAAGAACTAATGGAGGTGGTGCTCCAACTTACGTTAGACACAAAGAACTAATGGAGGTGGTGCTCCAACTTACGTTAGACACAAAGAACTAATGGAGGTGGTGCTCCAACTTACGTTAGACACAAAGAACTAATGGAGGTGGTGCTCCAACTTACGTTAGACACAAAGAACTAATGGAGGTGGTGCTCCAACTTACGTTAGACACAAAGAACTAATGGAGGTGGTGCTCCAACTTACGTTAGACACAAAGAACTAATGGAGGTGGTGCTCCAACTTACGTTAGACACAAAGAACTAATGGAGGTGGTGCTCCAACTTACGTTAGACACAAAGAACTAATGGAGGTGGTGCTCCAACTTACGTTAGACACAAAGAACTAATGGAGGTGGTGCTCCAACTTACGTTAGACACAAAGAACTAATGGAGGTGGTGCTCCAACTTACGTTAGACACAAAGAACTAATGGAGGTGGTGCTCCAACTTACGTTAGACACAAAGAACTAATGGAGGTGGTGCTCCAACTTACGTTAGACACAAAGAACTAATGGAGGTGGTGCTCCAACTTACGTTAGACACAAAGAACTAATGGAGGTGGTGCTCCAACTTACGTTAGACACAAAGAACTAATGGAGGTGGTGCTCCAACTTACGTTAGACACAAAGAACTAATGGAGGTGGTGCTCCAACTTACGTTAGACACAAAGAACTAATGGAGGTGGTGCTCCAAATTACGTTAGACACAAAGAACTAATGGAGGTGGTGCTCCAACTTACGTTAGACACAAAGAACTAATGGAGGTGGTGCTCCAACTTACATTAGACACAAAGAACTAATGGAGGTGGTGCTCCAGCTTACGTTAGACACAAAGAACTAATGGAGGTGGTGCTCCAACTTACGTTAGACACAAAGAACTAATGGAGGTGGTGCTCCAACTTACGTTAGACACAAAGAACTAATGGAGGTGGTGCGACTTCTTTTTGCAGCGGTTGTCTGCCTGGCTGTTGCAGGTGAACACAATACAACTTATTATCCAGGTAACCGATGATGAACGTATGGTCTCTTATTTTGTTTGTGAGTTTCTTGGTTAGATTATCAAACAACTAGTCCAAGTCGATGTGTCCAACGAATTATTGGTAAAAACAAGAACAAAGTACAGAAGCTCCTCATTCCTGCCGAAGACAATAGGGGACTGGAACAAGCTTCCAAAAGCAACAGTTGAGGCAGCTACACTAGACACATTTGTGTCTATTGCCTCCTGTATTCCAACCCCCAGTTCATAACACCACTGCTGAGTCGCCCTTGCAACCCGTGAAGTATCCCATTGAAACCCATGAACAGTAACATCGCAAACCCCTCTGAAACATAGGAGCCAGAATGATCAATTCATTGATTGTGGGCCCTTAAAATAAAGAAGAAGAAGAGTGAGTCGATGAGTCCAACGAATTATTGAGTGAGTCGATGTGTCCAACGAATTATTGAGTGAGTCGATGTGTCCAACGAATTATTGAGTGAGCCGATGTGTCCAACGAATTATTGAGTGAGCCGATGTGTCCAACGAATTATTGAGTGAGTCGATGTGTCCAGCTAATTATTGAGTTAGTCGATTCAAGACGAAGACTTCTAAAAGAAACTGTTGCACATTGAATTACTTGAAACGGTTTCAGGATCGATGTTACAGCAGGACTTCAACCTTGCCTACTCTCCACTGGACCGGCACTGGTCAGAGGTGCAGCACTCCTGTGAGTCCTGCCAGTGCTGGCTGGGCTCCGACCTACTCTCCACTGGCACTCCACTCACTGACTGACTCACTCACTCACTATCTCTCTATCTCTCTCTCTCTCTCTCTCTCTCTCTCTCTCTCTCTCTCTCTCTCTCTCTCTATGTGTATATACCAGTATGTTTATTTATTTATATAATATGAACAAATGCCAACAAGCTTATTTACTTACAAACGCTTGAGGTGCAGCACTCCCGTGAGTCCTGCCAGTGCTGGCTGGGCGCCGACCTACTCTCCACTGGCACTCCACTCACTCACTGTCTCACTCACTCACTATCTCTCTCTCTCTCTCTCTCTCTCTCTCTCTCTCTCTCTCTCTCTCTCTCTCTCTCTATGTGTAAATACCAGTAGGTTTAGTTACTTATATAAGATGAACAAATGCCAACAAGCTTATTTACTTACAAAAGCTATGTAAATACCAATAGGTTTAGTTACATACATATGCGGAATTACATCAGAGAACAAGATCTCATCGGGGAATGGAGATGTCACCAAGAAACATGATCACACCGGGAATGGGATCCATGGGATCGGGATTCCATCAGGAAACGGGAACCCTATGAGGTCGGGATCCTACTGCTAAAGGATTCACACCAGGAAATGGGATCCCCATTGGGGAACGTAATGCTTTCAACATTTATATTAAATGATAATTTTTTTTAAATTGTATTTTTTTAACTTGCGTGACGAGTTAAAGCAGCGGTTCTCAACCTGTGGGTCGCGGCCCCTTTAGGGGTCGCACAAACCTTTCCGAGGGGTCACCGAAGACCATCTGAAAACACATCTACTCTACAGTTATGAAGAAGCAACGAACATAATTGTGTGGCTGGGGGTCGCCATATCACGAGGAACTGTATTTAAGGGTCGCGGCATTAGGATGGTTGAGAACCACTGAGTCAAAGGGTCCTTTCTTTCGATTGTAGCCAAATGGCTGGTGAAGGTTTTTTAAGAGTGCATCCCCAGACATCCCAGGTGCATGGGTTGGTCAAATCTAAAACCTCTACTGCTACATTGCAAAAAATTCCATGGCACAATGGAGACGTCGTCAAAACAAGAGACTGCACCGTATTTTATAGTGGCAACAACACTAACGCTCTGGGGACAGGATTTGCTGGGAAGAAAGAAGCCACCGGGGCAGTTAAAAGGTTTTAAACCAGAGACTGGCAGATTGACCTCTTTCGTGTGCGAAGGTTAAATGTTTAATATCACATAATTTATAAATCTTCATGCTCCCACCGAAGATACAGAAGTTAAGATTAAAGAATCATTTTAATGAGATCATTGAACAAATCTATGATGGAGCACCACGACATGATATTAAAATATCTACTGGCGAATTGTGTACCAAAGTGGGAAAAGAAAAAGAGATAATAATAATAATAAAGTTTATTTTAAAAAAAAATTACGCTTCATCCCCAAAGGCTCGAAGCGCCGTACAAAGTCAACCATATTAAAAGAGAAATGAAACAATCGATATTTTACCACATTAAAACACAAAACGTAACACTACAAAAACTACAAACGAGCATACACACTCAAAGTCGTTCATCCCTTTCAACTATAAACAACACAAGCCAATATACATCTAGGATGTAATAGCTAGCTGGAAAAGATGGTAGACAACATCACCCCAGCAGATGTTTGCGAAATAGATGTGTTTTCAAATCGGTTTTGAATGAGTCCAGTGTCTGGCTGCTTCTGAGAGTAAGGAAGGGTGTTCCAAATTTTTGGGCCAGCAAATGCGAAAGTTAAAACTTTATTAATTCAAATACAAGACATCTAAAGTATTTCTAAAGCGTAGAAATCAGCCATAGATGAACTCATTTAGTTACATAATGTCTTAATTAGTGATCATTTAGATTCGGTACCCGCTGGGATAGCACGCTGGTAAATTCGCACAGACTGGGGGAAAGCGGTACAAGCTTTCTTCTTCAGATATTAAGCTAACGTTGGTGGTATCTATTAAGCTAACGTTGGTGGCATCTATTAAGCTAACGTTGGTGGCATCTATTAAGCTAACGTTGGTGGTATCTATTAAGCTAACGTTGGTGGTATCTATTAAGCTAACGTTGGTGGTATCTATTAAGCTAACGTTGGTGGTATCTATTAAGCTAACTTTGGTGGCATCTATTAAGCTAACGTTGGTGGTATCTATTAAGCTAACGTTGGTGGCATCTATTAAGCTAACGTTGGTGGTATCTATTAAGCTAACGTTGGTGGTATCTATTAAGCTAACGTTGGTGGCATCTATTAAGCTAACGTTGGTGGTATCTATTAAGCTAACGTTGGTGGCATCTATTAAGCTAACGTTGGTGGTATCTATTAAGCTAACGATGGTGGTATCTATTAAGCTAACGTTGGTGGTATCTATTAAGCTAACGTTGGTGGTATCTATTAAGCTAACGATGGTGGTATCTATTAAGCTAACGTTGGTGGTATCTATTAAGCTAACGTTGGTGGTATCTATTAAGCTAACGTTGGTGGTATCTATTAAGCTAACGTTGGTGGTATCTATTAAGCTAACGTTGGTGGTATCTATTAAGCTAACGTTGGTGACATCTATTAAGCTAACGTTGGTGGTATCTATTAAGCTAACGATGGTGGCATCTATTAAGCTAACGTTGGTGGTATCTATTAAGCTAACGTTGGTGGTATCTATTAAGCTAACGTTAGTGGTATCTATTAAGCTAACGTTGGTGGTATCTATTAAGCTAACTATGGTGGTATCTATTAAGCTAACGTTGGTGGCATTTATTAAGCTAACGTTGGTGGTATCTATTAAGCTAACGTTGGTGGTATCTATTAAGCTAACGTTGGTGGTATCTATTAAGCTAACGTTGGTGGCATCTATTAAGCTAACAATGGTGGTATCTATTAAGCTAACGTTGGTGGTATCTATTAAGCTAACGTTGGTGGTATCTATTAAGCTAACAATGGTGGTATCTATTAAGCTAACGTTGGTGGTATCTATTAAGCTAACAATGGTGGTATCTATTAAGCTAACGTTGGTGGTATCTATTAAGCTAACGTTGGTGGTATCTATTAAGCTAACGTTGGTGGTATCTATTAAGCTAACGTTGGTGGTATCTATTAAGCTAACGTTGGTGGTATCTATTAAGCTAACGTTGGTGGTATCTATTAAGCTAACGTTGGTGGTATCTATTAAGCTAACGTTGGTGGTATCTATTAAGCTAACGTTGGTGGTATCTATTAAGCTAACGTTGGTGGTATCTATTAAGCTAACGTTGGTGGTATCTATTAAGCTAACGTTGGTGGTATCTATTAAGCTAACGTTGGTGGTATCTATTAAGCTAACGTTGGTGGTATCTATTAAGCTAACGTTGGTGGTATCTATTAAGCTAACGTTGGTGGTATCTATTAAGCTAACGTTGGTGGTATCTATTAAGCTAACGTTGGTGGTATCTATTAAGCTAACGTTGGTGGTATCTATTAAGCTAACGTTGGTGGTATCTATTAAGCTAACGTTGGTGGTATCTATTAAGCTAACGTTGGTGGTATCTATTAAGCTAACGTTGGTGGTATCTATTAAGCTAACGTTGGTGGTATCTATTAAGCTAACGTTGGTGGTATCTATTAAGCTAACGTTGGTGGTATCTATTAAGCTAACGTTGGTGGTATCTATTAAGCTAACGTTGGTGGTATCTATTAAGCTAACAATGGTGGTATCTATTAAGCTAACGTTGGTGGTATCTATTAAGCTAACGTTGGTGGTATCTATTAAGCTAACGTTGGTGGTATCTATTAAGCTAACGTTGGTGGTATCTATTCAGCTAACAATGGTGGTATCTATTAAGCTAACGTTGGTGGTATCTATTAAGCTAACGTTGGTGGCATCTATTAAGCTAACTATGGTGGTATCTATTAAGCTAACGTTGGTGGTATCTATTAAGCTAACAATGGTGGTATCTATTAAGCTAACGATGGTGGTATCTATTAAGATAACGTTGGTGGTATCTATTAAGCTAACAATGGTTGTATCTATTAAGCTAACGATGGTGCTATCTATTAAGCTAACGATGGTGGTATCTATTAAGCTAACGATGGTGGTATATATTAAAATAACGATGGTGTATCATCAGCAAATTGAATGACTGAAACGGTGTTTGGGTTCTAGATGTCAACGGTATATATTGTATATAGGACAGGGGAGAGAACGCAACCTTACTGCGATCCAATACTTATTTCTCTAGTTAATTATATTGGGTTACTCACCTTGACATAGTGTGGGCGATTTGTTAGAGCGTTCAGTATCCATGTTTGAATATTTGAAATGACACCTAAAATACGCAAGCTTTTAAAACATAAGCTTTGGTTGGATAGTGTTAAATGCTTGATGAGAAGTCTAAGCAAAGCCCCCTAGCATATTTGTTTACGTTTGTCTATGCGATGGTAAAGTATTTCCAATAATAGTAAGATGTAGGCTACTTCTGGCAGATTCATGCGCAAATTGATTGGAAGGGAGGGGGGATCAAGTTTATTTTGTCAAGTTTTTGCTGCACTTCATTTAGAATGTGTCCGAGGAGAAGTTTCTCAAAACCGTTCATTACAGTGAATGAAGTAAGTTGAGATTATGTTAAAGAAACGTAAAAAGTCAGATTGAGATTTATTTGTTTGAAGGCCTTCCTTGTCCAGAGCGAAAGTTGCCCGGGGACAAATGGCATCTGCCAGACTGCTATGAATGTGTATGTTTTAAGAAGGCGTACAAGTGCTACACGTGAGTAGGAAACGAGTCTTTCAACAGCTGTTACACGTTTTACATGTCGGAAAGTTACTTTGGTAAAATGCCTGAGTTACTGGGGGTAAACAGCTTTCTTAACAAAGTGTGTCTTAAAATGTATAGCAAGAAGCAAGACTGTTATTAAGAGACAGACAGACAGACAAACAAACCGGCAGCCAGCCAGGCAGGCAGACAGCCAGAGGGATAGCCAGACAGATATCCAGACAGACATCCAGACAGACAGCCAGGCAGACAGATAGAAGTCTTAAGCACGTGACAACGATGGAGATGAATGTAACAGAGTGCCACATTGGTTCAGTAAACTTTATTATTAAATAACTTTTTTAAAACCATGACGTGACTGGTCACGTTGGTGTTGTCGTCATCTCTGGATAAATGGGAGGATGGATGGATGGCTGGATGGCTGGATATTTTGGATGATGCAGTGATAGCGGATATAGAAAAAAAAATTCAGCATTGGGAGACCTGGGCAAAGTAATGGACTAAGACCCCCTATACCTCCATTTATTCAGGGCCGAGTGAAGCAGGGGACGTTATGGCCTATCACCCCTAGGGGCTAAGTGGGGGGGGGGGGGTGAGTGGAGGGCATCTATCAGCACCGAAGTTAGGCCTTTCGATGCCCATGGCAGCTCTGACTTCGTTGTCCCAGCCATGCTTAACGATAAATTCATTATGGCTTTTAGCCCCCATTTTAGTTTCACCACGGACAAATATGTAGTCCAATCAAGTATACTAAACTAAAGGAAAATCACAATTTTTTCCTTTCAACAAAAAAAAATCATTGTAATTACTCACATCCAACGCTATTATTTTTAGATTAAAATGTTTCGGTACTGCCACTTAAAGTAGGGAGAGAGTGGAGAGTGTGGGTGGGCGCCGAATGAATGAAAATGGTGGTGAGGTTTGGGGAGATGTCTAAGAAATTCCCCAGGAAGAAAATCTTTGATCGATTTGATTCAAAATGATGCGTTTTGCATCTTGGCGAATGCATGATTTTTCTCTTGCATCAATCTACACGTAACCAACCAGTTAGCAACAGAAAAGATGATATTTGAAACTTTGATTTTTAGTTGTATCTAAATAGGAATGCTTCATAACTTTATTTTTAAAATATTCAATTGTTTTAACTACTTTCTCCAAAATGATTTTTTTTATATGTATTTCCATTCTCGACAGTTGTTCGTTAGAAAAGGCTACAACAAAATAGTTTTATATTAGCGTCATATTTACAATTTTGCATTTATTCAAAACTTAATTAGGTTTTTCCAAAAATGTACATCCACAAAGAAAAAAGAGAAAAAATACTGTTTGTAGAAAGGGTCTATAGATTTTGTTTGGCTACTTAAGACAGCTAATTTTTTAAAAAAAAAATAATAACTTGTATCAAAATGGTATTTAAAAACAAAAGGAAATAGGCCTATTCACAAAAGGCGTCAGATGTTTATTAATATATGAATTATCTGAAGGAAGATGAAACAGTATGAATTTACAAACAATGAAGTAACTTAAAAGAGTTATTTGTAATCTCTAATATAAATGGCTCTCCATTCAACAATCTATTCAATTCAGTGACGAGTCTCTGTCTATCCAACAATGTATTCACTAAAATTAAGACTCTTGTTCTTCCTATCCACAGTTGTGCTCCACGAGTTATTCAATACGATAAAAGCAGGTGCTTTGAAAGGAAATTTAAATGGAAAGTAAACTACCCCAAGTGTTGTCATCCAGACATCATATGCTATACGTCAGTTGACATTTTTGGATGATGTCATCAGACATCGTGTACTACGTCAGTGCATACTTTTCCAGACAACTTGCAGTAGAAAGAAATATTATAAAGTGATGATTGCACTGCTAATTTCCATCAAAATTAGTTGAAAGAGCTATTATGATGAAAAAGGTTTGAACACCTATGTTTATAATGCATTTGTCATTGAGATGATGAAGTAGATAGGTTGAAATTGTTTTATAAAATTGCATAAAATGAATGTACACTTCTGATTATGGAAATCAAAATTAAATATTTTATTCGATGAGCTCAAAATGCATATGTTTCGAAGGCCAAAACAAAAATAAAAATATTTAAAAGCTGCGAATAAAAGACGTCAGCTACACAATAAAACCTGAAAACGTAATACTAAATCTTACCAAATTAAATCTCACTAAATTTAACCTTACAAAATAAAATTTTACCAAAGAAAATCTTACAAGATAACATTTAATTCAAAAATAGTTTAAATCGTACCAAATTATATCTCCCAATACAATCTTGCCACATTACATCTTACAACACATGACAACATGTCGCAAAACAAGGCAACGTGTCACAACACAAAACAACATCTCACATTACAATGCAACCTTTCACAACACAACACAACATGTCACAGCACAAGACAACATCTCACAGCACAAGGCAACATGTCACAGCACAAGGCAAAATGTCACAACACAACATGTCACAGCACGAGACAATATCTCATAACACAAGACAATATCTCACAGCACAAGGCAACATCTCACAACACAAGGCAATATGTCACTACACAACATGTCACAGCACATGACAACATCTCACATCATAGGGTAACATCTCACAACACAAGGCAACATGCCACAACACAACATGTCACAGTTGGAGGCCATATATCATAAAACAAGACAATAATATCTCACAGCACAAGGAAACATCTCATAACACAGGGCAAGATGTCACAACACAACATGTCACAGCACAAGGCAATATCTCATAACACAAGACAATAATATCTAACAGCACAAGGCCACATCTCACAACACAAGGCAACATGTCACAACACAACATGTCACAGCACAAGGCAATATCTCATAACACAAGACAATAATATCTCACAGCACAAGGCAACATCTCACAGTCCTGTACCAGGTGTAGAATCTAATTAAGGAGAATATCATTGACCCACTCAATCCTGGCCACTAGTTGCATCTCATTATTTATCACGTGATCTTCAAATTGCGCTTGTGCATCATCCTTTATCGTATAGAAAAAGTGGCCGTAATGACAAGCTTTACACATTTGTTGTAGTGGTAAATCTTAGCATGCGATTAAGCCATGAATGTTATGTTTATATAGGTGACCAAGGATCTGACGAATTGTGGCCTGTATGTTCTGACAGTGTCACGTACTTAAATATGACGCTCCCTCAGAAGAGTAACTGATTGAAATAAATCCTGGTCATTTGATGATGTGTAATACTTGAGTAAATTTTTCTTGACTAATAGAACATCGGGGTTGTCTCAAGATGTGATGTGAGACCAAAGACTGGCACTGAGTGAAGATGGCAACCACAGTCTGAGGTCATTGGTGCCTGGTTTGAGCCAACATATGGCAGTCTTCAGAACAGGATTCTTTGATACATTAGAAGAACTAGAAGAGTGTAGAGCTAGAAGAGAACATACAGAACTATAGGAGAATTTAAAGACAAAAGAAACACAAGACAATTTAAGTTTGACTACTCTATGAAAAATCCCAGTGTACCCTATGAGAATCCCCGTGTGCTCTATGAGAATCCCTGTGTACCTATGAAAGTTCCTGTTTACTATATGAAAGTCCCCGTGTACTCTATGAGACTCCTTGCGTACACTATACAAATATAGAACTTTGCAACAAGAATTTGAATTTCCTCATCTAATAATAGCAACCCTTGTGGTGACTCACTGAGTGAGCTGTAAGGAATGTTTGTGCAGGGGCGTACCTAAGAAACGGTTCATCTAATAATAGCAACCATGGTAGTGACTCACTATGCCAGCTGTAATGAATGCTTGTACAGGGGCGTACCTAAGAAATTGTTCACGCGTCCCATTTACAGTAACAAAACTGGAAACGTCTATGCATACATGAGAATCCTGTATAAACATTCTCTTTGATTGGGCACTGACAAAACAATATTTGCATTTAGCGTAAACGAAAACAGTGCAATTATACACACACACACACACGCACACAAGCCTAGGTTCCCCTAAGTTACCTTTCCCTTGGAACGCTTAGGCAATAAAAGATAGCCATGTTCAGTATCAATTTTTTAAAAAGCCACGAGACAGCAGTTTTAACCTCAAAGCAACATCCTACAAGAAACATATTACTGGCACCATGGTACGGGGAACATCCAACAGGCAACATCTTGTAGGCAATATTCTACATGCAACATGCTATAGGCAAAATCCTAAAGGCAACATTCTACGGGGAACATCATACAGACAACATCCTTTAGGATACATCCTATAGGATCCATCCTACAGGCAACATCTTATATGCAATATTCTACCGGCAGCATCCTACAGCGAACATCATACAGACAACATCATATATATTGTACATCTTCAGACAACATGCTATAGGCAAAAACCTAAAGGCGTCATCTTTCAGGCAACATATAGCAGGAAAAATTTCATAGACAACTTCCTAAAGGGAACATGTAACAGGCAACATCTCACAATGAAGATCATACAGGAAGCAGTCTACATACAACATCCTATAGGCAACATTCTAAGGGCAACATCCTACAGGCAGCGTCTTACAGGCAACATCCCAAAAGGAACATATTACAGATAAAATAGTGCAGGCAGCATCCTACATGGAAAATGTTACATGGAACATCCTACAGGCAACATAATACGAGCAACATAATACACGCAACATCCTACAAAAACATTCTACAGGCGACATCCTACAAAAACATTCTTCTGGCAACATCCTACAAAAAGCATTGTACAACATAGTACACGCAAAATGTTAAAGGCAGCATCCCACAAGGAAATTCCTGCAGGCAGATATTATAATGTGACCCTCCGTGACGGTTTCAGTCTAACCTCATCGACTAGTCTAATTCTGATTTTTATTATTTTGGTATTGATTTCGACGTTGATTATAACGTTAAAAACCGTTTTAAAATCAGACTAAAAGTTTTTAATGTGTAGCATTTTATAAGACAAACATCCGCAAAGTGCGGTTTTGAGAAAACACGCTTTAAATATTATTTATACAACTGTAACATTTTAAAAAGTTTGTGGGTTGTGCCCAACCATAATTGTGTAAATCGTTGCAATCTGATACGGCATCAAAGAATCCCTATTAAAATTGCCGCTCATGACTACGATTGTGGGAAATTCCGAACCTGTTAGCTTGGTCACTTGCGCTGTCAGGTCTCTGGCAACAAGCAGTAGGAGGAAGAAAGTGAAGCCTATTTCTTGAGAACCCTTAATGATTTTATTTGTTATTACTAAAGGTTGAGCAGATTGTAACAGTTTTGCTTTTATTGAATTTGTAATCGCTTTTTTATTTTTTTGTGTGGAAAACTTGATGCGACTGAGGCTCACTCAGACTCTGCCTCCTGAGGCCCCCGGAGGATTTGAGTTTGAGACCCTTGATCTAAACCAATCCATAAATCGAACTTCTTATGAACATGATTTTCAAGAGTCACGGGTTGGTGTCTCAAACCCCTTATTTTGAGCATCATTCAGATGACTTAATGCCCAAACCGTTTTGTAAACTACCAACATCATAAGCATTTTTTTTTATCCCCCAATTCTAAATAATGATGGCCAAATGTTGAGGGCCTAACCCCTAGTAAATACGCCACTGCTAAGAATCCATCTTCATACTCATAGAACTGCACCCACCCTACATTACTTTCCCCCCCCACACACACACACACCTATAACCTTGTCGATGTACAAATAAATATTTGTTTTATAAAACCAGTGTCTTAATTTTGTACAATTTAAAAAAAAAACAACGAATACTCAGAAATGATATATTTTATCTTTTATATTGTCTCATTCAAATATTTGGTCGCTTACTCATTCAAGTATGTAGCATCGTGTTGACAAAATCTTCGGTTATGTTGTTGGCGTGTGGGCTGTTTGCTAGGCATTTCCTCCAGGAATAGTTCCAGGGAACGCGGAACCCGGTAGAGTTTAAACCCACGCATTCTACGTCACGAATGAGAGCGGGCGCATCCAATTATAACTCGTAAATAAAAAGGAAACGGTTGAGGCAAGTGGGAGGAGTTCCAGTGCTTCAGGGAAGATGGGGTTATCGCTGCTGTGTGGAGTGTGGATTCTCGCTTGTGTTGGTGGCGTCTACAGTGCAGTGTCTATTGGAATAGGTATGTTGTAATAGTCATTAAAAAAGTTGTGATATAGCGGGACATGTCTATAGTAAAGTGTCTGTTGGAATAGGTAAGCTGTAAATAGTTGTAATATAGTTGGTAGCGTCTACAGTGCAGTGTCTATTGGAATTGGTAAATTGTACTATGATTGTGGTATAGTCGGTAGCGCCTACAGTGCTGTGTATAGCGGAATATGTAAATTGTAATACAGTTGTTCCATAACTATAAAAAAAAATGGTAGACTTTTTAGTACGTGTAGAAAATGAAATGAATGACATATTTGACTATTGTTTGTCTTTTTCAACTGACATATTGTTTATTTTATTTGTGGTTTAATTACCGCAGTTTCGATTTGGGGGGGGGGGGGGGG
>CAXITT010000399.1:521432-536972 GCA_964033795.1 Lymnaea stagnalis | reverse complement strand
GACACAACTCACGATAACTTCATACGATATCATTTAGGATGAAAGAAAATACAGGAACTATACCTGGAAAAATACCTCTTATCTTCGCCAATCTTCAGCCTCCGTTCTATTATATAGTATAACCTATTTTTACAGCTTGTGTTATACCCTGTGTTATAGCTCAGGATAAACGATATGACATTCATGCCCTGTGTTATAGCTCTAGCTAAACTCTATGCCATGCCCCGTGTAAAGTGATTATTTCACAAATTTTTACCCGGAGGGGGGGGGCACTTCAGATTTTTCGGGGGGGGGGGGCAGGGCCAGTTGATGTATTGTTGGACATATTTTTTCTCCGGGGGGGGGCACTTGCCTTCCCCCCCCCCCAGCAATAGCTGAAAGAAACTATGCCCGTGTTATAGCTCTAGCTAAACTCTATGTCACGCCCTGTGTTATAGCTCTAGGTAAACTTTATGTCATACCCTATTGTATTAAACAAGCAGGTTTTTAACTTCGCTTCCTACAATAAAAAATATAACAAACACAAACATTATATGCTATATTTTCACAAAATTCTCCTATAAATCCTGTTATAGAAAAAAAAATAATAATAACTTTTCTTTACATGTTTTGAACCCTAGGTCCCTGTCCTGGTGGCCGCAAACCTGGTGACAAGTGGTACTTGCCTGGTTGCCAGGAATGTGTTTGTAGCAATGGATCATACAGTTGTGCCAGGTAAGTCATAAATCTACCATGGCCACCACGCAAGTTTTTTTTTTTTTTAAATTATTTTTTGCAAGACTGACAAACACCCCTCCACCCACATGGGGCAACCTATGGGTGGAAGAATAGGGGCAACATTTGGGGGGAAGAATAGGGGAAACATATGGGTGGAAGAATAGGGGCAACATTTGGGGGGAAGTAAGACTGACAAACACCCCTCCACCCACATGGGGCAACCTATGGGTGGAAGAATAGGGGCAACATTTGGGTGGAAGAATAGGGGAAACATATGGGTGGAAGAATAGGGGCAACATTTGGGTGGAAGAATAGGGGCAACATTTGGGTGGAAGAATAGGGGCAACATTTGGGTGGAAGAATAGGGGCAACATATGGGTGGAAGAATAAAGGCAACATATGGGTGGAAGAATAAGGGCAACATATGGGTGGAAGAATAGGGCAACATATCGGTGGAAGAATAGGGGCAACATATGGGTAGAAGAATAGGGGCAACATATGGGTGGAAGAATAAAGGCAACATATGGGTGGAAGAATAAGGGCAACATATGGGTGGAAGAATAGAGGCAACATTTGGGTGGAAGAATAGGGGAACATATGGGTGGAAGAATAGGGACAACATTTAGGTGGAAGAATAGGGGCAAAATTTGGGTGGAAGAATAGGGGCAAAATATGGGTGGAAGAATAAAGGCAACATATGGGTGGAAGAATAAGGGCAACATATGGGTGGAAGAATATGGGCAAAATAGTTGTAAAAGAGTGGGCAGCATAGCTGGTAGAAGATTCGAGCAAAAAAATGGTAGAATATTGGGTCAACAATGCAGGTAAAAGAGAGCGGCAAAATAGCTAGTTTAAAATTGCGGCCCCATAGATGGTAGAAGATTGGGACAACATAGTAGCTAGAAAATCGGGGCAACATAGTTGTAGAAGAGTAGGGATACATATTCCAATCAGTCCACTTAAGATATTCATGCAATCAAGTCTAGCGTCTAGAAGTAGAAGGTATCAAATTAATGATCTAAGATTTTTCAAATGTACATTTAATAACTTAAATGAGAAGCAGAAAGTTGGACAGCGATTAGATACAGTCTCCGCTTACCAGATGATACAAATAATGCGAGTTATTAACTCAGATTCCTTATAATCCTGACATAAAATAAGCTATTAATAATTCAATTGGGATTTTTAAAGAAAAATGTTCAAGTGACTCATTTTTTCAAATTAAAAAAAAACAACATTATTTTATTTAATTTCGTTAGAAAATATGTGCCGGTGCGACTTTCCGATGCGCTGTAGGACAAAAAAAGGCATTGAATAAATCGAGTGATTGATTCAGTATCTTATTGGTGCTGTGGCAAGTTGCTGATCAACTGGCCAGGGCTAAAAAGGCATAATCTCAGCCCTTACAAGAGAATGTAAAATTTTCAGCACCTCATCGGTTTTGTCATTGTTAACGATACTAAGAATAACGTAAAATTCATAAACCAATCGCATGGTTATCTCCACAGTTGCGGCTCTGTGCATGTCTCATACGATCCCAAAAAGTGTTACGTGGAGTATCCCAAAACCAGCTACCCGGACTGCTGCGTGCCCCAACTGTTGTGTCGAGGTCAGCCAGGGTTTAGCAAGGTCAAACTTGCGGCGGAGCTCCTGAAAGCAGACGTGCCGCTCAGTGACGCACCCGCCAACAAGAGGAGGAGGAAAACAAAAGCCAAAAACAAGGCGGTGACGTTGACAACAAAAGTAAACAGACGAAAGAAGATTGTGAGGAAGAACAAGGAGAAGAAGTTGCAATACAACAACAACATTTGAAAGTTGTAGACCGCTCTCACAGAGGTTTCAATAAACGGAGGGACTCTTTTTGTTTCAATCAAGTTTTAAACACCATGATAATGTGATTTTATTGATCAATACATTAATTGGTTTCCATCACATAAGATTGTCTTGTATATTTAGATACAGTTTCGCATTTCTTATTTCCATCGAATGTCTTAATTCACTAAATCCACTCTCTGAACATCCTAAATCAAAAAACTCATTGACTCCAATTTCTGACGCCCCTCACTGAGCCCATTACCTGACGCCACTCCAGGACTCCACTCCTTAACACCACGACTCCACTCATTGACGTCACTCCATGACTCCACTCCTTGACGCCACGCCATGACTCCACTCCAGATGCAACTCCCTGACATTACTTCCTGACGCCATTCACCCTATTGTATACCATACACTCACCGACTCCATGTACATCTGTATAACATTTGAACAAAGTCCATACAAAAAAATAAAGGTCAGTCATACCCAAGAGCATTTTCTAAACATTCCTTGACTTTTTCACATAGTTGATATGAAATAATGATACATTAATTTTGATCCATTAAATTGTACATAAACAATGCATTTTCTTTCCATTAATTCATTTGTTATCTACCTTTGTTTGTTTTACGTAATTATAATAAATAAAACTTCCTAAATAAATAATAGCTGGCATTTATATTTTCTTCTTTGTTTAAACTTATTTTCGTTGGTACGTGTCTACACAACGGGGTTACTTAGCTTATATAACTTACATCATCTTTTTGTTCTAAACAATGAATATCTTGAGAGCTTTCGTGGAATATTTTGGAGTATACTGGATAGCAGAAACCAAATACACAGTTATATACTAGTCATGCTTGTATACAGTAATATACTAGACCTACTTGGATCCAGTAATATACCAGACCTGCTTGGATGCAATAATATTCTAGACATGTTTGGATACAGTAATATACTAGATATGCTTGAATGCAATAATATACTAGACCTGCTTGGATACAGCGATGTACTAGACCTTCTTGGTTAAAGTAATATACTAGACCCGATCACCTAAAACAATGAAATAAAATATATAATGCACAAAAAAAGATGTATTATTATTTTATCACATTTTAAAACAAATTCCCAATTTCGATGCTAGTAGATGTACTGTCCCCTATCCCCAAACTCCTTAAATACCCTCCCCCATCCCTTCCCACCCCAACCCCCCCCACAACCAATCCACCCACCCCCCACCCCACCCCAACCGCAACAATTTGAATGAATCACTGTACTAGGCCTGATGAGATATCAGTTACAAGTCGTTGATAAAATTGTATCTCGGTTTACACCAATAATTACTAGTCTGAAGCATTACGTGCATTTACGCACATTTCATGGCTAATTATCCTAAAAGCACGGCTTAGTAAGGTTCGGCAATTGTGTTTCATCACATTTGAATAACGTTGTTGTTATTCATAGATAATGAAGTCTTCAATTCTTAAACACATCAACGCAATAGTTGTGATGTATTAGCGAAGACCCAAAAATAACAGCGTGTTAGCATTGAAACTTACATTTCCCAAATTGCGCTCCATTGTATGAAGTTAAAAAAACCACGCCTTAAACTATACTCTTTAACCCTAAAGGAGACCTCTGAATGACGTCAATGAAATGAGCTCTACGGATAGCCCACAGAACAACATGCCTATGTGATCTATTAGAAGGCGGGCTGGGGCTTATGGGAGGGTGCACGCTCACAAGTCAAGGCAAATGTCAAAAATTACACGCAACCTTTTGAGTTGTGTTTCAATAAATGAGGGGGGAAAAACTTCAAATGACATGTTAAGTAAAACAATGAAATCTTACATCTTATATAATACTTCCAATTTTTTTATATCACACTAATTTATTTAGTTTATTGTTTTCACACTTCCATTGGTTATTGAATCACGCTACCATATACTACCCACCATAGTTTTCTGACGACATTGTCATCGTTTATTCTACCACACTACCATACACTCCACCATACTCTTCTGACCACATTACATCTGTCTTCATGTTTAGAATAAAAAGATAAGATTATACTACAACTTAGTTTACACATAGGCCTTTCTCCTAGAATAATGTTCCGTTGCAATACCAAGGTGCCCACGTCTTACCATGGTGTCATTGTAATACAAGGTGACCGTGTCATACCATGATGCCCCCGTGTCATTTCATGGTTCCCTCGACATACCATAATGCCAGTGTCATACCATGATGCCCGTGTCATACCATGTACCCTTTACATACCATGATGCACGTATCATATCATAGTGCCCGTGTCATACAATAGTGCCCGTGTCATACCATGGTCTCCTTGTTATGATATATGGTGCCTGTGATTTATGAAATTTACAATTAAAAACAGAATCCAAAGAATAACCATTACAGACAGGAACAGATTACTGGTTATTTCTCATTAAGATCTAGCTAAATTTCTTGGAAATATAATTTAAACCAATAAAATGTTCATTAAACTTCACTGTTTAGTCTCACTCATTAATTCTATCCACTGTTTAGTCTCATTCATTAATTCTATCCACTGTTTAGTCTCATTCATTAATGCTATCCACTGTTTAGTCTCATTCATTAATTCTACCCACTGTTTAGTCTCACTCATTAATTCTATCCACTGTTTAGTCTCATTCATTAATTCTATCCACTGTTTAGTCTCACTCATTAATTCTATCCACTGTTTAGTCTCATTCATTAATTCTATCCACTGTTTAGTCTCATTCATTAATGCTATCCACTGTTTAGTCTCACTCATTAATTCTATCCACTGTTTAGTCTCTTTCATTAATTCTATCCACTGTTTAGTCTCATTCATTAATGCTATCCACTGTTTAATGTCGTTCGAGCTGTTTGTTTGTGTCACGTTCGGTAACCAGCACAAAAATATCTTGTAGCGGTAATTACTGGATTATTTCCTCCTATGTAAACACTGTTGTAGTTAAGTTCTCTGGTTACACTGGGTGCGACTTACATCATCGGTCTTCTAAATGTCAGAGGGCAATTAAGAAGGGAGGTCCGGAACAAGCCCACCCCAGCCCCCATAGCCCCGACACGAGGCCAGAATAATGAAATGGTCACTTATGTAAATAGTGAGTAAACAAAATATGTGGGTAAATTAATAAGTGTGAATTAACACCACTGGCGGAGTTACACTTGGCAGCGTCTCAAAAACACCTTTAACATAAATTGCGGCAGATTTATCATTGACAGCGCCTACTAGTGACATTAACACCAAAGGCAGATTTATCATTGACAGCGCCTACTAGTGACATTAACACAAAAGGCAGATTTATCATTGACAGCGCCTACTAGTGACATTAACACCAGAGGCAGATTTATCATTGACAGCGCCTACTAGTGACATTAACACCAGAGGCAGATTTATCATTGACAGCGCCTACTAGTGACATTAACACCAAAGGCAGATTTACCATTGACAGCCCCCTTATTAACGCTTTTAGCAAAATGGCAGATTTACCATTGTCAGCGCCTACTAGTGACATTAACACCAGAGGCAGATTTATCATTGACAGCGCCTACTAGTGACATTAACACAAAAGGCAGATTTATCATTGACAGCGCCTACTAGTGACATTAACACAAAAGGCAGATTTATCATTGACAGCGCCTACTAGTGACATTAACACCAGAGGCAGATTTACCATTGTCAGCGCCTACTAGTGACATTAACACCAAAGGCAGATTTACTAATGACAGCGCCTACTAGTGACATTAACACCAAAGGCAGATTTACTAATGACAGCGCCTACTAGGGACATTAAGCACCAGTGGCATATTTACCATTGACAGCACCTACTAGTGACATTTACACCAAAGGCAGATTTACTAATGACAGCGCCTACTAGTGACACTAAGCGCCAGTGGCATATTTACCATTCGCAACGCTTCACTGGCGCAATGTCCCGTTCTAGCCTCAAACTTTCCGCATTTTTTTATGTTTTATGAAATAACTAACAATTGTAGATAGCCTCGATCTTAAATAACTTCCTTCCTTCTTTAGATCTCGTAAGATCCTTTAGACTTTAGAGTCTTAAGATCTCTTGGTGAAGACGGTGGCTACCCTGGAGAATAATGGGTACATTTAGCTTATACTTAAATAAATTACATCGACAAATAGTTACAGCAGTTGTGTGTTCTACCTCACTGATGGCTTCTCTCTTATACGCTAAATGTTCTATATTTTTGCTACGATTGGCATCGGAAAGTGGCATCAGTTGAAGCACAACCAAATCAATTACCGGATTGGACATTGACAGAAAGTTCATCGGATGCAGCAAACGAGCAGTCTTAAGAGAATACAAAAAATATATATCCAAGTATAAAAAAAATTACCATAAACGTATAAGACGGTATATAACGGAGATATGATTTAGCTCAGCTCGTGAATATATATAGGTGTAATAAGCTAAGTTGTAGGAACAAAATGCCGGGGGTCTTTGGTACATGGGTCATTGGCAGGGCACGTTGGTTCAAGGATAAGTATGTGGGGCACTTTGGTATAGGGAAAGTAGGTATAGGGCACTTCGGTTTATTTGGGTACAGCACTGTTAAAAGGATAACTAGATGGAGCGCTTTGATCCAGGTATTAGTAGGTGGGGAACTTTAGTTAAAGGATAAAGTGGTGAGGCACTTTGGCACAGGGATGGTAGGTAGGGTACGTTGGTATATGGGTGGGGCATCGGCACAAGGATAAGTAGATGAGGCACTTCGGTCCAGGGATAAGTAGATGGGACACTTTGGTTAAGGGATAAAGTGGTGGGGCGATTTGGTACAGGGATTACTCGGTGGGGCACTTTGACACAGCGATAAAGCTCTAGGGCAGTTTGTTATATAAATAAATGAGTGAGGCCCCTTTGTCAAACTTTTTTTTTCCTCCAAAAATAATTGTATTTATTAAGGTGCACGGAGATCTTAGTTCTAATCTAATATTTGACTTTCATTAAATTCCAAGCTTGCCCAAATGTGACACTAATCCATATTGAACGAAGATATTTACGTCTGTGCAGTTAGCGAATTTTTTTTTTTACAGTACAAAATATCGATGCGTAAATTAGCTAATTTACAATTTGCACTGCATTTAATGCAATTTAAAAAATCTATTCGTAACACCATGGGCTTGTCGAGGTTCTCGAACCCATTTAATATTTATTGACTTAACTTTATTTTGGAAATAATAAAACAAGTCAAGATATGCTGACAGAGGGGAAAAATGGATTTCAACAAACGGATAAAATAACAGTGTGTAGTAAAATGGAGGACGTGAATCGCAGGAAGACGAGAAAGAGATGCGATTGATGACGTTACAAGGAAAGGCGGGAATGAGCCATGAAGGAGGATGCATGGAAAAGGAAAAAAAAATACTTGATTAGGACTAAGTCTAGGTTTAATTCTCCACTTTCCCTATTATACATTATATATATATATATATATATATATATATATATATATATATATATATATATATATATATATATATATATATATATAATATATATATATATATATATATATATATATATATATATATATATATATAATATTATGGATAGAAATAAGCTCTTTGATTTAGCGATACAACAAGCTGCCATATTTTCAAGTACGTGTAATTATTTGTTATGTTTATGTTTGAAAACAGCACAGTGACAAAACAATCTTAAAGTGAGAAACAATACTTCTCAAAGAGTGAGGGATTTGTTTACTGAAATAGTTATGGCTACAATATGTCAACGTAAGATAGTCAAATGTTGATTTTTTTTTTTTTGGTTAGTGGCTTGATATCGAGGATCTCATTATGGCAGACTATGTCATGATCACGTGTCGCCGATAATGGATGTGAGGCGTGGGTGTCACAAAACCCTCGCTGACGATTAAAAACATGCGGCCTTGAGAAAGCCGCTCCTAAGTGACCGTTTCGTCCCGACACAGTCCCGACCGAACTACTCCCTGAACGGCGGGGTGAGGTAACGCAACACCTTTCCCCAGAGAGGAAGCAAAGCTGTTTCGACCCAAGTCCGTACAACTCCCAGGAACGGTGGGGCAAGTCATGCTCGAGACCACTCCCGGAGAGGAAGTAAAGCCGTAATGTCCGTAAGTACCAGATAATAAAATGATCACTCAGCCATTTCCCCGTCTTATTCCTGTCATTTCCCCGTACCATCCCACCAAGTTCAACCACATGAAGACCCTAAAGTAAATAGTGAAGCTGCATTTCTTGGAAACTGCGAGCTGGGTATAGTGTTGCTTTAATTTCCGCTCGCCATGAACTTATAGTATGACGTCGAGCTTGCTGTCAACAGCATGACCAAGATCTGGCTGACCTCGGCTGTACAACTTGATAAGGCCGCTACGCATGTCCTGGCCTTTAATCTGTTTCGTTACAAAATAAAGAGAAAAAAAATTGTATCAGCAGTGACCACAGCATAGGAAATTCCATCAGACACGAAGATAGAGTCGGAGTTTAATTGATGATGTAATGAGCGAATATGAAGCTGGAGACGCAACGCCTGAAGAATCTTTTATGTCTTTAAGCTATTACACCAGACTTAATACTTGGGACACCTTGAATACACGTTTCCTGCAACTGTATGTTAGCATTGTTTACTTTCTATACGATATTCATCATCTCGGTGACGTTATTCTGGTTCATTTGAGAAAGCACTTCCTGTGACTTACTAGAAGAAATGTGGATCTTCAGAGAAATGATTCCATGAAATGGAGAAACATCATACAAGTGTCCTCAATATTTTGTGCCGCTGGCAGATTCTTTTCCAAATACTGCAAATGATTTTGACAGCGCCGGTAAACGTAACAAGTGCAAAAAGAAATTTTTCAAAATTGAATTTCATGAAAACTTATTTGAAATCAACAATTTCTCAGGATCGCTTGAAAGGACTGTCAACATTGTCATTTGAATGAAATTGTTACCACCGTTGGCGATACAAGAACAACAAAAAAAAACACAATTTTTTTTACTGTTTTGTTAGCTGCCCAATTCCCAAGAGACAAGCTACGCAAACTAAGCAAGGAAACAAAACACGTGTGTCCTATTTTTTACCATGCAGTAAGACCCGGATGACTATGACTAAAAATATAAGATTGCTAAAGAACGTCAAAGGTGCGCACCCTTTCCCCGCAACCCCCACAACCTATTTGAATAATCCTCATCATTTTTTGGACCACTACAGCTATCTGAGAAACATCTTGGGTCATAACAGTGTTTGAAAAATATATCATATTTTTTTTTCTTGTTTTTTTATTTTTTTTTTTTGGAAATTCAAACTGACCACGTATACATCTAATTTGAAATGAGCTCAGCGGTGTTTTGTTGATATCGAAGAGCAACGCCCAAAGCTTAAGCGTCAATCGATAAGAATGGATGAGCGACGAGCTTATCGAACATGAAGCAGATGTTTATGTTCCACACACAGAGCCACATCTGTAGGCATGTTGACTACGATCCCTGAAACAGATTTTTCTGTTCAGCATAAAGAGACGCATCTGTAGGCATGTTGACTACGATCAGTGAAACAGATTTTTCTGTTCAGCATAAAGAGACGCATCTGTAGGCATTTTGACTACGATCCCTGAAACAGATTTTTCTGTTAAAGGTAAAGCGCTGCATCTGTAAGAGCGCTGACTAACATCCTTTTTTCTATTACCACTTCGGTAACGGATCTAACGACCTGGAAAAATCATTGAGATAACCCTCGTGTACACTGAGATAACCCTCTTGTACACTGAGATAACCCTCTTGTTACCCATTTGCATTTTTTAAAAAATACTTTCAAAGTTTACTAAACGCTTCCATTCCAAACAAGTCTGGTCTGTCTATGTCACAAATGGTACATTGGTATATTAATCTGCATTAATACAGTTCAAACCAACCTCCCAACTCTATAGTTTGACTCTACAAGGAAAAAAAAATGTTTATAGCTGAGCTCCTGAATCTTTGTACACAATCTTATTCATAATAGCTGAGCTCATGAATCTATAGACCAAATTGTTTATAGCTGAGCTCCTGACTCTATAGACAATCTCATTTACAATAGCTGAGCTCCTGAATCTATAGACAATCGCGTTAATAGCTGAGCTCCTTACACTAAGAATTGCTGTTATGTCGTGTTTTCACTAAAAAAGAAAAAAAAAATATTTAAACAGCTGCGACAATCTATAACTCCAAGTTCAAGTCAACAATTTTAAACCGTGAGCAAGATTTAAACAACCAACAAAACAAAACAAAAAGGCGTTGGCGCACAATTAAAGATTATTTTCACTGGATGTTTAGGATACTGTAGGCCTACAATAATTATATTTCGGATATGTATGTATATATACTAATTTTATTCATTGTTTCAGGAACCTGTAGCTTAATTTTTCCACTGCTTTAAGAATGTAACATACGACACATCCAACTGTTATCTCTCGAGGAACATTTTTTTTTTTAAAATACAACAGATCGCTTTTTGTTTGTTTGTTTGTTGTTTGTTAGTTTTTTTTGTTTTTTTCTGTTTTTTTTTGTTGTTTTTTTTTTGTTGTTTTTTTTTGTAATTTCTGATTTGTTGAAATAAAACATAAGGAGTAGGTGATAAGAAGCTCAGACAACCAGGGAACTAAGCCTGGGAACTAGGATTATGAACTATGGCTCTGAACTAAAAAATAAAAAAAAAAAAAAAAAAAAAAAGTAAGAAACTAAGGCTGGTAAGTTAGGCTGGGAACTAATGCTGGGAACTAGGAACTAGGGCTGGGGAAATAGGTATCGACACTAAGCCTGGGAACTTAGGACTGTGAACTGTGGTTGGGAACTATGTCTACAATGTTTAGTACAAAGCTCAAGAAATATGTTGTTTCATTTAACATTGTTCTATACAAGCAATGTAGGTACAATTCAAATTAAAAACGAGAGCTCTATGCGCATTTATGTAAAAAAAAAACAAAAAAAACTTAAACCAGCACCCCAACAGTTGTCTCCCATCACTCTATTTAAGCCATGAAATTTTGTATTAGGAATATTGAAGTGTTTGGTAAGTGTTTGTAAGCTACTTAAACATTGAATATTTTTGTCCGACTATGTATTTAATTTGAAGTTTTGGTAATATTAATGATGCCTGTCCACCTATTTTGTTATCATTTTCATGCACATGAGGTTATTAAATACGCGTTTGAAATATATAAATAGAAGAACCTGGGGAAGAAGGTATGTAGACGATATGTGCGTTTCCCAAGCTTGCTCTAAGCTAAGAAATAGATTATATAAATTTCTCAAAATGATGATTTAAGAAAATATCGACCAGACATCAAAAACTAACATCACTTACCCTTGTTTATTTATCTTCAGTAAGAATAATTCAACGCTAGAAGAAAAGTTCGGTAGTAGCCTACTGCTTAGAGCATTTTCTAAAATTATTGCTCAATAATGATCCTGTAATTTTAAAGAGTTACGGTATCGTTGGCTTGGAGTGACCAATTAGTTAACGATTTTTTAAGGGGGCATAAACTCATTAATATTTAAAAATCGACACATATGTTCATATTTTTTAAAAATTTCATTGTGTTCTTATCTTCCATAAAGGGTCGTAGAAACTACTTTAGTGAGAATGTTTATAGTTATGAGAAAGACAAGGTGTGATCGCATTTATGAGTTTATGGAACTAAAAAGAAAAAAGTAAGAAACTAAGTAAGTCGGGAAAAGTCTGAGAGCAACTGATGTACATGGCTTGTATTGATATGGCATGTAATGTGGGAGTGCCAATTAAGATCGAGATAATGAAACTGATATTTTTATTTTTTATTTTTATTTTTTTTATTTTTTTTTTTTGCCTTTCAACTTGAGGATAATACTGAGGAAGAAACTATGTATTCAAATTTGATTCATGAATTCATGAAGATGAAGACTTAATGGAAGAGCTTCTTGCATTGCAACACCAAAATCTTCCTTTGGGGGCTGTCCATTAATTATGTCAACAAAATAAGGGGGAGGGGTTTGTAAACGTATGACAATTAATTGTTGACAAGGGGGGGGGGGGGGAAAGGGGGGGTTTTAGAATAGTAGATGTCAACAATCATGTTTTCTTTATTAAAATTTGTATCTTAAAAATTGACTGGTTATTACATTATTTTAACCACTTTAAGGAGTTTAAATTAATAGTTATATAATTTTTAGTCATATAAAATTTTAACTTGATCATTAACAAGCTAAAGATGCAATAAAAAATTTTCCTACAATTTTGTGTTATAAAAGTAGATAAGCACAAAGTAAAATGTATTTATATACTTATTTATATTATAATTTATTTAATTGGGGGGGGGGTATAGAAACGTTGACATAATTATTTAGGGCAGGGGGCCTTGAAAGTTTGACAATTGTTGCCAAAGGGGTGGAATTAAAAAATGCTTAAAATTGTGAAGAACTGTTCCTTGAAGCATTGAAATGAGTGAAGAAGTAAAGAATCTCCCAGAGCCACATTCTGCCTGTGTGGCATATTGGGGGTGGGGAGGGCAAAGCTTAAAGGGTAGTTGGTATAACTTTTCGTATTTTGGCACATGTTCTCGTATTGAATAACATGAAACTAAAGAAATCTTAACTTTAAATCATCTGCTGCTTGTACCTCTGGCTTCTGGAGTCGATCAGGCAAAATCTGTCCCTTTCAAGCATGCATTCGTCTTCAACCCTGATCCTTTAATGTACTTAATAAAGAAAAGATAAAAGAAAGAACTGTTTATAAGTACCCACATCACAGAGGAGCAAAACTGGTTAAAGGCACACAAAACAAACACAGGGCAGACGGCTCATCAATAAACCGTGACTGAGATGGATAGATGATGTAGTTAGAGTAGAATTTAATTTTAATTCAGCTGGGAGACGAAAAGCCATGGATTGATCGGAGAATGAGGATGTGTTGAAGCAGGCAAGAGCCCTACAACTACATGGGCTATAATCTGTGTCATTGACGATGAAGCCAAATCATAATTTTTATAGTTTATCACTTTTAAAAGCTTATGATTTGAGTTTGCTAGAGAAAAAAAAATCCATTGCTAATTTTGACTGATGTTTCAATTAAATACATCTTTATTTATAAGGTCATTTTAAAGTCAATGTATTGCCTTGTTTTCCAATAGGTGGGAAGAATGTCAATGGTGTTGCTGACAAGGAAGTCATTTTGGGTAGTGCATGGGGAGGCATCAACCCCCCTCCCCCCGCCAATTGGCAGGATTTTATCTGGGACAGTAGAAAATCAAAAGTAGCAGAAAATAAACACGTTTTTTTAAAATATTTAAATGTCTATGCACTGTGACGCCTCCAATTATAAACAAATTAACAATCAGGCCAAGTCCCCCCCCCCCCCAAAAAAACCTGAAAACAACTGAAATGACGTCATTGGTAGCTGGTTTTGAACATGAGAGCACCAGAATTATCAACCAGCAGTACATTGTCATCTTTAAATTTTGTTTTTATTAAACCCAAAGGTAGGCCCATTCCTTTAAACTTTGTTTTATTAATAAAAATTAATTTTGTATAAAAGAAACATTTGGGTCGTAGATGAATACAACAACCGTAAATGGAGGCAGTCAGTTCATAATGAGATGTTTCGTTAATGTAGACAATGAATCTTATCTTTCTAACGGACGGAAACATATGCTCAAAAATCTTGTTTTCATTAAGTTTTTTTATTTTCATTGGCCGGAGAACTCGAAAACGGAAGTCGTTTTAACCAATGAATAGAAGTGTAATTTGTTATGAATCAAATTGTAAAAAAAAAAAAAATTCAAAGGCGGCCAATAAGGCAAGACACTATATTCTATTATAAATATACCATACAATATATTATATGCCTACTGTTTACACACACCCATTTAAGCCTGATTTGACTCATTAATAAATTATACCATAAACTATAACGTCTGAATAATATTAGTTCATTTTTTTTTATTTTCATTGGACGGAGAAATCGAAAACGGAAATCATTTTAACCAATAAATAAAAGTGTAATTTGTTATAAAACAAATTGAAAAAAAAAAAAAAAAAATTCAAAGGCGGCCAATAAGGCAAGACACTATATTCTATTATAAATATACCATACAATGTATTATATGCCTACTGTTTACACACACCCATTTAAGCCTGATTTGACTCATTAATAAATTATACCATAAACTATAACGTCTGAATAATATTAGATCATGGGCATTGGTGGCCTTCTTCTAACTTCTTGTTGGCCGTCGTGTAGTACTGTTTAGGCTTGGCCTTGGTCTTAGCTAAGCTAATTTAATTATTATGTTATTTATATTTGTCACTTTTTCAACTTTCTGTTTCTAAATTTCACTTTGTTATAGTCTTGAGTTTATAATTTCGAAGTGGCTATTCGGACCCAGGTACCAGAAGTAAGTGGTTGGGATTAAAAATATTTTAGTTTGTAAGATAAAATTTGACTTAATTTGGTATGGAATGAAAGATAATTGAATTGAATGGAACTAAATTTTTGTAAACTTAATTCTTCAGTTTAACTAAAATGAACAACCACAAATGACATCCCAAGAGCATTTTCATTTACTCAAAATGGATGCGGACACTCATCACCGCTATTTTTAAAAATTTAAAATGATCTCAATCTCTTTCCAAATTGTGTTCTCCGGGGTAGCTAATTAACCATAGCCATAACCATGGACGCCATGGTCAGAAAAATTTTTTAAAGGGATTTCACTCCGCTTTTAGAATTTAAATATGGCCGGCACTACGTACACCGCGGCGGTGTACCTAGCGAAACTATTGACTTTGGCCTGCGTACACCGCGGCGGTGTACCTAGCTAAATCATGGTCTGTGGCCTGCGTACACCGCAGCGATTTTAAGTAGCAAAACTATGGTCTTTGGGAGTCTTTAACTTTTTGGCCTAACCGGTACTTGTAGATTTAATGTTATACTCGTGTTAAAACTGAAAACTATT
>CAXITT010000399.1:467569-520813 GCA_964033795.1 Lymnaea stagnalis | reverse complement strand
CCCCCCCCCCCCGGCAAGGATCGATTTCTTAACAAAAAACAACAAATACAAAAACTTTGACATAGTGCTAATCCTGTCCCAAGCCCAATGTGCAATGGTTTCTGTGAGAAAGCGTCATGTTTTACCCTGAGAATAGCACATGCCATGCCATTCTGGAAACAAATTCCGTCATGAAAAGGGTAAACGCAGACCTATTCCTATGGCTTTGCTATAGACGTAAGTTTCTAAAATCGAGGTGTTTTCAAAAGATTTGCTGTGAAACTGAGTGTTGTGAATGAACCTTTGATATCGTGTGTACATTTTGCCAATGCATAAGGCAAGATGAAAGCAAGATGGTTCAAGGTTGAAATACGACCATGCACAATAATGACATTAATATTCATACTCATATGATATTAATGATATACTGGTATTTTCTTTGGGTGTTCGTAAAAGTAAAATGTAAATATTCAACTACACGAAGATTGTTGAAATACAATAGGATATCACTTAGTATTCAAAATGTTTCTGTTATACATGTTACATACACTATACATGCGCTTTCAGAAACTTTAAGTTTATTTTCTAATGTCTAAATGTCTTATTACTAAATTTAACGGTATTTTCAAAGTCAAAGGCTGGCACAACTTGTTGAAACACTATAATATATATATATATATATATATATATATATATATAATTTAATACAATATTTAAAAATATGTTTAAATTGTTTAATTTGCTACAAAATATTTTAAAACTAAAATATGAGGAAAAAAAACTCGATCCCCTACTGGGAATTGATCTCGAAATATATTAACGCCAAGCGTCCACTCTACCACTTGACCACACAAGATCTGCAACTACAAGTATATCTTAAAAGAAGACCAATGGTACATTTTTGCCGCGGTGTACCCAGGCCAAAGCCCACGATTTCGCTAGATACACCGCCGCGGTTTACGCAGGCCAAAGCCGATGGTTTCGCTAGGTACACCACCGCGGTGTACGCATCCACTTCGTTTAAATATATGTTGTGTTGTTTAAATGTCTAAATAATGGTAAAGATAAACATGTCTTATTACAATTCTAGAGATTGCATTACCTGATAGCATTCTTTAGAAAAAATAGAATATAAACAACCTTTTCCCAATCAAGGGAAGGGTAGGTTTGTAGAGTGATAAACATTTAATCGGTGACATCAATATCCAAAAAAAAAAAAGGTATGTTGCAGTAAAATTAGATCAACATAGACAGGCTAAAACATACAAATCTGATACTTTTAAAACTCATTTGGTGTAGACAGTATTAATTGTTATTTATTTTCAGATTTTTTCTAAATTAAGCTGTTGGAAGAAGTTTTCATTCAAGAGAAATGGACCCTCCTCAAAGTTATCATATCAACAATCCCTATTGTAATGTTAAAGGCATTGGAAGGTATGAAAAAGCAATCAGGGGTATATATTTTTTCTGTGCAATTGTAATACATTATTTTAATTGGTTTGGAATTGCATAAATTTAATGCAACGGCATATCATTATTCATAAAAATAAATAAATGAATAACAAGCATTCATGTTAAGAGGAAGCTTCATCACAATCATGTGGTCAGAAAAAATATTAAATAAAAATTGAGATACTGAATAAACATTTTGGAATTAATTTGTATCTTTAAAAAATATTGCCTCCATGCTGTTTAACAAGTTTTATGAAATTTCTTTTCTCATCTCTTTTAATTTTATTTTTATTTCATCATATGACTAAAATTTGATTGAATAAAAATTAAGTCAAGCTTACATTAAATTAGGCCTATAAAAAAGTAAATATCAAATTATTATTTTAAAAATTATGTTTAATTCAAATCAAAGGTGCCTAATTCTATTAGTAGGCTTCTATTTAATTAAGGAAATAATAACATTTTTTTTTCTAATTAGGAGGACAGGAAAACCTATTTATAAGAAAAGAGTTCTGGAGGATGGTATGCACAGCTTTGATGCGTATCTTTCTGAGTCAGGTAAGTGCATCTAACAACATACCTTTAGTACTGTAGGCCAGGGGTCACCAAACTACGGCCCGCTGACCGGATCCGGCCCGCCGACAGTACTTAAATTTACTTGATAAAACGTATGGAACACGATACAATTTAAATTTCAAAATTATGTTTAGAATACTATGAGATCTTCACACGTCCGGATACCTCCTGGCTGCTCTGCGCCTTAATACTCTTTCCAATTTTAATTATTGTATATAGATTTTCTTGTTAATTACATACCTGTTTACCCTCGAATACCTAAAATCGTACAATACGGTATATTAATCATAGATAAATAAACATACAGTATGTAAAATGAATACAATAACTACTTGCATTGCAGTGCCTAGTGGGATCGAGTTAAGCTGGCGTCAGAAGAGTTAACTAATAAAAGTAGATGCCCGACTTATATACTATCTGCGGTCACTTTGTTTTGCAGATGTGTATTTGATATTGATAATAATTTATATTGGGTCGACAAACAGATCACATTATTACAGTCTATCACTGGTAAAAATAAAGTTACTTTTGAAATTTAACATAGTTCAAACTTGAACTCAGATCAGCATAAGACAAGATGTATTTGAATAAGAATTAATTGAAAAATGATGACATCATTTTTTATAGTCTGATAACTCCCACAAACTGTAAATATTTGAAAGAAAGAGGAGTGTTGGAAACATACGGGGACATTAAAAATCGTAGTCGTTCTTTTGGAAATAAACAACCCTTCTGTTGTGCGGAGAACATGGAAAGAACATAGTGCTACAGATACATGAGAAAGCCAGGAACTTACAGTGGTATTCTCTGGCCCTGGATGAGTCTTCTGATCTCTCGAGTACGTCACAACTTCTCGTGTTTATTTGTAATATCAATTTGGACATGGAACAACTTATGTCTGGGAGCAAATATTTTAAAAAATAAAGCTTGTGAAGTCAACATATCGAACGAAAGTGATTAATGAACATTTGAAAAAAATTCTTTTGATTGGATGCAGCAATTCCAAACCATACAATGATGATATCTTGAAATCCTAACGTCAGTTTCACAATTCTCACTAATCATTTTTGCTGCTTAGTTTGTGAGAGTCAAATATCTGTGCACTAGGTCTGATGTAACTATCTTTATGCTAACATCGTCTTCTTTGCTAACGCTTTTAGTTAATAAATATGTTGGTTGTCTTTATTTTTTTGCCGTGCACGCCACTCACGCCACTCACCCATGATTAACATGGAATACTAAGCTTAGTTTTTCGTCTTTTTTCCCAGAGCTTTCGTTCTGGCTTGCAAGTATTGTACAGAATGTTTATCGGGCCCGCACTCGTCATTTTATTTTTTTTTTCAATTTTTCCATTATCAGGCCCGCCGTGAAACAATTTTGGTGACCCATGCTCTAGGCCAATGAGTCTAAATCGGCAACTGTGCTGGTGAATGACTATTTGATTAATGCATTCATTAACATGAGACATAGAAGTTAAGCTAAATTGGGTTGTGCCCTAGACTGAAGTTAAGTTGATTGGTTTGTGCCCTAGACTGAAATTAAGCTAAATTGGTTTGTGCCCCAGATGTAAATAAAGTTAAATTGGTTTGTGCCCTAAAGATTTATTTTTTTTTAAAATCCCACAAATTAAAGTTTTCATTTTTTCCTAATTTACTTGAATTTATTTGAAATCAAATATTTGAGTTTACTTGACTGTAATACTATTGAATGTAATGTATTGTATATATCTTTCCCTAGATGCCAGCATAACTTTTTGTCCAACACCAGTTCCAACATCTTCAAGTGTAAGTACGCTGTTTTATGTGTAAGTACACTGTTTATTGTGTAAGTACTCTGTTTTATGACACTTACGTTATCAATATTGTCTTATTTCCAAATAAAACCATGTGTTATGTATGCCATCATTAACATTTATTAACCCTATATTATCCAATAGCCTCAAAGTTCAACCAATGAGAGTGATGTGGATATCTCCCCACAGATATCTCACCAAGTATCTAAACCATCGCTCTCTGGGAACCCTTTGCCCACAGATGGAAACGGTGCAACAGTTACAGACATACAGACAATCTTGGCTCAGTCAGAGACTCACATAAGCCATGCAGCAGCTGAAACCGGTGCAAATAATAATGAATCATTTCCTGATTCAAAATCTGAAAATAAGATAGATAATGTGAGAACCACTTCTCAGATGTCTATAAGTCAGTGTACTGAAAAATCATCCTTTAGGCTTTTCAGTGAGAATATTCCAAACAAGCCACCTGTCAACGCCAGTGAGGCCAAGTTACAGAAAGTCTCAACAGCTGGAAATAAGTCCCAGAAAACACAAGGTGTAACACAAATGACTAATGTCAAGCAGTCAGATAGCACAACTGAAGACATGCGCAAACAAAAGAGCTCACTCCAGACTGAGCGCAGTTTTAAGAAAGCAGCTCCAAAACCGGTGTGTCAGCCACCAAAGGACAAAATGCCCTCCTCAGCTGTATTACCTAAAGGGTTGTCTCAGCAATCAAAGGACCAAATGCCCTCCTCGGCTGTAGTTCCTAAAGGGTTGTCTCAGCACTCAAAGGACCAAATGCCCTCCTCGGCTGTAGTACCTGAAAAATTGTCTCAGCAATCAGTGGACCAAATTCCCTCCACAGTACCCGAGACAGATGCTCATTTTCTCATTCAAAATTCTGGCTTAGACTCAGGGGATTCGAGCGCTGACGATGATAGAGGAAAGAACAATCTTGATCTGAACAAAGTTCCAGTCAATAAAAACTCAACTCAAAAGCCAGTGGAAGATTTGGGAGTACAATCTGAGACAGAGAAAATCCATTCTGAGAAGTTTTCTAAGCAGACATCAAACTCATCAGCTAGTCTGAAATCTGATGATGCCATGGTTAAAGGACAATTAAAATCAGTTGTTGGCAATGGTTTTGGAAATCCTGTCCCACAACCCAATAATAAAAGTCAAGTTGAGAAAGCAGCAGAATCATGTGAGGGTTTATCAGATCACATGACATTGAAAAAAACAATCTTGCCACTTGATAAAGTATCAAAAAATGCACCTGATGTTATTGCTGATCGTGTTCCAGACAAAGCAAGCCTTATTGTCAATCAAGTAGGTCAATTCATTTTTTTTTGGGGGGGTCATAAATAAAATAAATCTTCAAATTTAAGACCTCTTCCAGTGCATGTACTGGGGATGCGAGATACAGAGTGCACCCAGAAAATCTAGGGGGTATGTTTTGAAATGAAAATGGGGATGCCAGGAATATTTTGAAATAAAGATGGGGTGCAGTGCTGCAAAAGGTTTAGAGCCACTTGTTGTAGCCCATCACTACTATCAGTATCATCTTATAGGAGATCCTTAATTGTGATTAATGATGGAATGCTATATTTTATCTAATTATTTTTAAAATGTATTTTCAAAGCCAGCCACATATAGTAAATAAATAATTATTGTCCACACAGGCTAAGCTGTGCAACCCTATTTGATTGAAATACATGAGTGAATGTTTTGTCGCAAAGTATTTTGTAGACATTTTGACTATTTATTTCATGTTAACTATAAGACTTAAATATTTTAATCCCAGAAAAGTGAAGCCAAATCCATAACTCCAAATAAACCTGAGGTTTCAAAAACTCTTCTTGACTTTGGTGGAGATGTGACTGGATCTGTGTCAAACACTGAGAAAATCTCATCAAGTCAGTTCTTTGGAATCAAAAAGAGGTATTCAATGTTTCTTAAATTTTAAACATCACATTGTGTTTCTTTTTAAGTTTTTGAAGCATTTTACCCAGATTGACGAAGGAATACACTGGGGTGAAATATATATCGGGCATATGACAGTGATATGAAAGTTAATTATTTTATCTTAAAATTTGTTGATATGGTAAGATTTCACAGAACTATAACTTTCATAGGAAGAAATTATTTTCTTTCATTGAAAGAGTTCTTAGAGATATAGATTAGGAACTTTTAAAATAAAACAATTAATCCTGGAAACTTTACTGATGAATTCAAATTCTGATGTTTAAGATGTGCTATTATTAACAATGTATTACTTTTAAAAAGCTGAAGAACTATGGAAATAACTTGAACATTTCAGCAGATCATGTGAAATGAAGGTCTATGTCACAGCAGATTATATGATATGAATGTCTGCATCACATACACTTAAACAGAGACCATAAAGTTGGGACAGTTATTCATACAATATAACTTTGAGTAATTTGTAAAGAAATGCAACTTGAATCATTCATGGGACAAGTAAACTTAAGACTAATAAAACACATACTCTTCCGTAACACTTAGGTTAACATTCTCTAAAGCATTGCCTGAGGACTTGATGTGCATGGAAAGAGAAACACACAGGAAAAACTTCAAGTCTGGATCAGCTTTCTTGTAAGTTATTTTTAAATAAGAATTAATTGAAAAATTATGCACTATTTCTTCATATTTTATCCGTTATTATTTAGACTTAAATTTTCTTTTGCTAATTATGGTTTTGTGTCTACAGAAATAACCATGATACTCAACCTGCATCTGTTTCATCGGATCCGACAAAAACATCAGATGTGAATTCTGCCGGCTCATTACTGGAAATCAGCTCAGCCTCATCTGATGATTTCTGCATAGTAGATAATGAATCTGTCGTCGTCACCATCACTTCCGAAGATAAAAAAAATGGCAAGAGGAAAAAAGATGGTGTCAGTTCAACCCAAACCAAGACAGCCAATCAAAAGGATGATGTTAATTCAACCCAAACCAAGACAGCCAATCAAAAGGATGATGTTAATTCAACCCAAACCAAGACAGCCAATCAAAAGGATGATGTTAATTCAACCCAAACCAATACAGCCAATCAAAAGGATGATGTCAATTCTCCCCAATCCAAGACAATCAATAAAAAACTTAGGACTGGCAGCTCACTGACTGAAAAACAACAATCAATTCATCAGCCAAAGACATTAACTGTAAAGAATCAACAGTCAACTCACCAGCCAGAGGCATCAATTGTAAGGCATCAACAGTCAACTCACCAGCCAGAGGCATCAAACGTAAAGCATCAACAGTCACCTCGCAAGCCAGCTCATAAAAAACATCAAAAACAAAGAAATGTAAACAAAAGGAATAGAAAGAATACCGCTGCTCAGCCAGATTGTCTAAATACTGGTGATGAGTCACAGAGACCTAATCCAGTCCCCACCAGAGAGGATTCTCAAAGTGATGAAGTGAGAAATATTACCGTAAATGTGACTGCTCAGCGGCAGCAAAATGAGGATGAAAATTTACTGTTACAAATAGCTGATAAACAAAATGAATTCGGTAAAAGAAAACATGTAAATAGTATTGTGGCACCTGAAGGGGTTCGTGTGAATCAAAGCAGGAGTTGTTTTGTAGACTATTCACTACCTTTAAATGAGTCTCCTCCCCAAGAAAATCAAAAGGCCCCATTAACAAAGCAAGGTAAAAAAAACTCTAACGTTAAAATTTCAACTGTCAAAAGGGCAGCGAGGACCAGAAGATCGAAAACAATCCGAAGTAGACGGTCCAATAAAGTTCTCAACATTTCAACCCACAGTTCAAATGAAGAGAAGAACTTAACCAACGGTCCAGATGAAGACCACAGTGATACAGGTTTGTTATTTTAGTATTGTTGCCAATTTCTACATTTAACAGCTTGTATAATCTATTCTAAGTGATTGAACTTTGGGGCTGAATCAATAATCTCCTGTCTGACGAGGTCGCATCACAAACATCTCAGACCTCTTCAAGTCAATGAAGTCGGGTAAACAAGCCTTAGGCTTTGTAAAAATGGTGTATGCCTTCTCTTCTTTGTGTAGATCTGCTGAGTTGTGGGGCTGGGTGCAGATAATTCATCTATGATTGCATTTATGTATCTTATGTGTAGACCATAAATGATTAACTTTTTATGTTTAAACCCTTTTTCAAAATTAAAACTGTCATTAAGTAGCCGCTTGCTCGTCTGACCGCTTCCCACCTGACGGCCAAGTCATTCCTTGTCACTGTAATTCCACAGATGTAACTCCAGTGAAACTAAAGCTACTATCCACCCTACCGGGGGTGACACCAGTGAGTGGAGTCTCAATCCGAGTGTCTCGGCGGATTACACGCCCTTTTGAGGAACAAAACAATCCTAATCCTGAAGAGGGTGAATAGCAACTTTGGCTTGGATAAATATTCTAACATTATTATTTTATTTAAATTGTTTAACTTTATTTAAAAAATGGTGAATAAATTGGCAATGAAGTCATTACGTTTTGCAAGTTGTACAGAGTTTATTGAATCAAATGTTTAAATGTAATTATTATTGTATTTCTTGCACACCATAGATGATAGGCCATCCTGGACCATGGACAGGAAGAACCAACACATATAATGAATTATTTTTAAAACATGTTTTTTCAACAATTCAGACATGGGTTCTCCCACCTGTATGCAGAGGACCATTACGTCTAGCACACCTACCACGACTACCCCATCCTGTCTAAGAGACAACAGCTCTAAACGACCCAGAAGAAATAATAGAAAAGTTAGAATAAGTCAGTATGTAGAACAACAGGAATTGTCACCCTGTGATGAAGAAGGTAAACATTTATAAGTTCTCATAAATGAAAGAGATCAAATTAAATAAAGATTGAAGTTAGATGCAATCAATAGCTGCTAAAATATTGTTGACTTCTTATCAGTTTATAAATTATTTTTAGAGCATTTATCCCAAATATTAAATACTAGAGATAGCCCGCCAATCACTGGCGACAGCAATGCATGAACTTCCCATCTACTAAATTTACTTGACAAAACTTGAGCTCAAGTGATGAACATTTTAGAATCCCAATTTTTGCTACACCCATAATACGTCACTGCATTCTTTTTATTTCACTCCCATGAACTTTATTAAATATTCTGATGTCCCAACCACTTTTAAACCGAATATTTTTACACCATACTTAATTTAAGACGATTTCATTTTCCGAAAAGAAAATCTTACGCACCAAATGCAGTGGCGTTATTTTTAAAAAATCGGGAATTATATTTTGCATGCTATTGAACTCATTATTGAACCATACTTTCCTTCAAACATATAAAATTATTTGTAATATACTCTTAATACCAAATACGCTGAATAGGAATCAGCCAGAAATGGAAGCAGTCCAAGAGTCACACCAATTATAATATATATAAGAGATAAAGTTGTTTTGTTACATTCCTTTTTCAGGTTTTCACATGCTGTTCCTTTTTTGATAACCTGATTGCAGTCTCTCCCTCTTATTGCCATATTAAATTGCTCACTGGGATTGATATTAAATCAAATAACTAGTGGCATATCAAGTTCACTCGAAATGTAAAAGAATACCCAAATTGTGTCCACATTACCTTATTTTGAGCAGAGAATCCAGGAATGAACTGTGCCGAGTCAACTGAGTTGTCGGTGACTTCCAGCCCTGTTCACTATGCAGAGACAACTACGAATGTAGAGTTCACTAAATCAAAGTCGCCAAAGTTAACTTTACCAGACCTGTCTTATAAAATTGGTAATTATATAAGTTCATTCATTTCAGTTAGATCTATACTATAATTTAAACACCTACGTTTTGTCATTCACATGGCCAGTGGCATTCATTGAGCCCAATGCTTTCCAAACTGAATTTCTCCATACGATAGTGTTACGCCTGCAGGGTGAAGGTGCGTCACACAAAAAAATAAGTCATGCCAATTATCGCTCATGTTTCTAGACATAAAATAATAATAATAATAATAATTAGTGGTCTTAAATAGCGCGGTACCCCAGCCTAGGGCTGGGCTCACCGCGCTGTACATAAAAATATTAGCAAAAGAGACATAATCATGACATTAAAATAAAATACATTTATGAAATAAAAACAGCGTGTAACCAAAACAACAAAAACAAATGTATATTCACCCACCCCACCCCAGAACTTTTAAATGGCAAACCATGGACGGCATGATGAAAATGGTAAATTATGTTAAAATTATGTTCTGCCACACACAGATGCTTTTTGGCTCTCATGAGGTCATTCGCTTTGTCTTTCGTATGAATTGTGGGATATGATGTTAACATTTGGTAGGCATAATGAATTGCAGTCTTTTCCTTTTCATGGTGTATGAAGAGGATTGTGGATTGGCGTCCAAAATATAAACGAAAAGTTTCTTTGATATATATTGTGGAATTACATTTTGTTATTGCACATATATCTTAAAATGGGTTAGTAAACCTTATGTCGGTTATGGGAGTTCATTAATAATTGTTGCGACTTAATATTATGTTTCATTACCCCCGGTGTGTGTTTGAGAGATTGATTAGTTAATGAACGCTCTTCCCACGCTTGACTTGGTGACATATTTTTATGCTCATTATGAAGTATTGTCTAGTCTGTTTCGTGACATATGTTTTATTCGTCTGGCAGTCATGAGAGGAACTTTGTGAAAGGAGGTTGTGTTTTATTCCCGTCTGATAGCCAGCTGCGCTATATGCATGTGTTCACGGAATTTACAGTCTGTGTATACAATTAAATATTAAAGTTACATTTATTGTGATAAATGACTTGAGTTGATTAAGGGCTAGTATGACGTATTACAACGTGTGAAAGAACTTGACGAATTAACCAATCTAGTAGAAACATGAGTTTGACACCTTACTTACTGTATTGCAAAATGACACATGTCTGAAAGTGTGTCACCAACAGTTTGGGAAGCACTGCTATAGCCAGTCGTGTTGCTGATATCAGTACATTTAGGAATTGAACACTTTTGAAATAATGCAAAGAGATCAAAGGAAATATCCTGCCAAGAACATTTTCAGATGACTCCTATTACACTAAATAATTAAACATTACTGTCCTAAAATTGAATAATGCATTTAATTATTATTATTAATGTTTTTTAATTATTTTTAATTTATCAAGGTTAAATCAAATGTAATAGTATCTCCTGAGTAATTGACTTGAAGTTTATCTCTGGAACTCTCTACATCTCTTTAATAGTTCGGCCTCCAGAAACAGTGGATGTTGGCTTGCGCAGATCTAAAAGGACAAGGGTCAAGCGTCTAAATTCATGCAAGGGGGAAGGCATTATCTACAGGAGAGATAGTTCAGGTTCGTGCTTCATTTGTAGAGTTATTGATAATTTGAGTGGTCATTCAATTTCAAATGTCCAAATTATGGATTAAAAATGTATGGGCTAATCTAACAGACTATTGGCATCTTAAGCATTGATCACTTATCATGATATAAAATGAAAAGCTAATAATCTAGACAAATTTTGTTTTAATAGCTTTCTTTTACAGTCTTAGTACATACATAAAACTTAGGTTACAATCACATTCATTGCATTTACCATTAGGCTAGACATTTACTTCATACAGTGCATTGAGTTTTCAGTGCTACCATTTGGCTTGACATAAGCTCTTTGATCCCTGGACATTATGAGTTTTATTTCATAAATCCTGGCATAATAAATTCAGCTCAGCAAATGTCCTTTCATGAATCGAAGTGGCTATTCGTACCCGGGTACTATAAGCACCGAGTCAAAATGGACCCAGACACGTATTGCCGCCACTTACAGCGGGTACTATTAGACTCAAGCTATTCAGGTTTCATATGTGGTAATTTATTCTAGTTAAACTCAAGAAGTAAGTTTAGAAACATATTGTCCATTCAATTATCTTTCATTTGATACCTAATTTTGTCTTACAAAGCCAATAATAATATTTTAAATAGTTTTTTAATCCCAACCTCTCACTTCTGGGTACCCTGGTGCGAATAGTCGCAGCCTTCATGAACATTTTGTTTCTGCTCATCACCATTTAGGTTTTGGCCTGGTGGTAGATGGCATACAGCCGAGTGTGGTGGAGGCCAAATTTAAAGCTCAACAGGAAGAACGCCGCAGGAAACTAAGACAAAGAAGATGTACGTGAGATATCAATGGTTTTTTTTATTATTTGTAAGCTTTGCACTAAATGATTTGGATCTAAACAAGTCAAAGTAATTGCTATAGATCAGGCCTGCACAACATTCGGCCACCGGGCTGTTTGCGGCATGCCAGCACCCACTGCAGACCTGTTTACTCTTACGATTTTGGCGTACATTGTACGATTTTGAGGTGTATACATTATATATACTGTATGTTTATTTTTTTACTATTAAGGTAATGAATGAATGATTTTGTGATGATATTGTACGATTTTAAGTGTTTGAGGGTAAACAGGTCTGCCACTGCAACCCGTGAAGTAACAAAATATTCTTTATTATTTTCTTTAAAGCTCCCCCCCCCCCTGTCCTATTTTCTTTTGACCGGCACAAGTTTTTTCATAAAGTATTATGGCCCGCCTTACATGTTGAGTTGTGCAGGCCTGCTTTAGATAAATAAAGGGGCACGCATTTAATTTATTCACAGTTTTTAGTCCTTGTAACGTATATCTCTGATATATTTAATAGAACGTAACAGCAGCGAAAGTTTTGGGTCTATAAGAGAAAAGGCAATTCAGCCGGCTGGTTTGATAATTATTCAGGACTTTGTTGTGTTAATGAAAATGTCATTCTTAGGCTGCTAATTATCTGTCATTTTTTCTTAATGGATATATTTTGTAAATGCGTAGTTAGTTTTTACACATGATCACAACTGTCTTTGCAGTACTTTTGTTGATATCTCTCCTAACGAATTGAACGTCATCAGATTCAGTTATTATTATTACAGTGCGGGCCATGACGGTCCCGGCCTCATCTGACAGACGCCTCTCCTCACATTTTGTGCTTGATAAGAACGTAACCTTCACTTCCGAGCTACCGGTGATTAACCCAGACAATAACGAAGAGGTTGTTGTAGGTGAGTAGATATAAGAGAGTGGTTTAAGGTGCGTAGTTATAGGTGTGTAGTTATTGGGCTGTTTTAGGAGTGCAGTTGGTGGTGTGTTGCTGTAGGTGTGTACTACTGTCCATCTAATAACAAAAATGGTGTTCCCCATGCACAATTTTACAAAATATTCATTTTTTGATCAGTAAAAACAACTCCCAAATAAGGCAATTATTTTGTGTGCGTGATTCTCCTGGAAAAGGAAAGAGCCTAGGGTAAATGTTCATTTTTTGTGTGCGTGATTCTCCTGGAAAAGGAAAGGGCCTAGGGTAAATGTTCATTTTTTGGTCATATTTATACAGTACACCTAGCTCAATGTTAATACCTGTTTGGTCTTGTTTTATTTTTAAAAATCTGGTTTAAATACTTTTAGCTCTGTGGTCTTTAATAAAATATCCTGTTACTTGATATTTGACATCAAGATTAGAATCATGATTCTATTCTTTTTTTTTAAACAATTCAAGTATGTCAAAAATTTATTTTAAAAATTAATTATCTTAATAAATAGATAGCACTCCATACTCTATAATGACTAAATCATTTTTTTCTACTCTCAAACTCAAAGATTAAATTTATTTGCCTGTTTAAATCTCTGAGTACTTTGACTACATTTGGTGGTGTCACCTCCCAAGACCACACCTTCATCTTCATGTTTCCATTGGTATTAAAAGCCTTTGTGTATGTTGTGTCATTGTTATTTGTTGATTTATTATTGAGGACATGAACCTTGAATGTTTCTAGAAGTCGTAGCAAAGCCAGACACCTGGTGTAACTCTGATCTCCAACCTGTGAGCAAGACAGATCCGTTAGCTGTCTGCCTGAAGCTGAAGCAGCCAGGGTTTTGTACTGGGGACCTTCACATGAGACCTTTAGCTGAGAAAGTTTCAGAGTTGGCCGTGCAAACTTTGGTAAATAGTTGCATATTTTACTTGACCTTCTTTTTAACTGTTTTGCTTTTGTTTGTTACAAAGCCATACTTGTTAAGGCTTCGACCAAAATAATTTTTGGAAAAGAGCCATGTCCTGTGGATAAAATGTACTGCAGAAAATCCATAAATGTATTTATTGGTTATTAAATGTCTCATGAATTAATGAATGCATTTTATGTTGAAAAATGTACTCTATGGAGACCTGAATAGGAAGCCTGTTGAGTCCATCAATTCATGTACGGGATGTTGTGTATACTAACAATGCAGGTATCAATTTAATTTTCAGATTTTCTCTGTGATACATGGGAAAATTTGCTTCACATTAAATGGCATCTCAACAATTGTGGATTCTGGTGTGGACTTTTTTATTCCTAGAGGTAATTATCAATGTCAGTCTTTCAATTAAAATATTTGACTTTATGATACTTAATCGGCCTGGAAGTTTATTATTTTGAATTAAAATGGTCATTTACTAAAGCAAACAAGCAAAAATTTTGTGTATAGTTTTGAAGGACATGGACACTAATGGATGATCGTGTTACTTAAGATCAATTATACAACAGATGTTTCAAAATTTATGTTAACTAATATCTTTAACTAGCAATCAGAGATTTCATGAAACAGCAGCAATCTGTAAAGAAAGTTGTATTTGAAATTTTTCGAATAAATGTTTGTAAATATGCTAGGCGAGAGCTAATACAATAGATTAATATTTATAAAATTCAATCACTTTTTCATTTTTAAACACAAACAAATGAAATTTTCTGCGAAATTTGTTTGTCATAAATGGATAGCTTGTGTGGTCCTTGTTTGGTATTCTTGGATTAATTAGCTCATATGGTCCTTGTTTGATATGGCTGGGTTACTTAAGTTGTGTGGTCCTTGTTTGATATTCTTGGATTACTTAGCCTGTGTGGTCCTTGTTTGTTATTCCTGGGATGCTTAGCTCGTGTGGTCCTTGTTAGATATTCCTGGCTACCATCCTTTAACAAATCCTTTATTTACAGGTTCGGTATATGCTCTGAAGAATTTACGTCGGGACATTGCCAAGCTTCATTTTATTGATATGAATGACTGCAGCCAAGATGTCAGCACAGGAAGTGACTAAACCAGTTGGTCAATGTTAGATCACAAGTCACCTACATACATTGTAGGACCAGTTGCCTTCATTTAAAGCAATCCAAATCTGGATTGCGCTTTGTGGACAAATACAGTTTTCCCGCTTAAAACTACAAATAATTAGCTCAGATAAATTGATTGATCCATTAGGGCAACATTGATTAACGTACTAAACTGATTGCTTCATTTGGGCAACATAGTATACAATAGAACAACTTCTATTATCTTTTAAGGGCGTTTTTTTAATGGAAAAAAATAATAAATTTACCATAGATTCTCAAACTGTAATACATATAACTCTTGTGGTATGTTCTTTCTCCCAAGCAGTACACAAAGATGTATGAAAAAGAGGAAATATATATGACTGATATTAAAGATGCAATTTGCATACAAGTGTACATTAATTTTTTTTATATTTTGTTGTAATACAATTTTGCTTAGATTTGAGAACCCCTGCACTATAACATCAGTTAATTTTCATAATATATAACATTACCTAATATTAAAATTTTATTAGATAACATCATAGAGTGGACGGGACTCAAACTAGGCGATACTGCAGAAAGCAGAGAGGAATGTTTTCATGTTACTGTGGTGCCCAAACGGTCCAAGGACTAAGGGACATGATGATGATGAATAATATAAAAATTATAAATGTGTAAAACATTACATCATTGGTTCACTCCCATGATTCACTCAAATTATTTATAATATTTTAATAATAATATGCATAGTATTAAATATTTGATCCATTAATATTTATAATATGAATAGTTTTTCCAGATGTAGCATTGGATTGTGGGAATCTTACAGAAGTGGAAGATGAGAGAATTAGTTTAGGTCACTTTGCTTTTTAATTTTAAGTTCATTGCAATTAAAATATCTATGATCATATTCTAGATCTTTTCTCTTCAGATAATTGTATTCCTTGATTTTAACTTATTTTAAGTAACCAACCTATTCAAAAAATTACTTTATTTGCAAAGTAAAAAATCCTTGTCCCAAGTGCGATGAACTGAAATGTACTTTTATAAGTTGAATCATCCAATGGACTGTAGGATTATATCATGACATCTAATTTGCAAATGGTTTTTGCCAACAGAGTTTGTGGAAAGGAGGGGGGGGAGGGGGTTGTATCTGTCATTTTGGTACCAAGACATCAATAAATGATTGTACCAAACAACTATAAGTCACATTTTAGTTGATATTCTCAGATTGTTTCAGTAAAGTTTAAATTATAATTTTTTTGTTTATAAAATTATTCATAAGCCCTTTACTATCTAAACCTTATAAAAACGTCTACCACATTGTTATTGACCTGATTTTTTTTTTCTTTTCTTGATTTTTTATGTCATTCAACCGATTTCAAACAAAAGTCAACCATGTTATGATATTGAATGTATAAATGTTATTGATATTTTTAAATCCTCTGAAATAAGTTGTTTCAGTTAACAGTTACAAGTTTTATCATTTCTAATTGTTGAGACATGATGTCATGAATACTGACTCACATACAATAAATGACACTTTTCCTGTCTTGGGTTTTCATAATTTCAATGTTTGTTCTTAAATAAATATATTATTTATTCTTGATATGTTTCTCTACTCAGTCAATAACAGTGCTAATTGAAATCTATTGGTTAAGATAAGATAAGTTTTCTTAATGGATTTTTTAAAATCACTTTGGTAGTGTTTTCACTTTCAGCATGGAGATAAACATTCTGATTAAGATAACAATTTTTAAACTCAATCAATTTAAGCGGAAGACATTTTAAAGTATTTCTCAAGCACAAAACTCTGCGTAAAAAATTCATTTCCTTAATGAAAATATTGATGGGGTCTTTTATTCTTTTAACAGCCAGTGAAGCATTCTGGTAAATTCAAAGATTATGGAACAAATGAATTTCTAAATCGTTCCATCCTTACTTTGAGGGAAATCATGATCCAACTGAGTCTATTTATCTGTGATGGAGTGGCTGGGATGGTTCCTGAGATATTTTTAGTTTTATAAATGCATTCTTGCTTCAAATAATTCTTCAAGCAATGGCAGCTTTGTTGGTGTGTTATGAATGGCTGCCTTGATAAGTCAGTGTTTGATGAGAAATGATGAGTTCCCACACCAGCAGGTATTATTGGAACTACAATGAAAGTTTCTGTACATAAATGTGCACATTAGGCCTACATACTAAATATCTGCTGACGTGATCTGACCTCATTTACCTTATGTCAAGGTCAACTCACAGAATTGCAAACCGGAACTTAGATCAAATATTTTTAAAACTCAAGTCAAAAGCTGATGTGCTAACAAAATAATGCATATTTATACCATCATTAAAATAGTTGAGTTACCGGTATTTGGATGTCATTTGATAAGAGAATGTTGATGAATGCTTGAAAACACCTGGACCATAAGCCATTGATAAGAGAATATTGATGAACAGCTTACAATTTGTGGGAGAATAGATGGTAACGATAACTCCTGAGTGAAATTGGGGGGGGGGGGTGTAGATGGGAAGGCTCAGTGAGAACCTTCCTAGAAGATTTACATATAACTAAAATGGCATCTTGAAAGCGTTTTCGGTAGGTTGAGTAATCAGTTACAAAAACCATATTGATCGGCAAAATGGCCGAGACCCGATTAATGGATTCAAACTTAATCTAGGGTATATCAAATATAGCACACAACAGACTAATCAAGAAAGCTAGGAACATAACGCGAACTAAATATCCTTCACTCGAAGAACTATTTGAAGAAAGATGTTATTGTAAAACTAAACACATTTTGGATGATACATCCCACCATCTTCATCACAGATACTTAGGATCGGGACGAATTCTTTCTGTCAGGGCGAGGATTGAAAGATAATAAAAGTTCTTTTGTTCCCCAATCTGTCCAAATTTACCAGCGTGCTCCCCCAAACGTCACAAATCTTAATCAGAACTAATAAGTCCCTGAAATGGCTAAGAGAATTCACTGACTGGCTGGGTTTTTTTTTTTCACTAGTGAAATAATTTAATGTAGATGTCTTGTGTTCATTTCGTTTTACATATGTGCTGAAAATGAACAATGCACTAAAAAAAAACAGGTCCATTTGTTTAGGTCAATAAAAGAATCTTATCGTATCTCTTATAGACTGCTGTTTAGGACTGACTGCAGCGACGGCTGACCAAGTCCTCGCTCCTGCACAATGCCAGATTATTGACATCAAGTCCATTTGCATGACCGTCCTCGTGTGCCATTTCACGGGGAAATGTTCAGTAAAAGTCAATCATCTAATGTGATTCCATAATTTAGTTCAGCTTTATCGCCTACCTCAAGGGTCCCACTTGTGCAATTTCTCCGTCAAGCTCCCAATTTATCAGTCCAAATATGAAAGCCTGATTGCACAGATTTTGTAGACATTAAAGTGTGCATACTCTAACTATTAATTCTAATAGCAAGTATATGATCCGCTAGAAGAAGACATCGACTCCATATATTCACATATGAATAAAATGTTTCACGCTTGTGATAGCTAAATGATTGTTTTAGTATACCACAGAGAGCAGGAAAATTGCAAAACTCTCCTAAGCATCGGCACTTTGAAATTCGAGGCAGAAAATCTCAACAATTTGCGAGTCTAAGTAAATTGATGAAAAATTGTAAGAAAAGTTCATCTATTATATTGATACACCTTTATAGCTTTACATAATTTTGTTCATGCGGGTATTTCAATATTTTTACTTGCACATTTCATACTAGTTTTCATGTTTTTCAACAAAACTTTCACGTTAAGGTAGTCATGAATTTTAATGTTCTTATCTGGAAAAAGTATAGAGCTAGGTTGTTGTTTTTTTAAGTGGGGCGCCTGGTTTTCCAAAGTGGGGCTTACGCCAAGAGGGAGATTATTTGAAGAATAAGACAAGGGGCATTTAGTTCCCGGTATATAGGAATGTATTTAAGTTTCATAAGAGAGATTTTTTTTAAAAAGGGGGTGGGGGCAACAGCAGGTGGTGCTTGGGGAAAAATTATTGGAGAAACACTCTTAGTAAACACTTTCTTTAAAATGTTGTGGGGATTCAACCCCCATGCCTTGTCTGCAGCTGTTTGGTTCAGCTGAATGAAATAATTATGTCGCACGTACTGAAACACAGTGGACTACACCTTTAAAAATCTACACAAATCAGATCATAAGCGAACATTGGTGTTGTGTGTCCATTGCATGCGAGGATGACCAAGGCTTTCTTTCAGCGGTGAGTTGGCTCGTGGTTTGTCAGTCGTTCTTTGTGCCCGGAAAGCTTGCTACCGTGTGGGACACAAGTGTTTTAGTTTTGACGGGAAACTTTGCTAATCTTTGAAACTTTTTTTTTTCTTCTCCCAGCTACTTGAGCGTTTCCGTCTGAATAACCCAATGTACAAAATTCAGAAATATAGCTATTCAAAAGTAGAAGCTAAAACTGGATTCCACTGCCAATCCTTGAAACATTAACTTTCCCAACACCACACTGATATCTGTGGAGTGGTAATAGAAATATTTCTGTTATAGCCATAAAGTCATAAAGATTCAGGTGGTGGAACAGGAAACATTGTGTTATGTAACTCGAATGTTGGGGACAATTATATAGATAAAGAGATTGAGCATTACAAGTCAAATTTTTTATATCAGAAATCGGTTTTACCTTTTTTTTTTATTTTGGAGTGGGGGTGGCGGCTGAAGCAGAGCCGTCGCGTGGTCCCTGCAACCCATGTGGCTGCAGAGGGGGCTCGAATAATAAAGGGACCCAAAGTCCTGATGAAGAACAAAATTGAATACTTTCAAAGCATGGGAGCACGAAAATGGCAAGTGACCCCTATAAGTCACATGATGATTCTAGACTGTAGATACATAAATGGTCGATAGCCCTGAAGCACCAGAACCCATGTCAACATTAGTAGTGGTACCAATTGAAACACCAGAACCCATGTCAACATTAGTAGTGGTACCAATTGAAACACCAGAACCCATGTCAACATTAGTAGTGGTACAAATTGAAACACCAGAACCCATGTCAACATTAGTAGTGGTACCAGTTGAAACACCAGAACCCTACAAACCTTATTAAGGGTATCTACAGAAACACCAGAATCCATGTCAACGTCATTAGTGGTACCCACAAAAATAAATATTTGCATTTATTGACATCTGGTCACAATATCTCTAATTCATTTATTGACACCTGGTCACAAGGTCTCCATTCCAATTATTGACATTTTGCCACAAGGTCTCCATTTCAATTATTGATTTCTGGCCACAAGGTCTCTTTTCCATTTATCGACATCTGTTCACAAGGTATCTCGTCCATATATTGACATCTGGTCACAAGGTCTCTGGCCCATTTATTGACATCTGGCCTCAAGGTATCTAGCCCATTTATTGACAACTGGCACCAAGGTATCTAGTTCATTTATTGACATCTGTTCACAAGGTCCCTAGTCCATTGATTGCCATCTTATCTCTAGTCTTTAGTTCAAGAACTGAACAATGAACATAAAAAAAGTATTTACAACGTAACACTCCATTAAACTGTCACTGCTTGACATTTTAACACCACGACTATCATTGATTGGGTCACAATATCTGACTTAAGTGCCTTGATCTCTCAGTCGTTTTACAGTCAATTGTTTGCTATTGTTTACATGTAGTACTCCAGGTGCTGATATTGAAAAACATACAACCATTTTTTTTTTAAACTCAACTAGTGTATTTATTTTTTTTTTAGTAAAAGTTACTAGTGGTTAGAGTTCCGCGAGAATATCAGTCAGTCACCAGTTCGAACATTCTAGAGGCGCTCAAGTCACCATTGCCTTAAAGCTCAGCTTGTCCATTTTTTTTTTCAGTTTTTGAGATACGGAAAGGCAAGTGTCTGTGATCTTGCACAACGGTCATCTGACAACTCACCAACGGTCATCTGACAACTCACCAACGGTCATCTGACAACTCACCAACGGTCATCTGACAACTCACCAACGGTCATCTGACAACTCACCAACGGTCATCTGACAACTCACCAACGGTCATCTGACAACTCACCAACGGTCATCTGACAACTCACCAACGGTCATCTGACAACTCACCAACGGTCATCTGACAACTCACCAACGGTCATCTGACAACTCACCAACGGTCATCTGACAACTCACCAACGGTCATCTGACAACTCACCAACGGTCATCTGACAACTCACCAACGGTCATCTGACAACTCACCAACGGTCATCTGACAACTCACATTAACCAACAAAATGTAGGCCGAGGGAATAGCCAAACAACTTGATCATGAACTAACTTTACACCGCACAAATATTCCAACTGCATGCGTTGTGTGGGTTTAGCAAAGTGGCGCCATTTCTTCAATGTCTGGTACAAGGTAACTTAACACCACCTTTTAATCAACACTTTCAGAAATGTGGATTATATTAATTCTTGGCAAGGCGGAGTTTCTAGGTACGATTTCCTAAACTTAAGCTTCAGGCTTGAACAAGATATTAATTTTAAAAAGTAACAAAATGTATATGCGCCTACAGATGGATTTATCCCACTTTCTAAAATTTCAAAGCAAGAAGATCCACAAATCAATCAGACTCATTTTATGTACCATAATCATATGGTCACAACATATTTAAGCATTAGATAGACTAGGGGGTCGAAGACTGCATTGGATGACACCCTCACAAGTGGCGATACCTAATGGAATTGTTTTTTTATTTGACAATGTTCGATCAAGTCAGTTTCAAAACAAGTGCATGGTGCCACCAGATCAAAGTACCATAAGACTTGGTTGTCAACATAACAGGTTGCAACCGGTAGAGAATGTCATCAGACAGTGCATGTTATCGCCTAAGCAGGGTTCCACCACAGAGGGTGGCCACAAGAAGCAGGGTGTCAGGAGAGAAGGTTGCCACGAGATTGGGTTGCACGTGATTAGATTGTCACGAAAGTAGATTTTCACGAGAACAGGTAGTCAGGAGATTGGTTTGTCACGACATTGGTTGTCACGAGATTAAATTGCAACGAGACTAGATTGCCACGAGATTAAGTTGTTACGCGATTTGGTGGCATCAGATGAGATAGCAAACAGACCAGGGTGTCACCAGAGCAGTCACACTCAGGGAGGTCAGTGGGTAAGTCCGGAAAGGAGGAGGGTGGCACCACGGGTTTACCGCAAAGGGTAACACCAACCCAAGTGGCGTCACATGTTGTAACATCCCGCTCTCTTATCTCATTTTTTGGTCACACGACGGGCTTGGCCAACTTTGCTAATGAGCAGATTTAATTTAGATACGATACTAGAGTTTATTCATTTGCGTTTTAATAGCATTAACGTAATCTCCAAGAAAATCTAAATTGATTTCATTGAGATCTGCAAATATTTCTGGCCATGACTATGTCGTACCTGATAAATTCTTGGGATCTGCCCTGAGAGATGAATTGGTCAGCACTGAGAGATGAATTGGTCAGCCCTGAGAGATGAATTGATCAGTCCTGAGAGATCAATTGGTCAGCACTGAGAGATGAATCGGTCAGCACTGAGAGATGAATTGGTCAGCACTGAGAGATGCATTGGTCAGCCCTGAGAGACGAATTGGTCAGCACTGAGAGATGAATTGGGCTTTGAAACTACATTTATAAATTCAACAGTGTTAAACAGCTTCTAAGGGCAACTTGCAGACTCGTACTGCGTGAAAATCAATAAACTTTTATTTTGTACTAACCTGATGTTGGCATGATTGAAAATATCAAAAGTAAAGACATTAGATACTTTAATTTTAAAAAAATATCTAAAATACTGATGGTGAACTTGACGTTAATTTGTACGTAGTAAAACTTATGCAAATTCGCGCGACTCACCCTTATAAAAATAACGTTTGTTTGATTTCTGAATCGACTAAAAAACTTTCACGCAGAAAGACATTCAATTGAATAATACAAGTTTGTTTTAAACCTATCAGCACCATGATGACCATCTCTGACATGGGATTGACCTGTCAGCACCATGATGACCATCTCTGACATGGGATTGACCTATCAGCATGATGATGACCATCTCTGACATGGGATTGACCTATCAGCACCATGATGACCAGCTCTGACATGGGATTGACCTATCAGCATGATGATGACCATCTCTGACATGGGATTGACCTATCAGCACCATGATGACCATCTCTGACAAGGGATTGACCTGTCAGCACCACGATGACCATCTCTGACATGAGATTGACCAATTAGCATGATGATGACCATCTCTGACATGGAATTGACCTGTCAGCACCATGATGACCATCTCTGACATGGGATTGACCTGTCAGCACCATGATGACCAGCTCTGACATGGGATTGACCTATCAGCATGATGATGACCAGCTCTGACATGGGATTGACCTATCAGCACCATGATGACCAGCTCTGACATGGGATTGACCTATCAGCATGATGATGACCATCTCTGACAAGAGATTGACCTATCAGCACCATGATGACCAGCTCTGACATGGGATTGACCTATTAGCACCATGATGACCATCTCTGACAAGAGATTTACCTATCAGCACCATGATGACCATCTCTGACAAGGGATTGACCTGTCAGCACCATGACCATCTCTGACATGGTATTGACCTATCAGCACCATGATGACCATCTCTGACAAGGGATTGACTTATCAGCACCATGATGACAATCTCTGACATGGGATTGACCTGTCAGCACCATGACCATCTCTGACATGGTATTGACCTATCAGCACCACGATGAACAGCTCTGACAAGGGATTCAATGTAAAATATATAAATAAATTCCATTGAAAAACTGACATTGATAAATAAACAAAGGTTATGATGTCATTTCTTTTTCATTTCTGCCTCAAAAAGAACGTTTGGTCGATGGCTCACCTTTAAAGTAAATTCCCTTTTACGGTGCATTGATGACGCCATTCTAAGCAAATACATCTTGTTTTTAACATTACAGCCCATTGCACTGTTCAATTTTTCCATATATTATTTTGGCTTTTTAATGTTCAACTAAAAGGTTTTGAGAAATAATCCATCGCCGCCCACTTAAGGTGGTACCAGCATCCCGCTAAAACTGCTGAGAATTTTACCACCCCATGGAACATCTCATCGCCTTCTGGGGGATGGCAGTCCTGCTCACTTTGAGAACCTCTGCTATAATAATAATAGTAATAATGATAAGGGGTCTTATATAGCTCGGTACCCCAGCCCAGGGCTGGGCTCACCGCGCTGTACATAAAAATTTTATCAAAAGAGACATAATCATGACATTAAAATAAAATACATGTATGAAATAAAGAGCAGCAAAAAAAAATGTATATTCACCCACCCCAACACATAACTTTTACAATGCAAACCATGGACGACAACCAGCAAGATCCTTTATCGGTCAGAGGAGGGGAATCACTCAGGGTAGTATAATTTAAAAAGATGTGTTTTGAGTGCAGTTTTGAAGGCCTGGGTGGTTGGTATATTTCGTATTTGTAGTGGCAAAGAATTCCATTGTGTTGGGGCGCAGAAAAAGAAAGATCGTTCACCATATGTTTTAGTGTGTGTTTTGGGAACGGACAGACGACGCGTGTCTGCAGAGGAGCGAAGCTGTCGAAGGGGTGAATAGACAGAAAGAAGTTCGGTTAGATAGGAAGGGCAGGAATCCAAGAAAAAGTTGTGACAGAGAACAGACAACTTGTAGTCAATGCGTGCCTGTATAGGTAGCCAATGAAGGGAATGGAGTAGTGGAGTGACGTGATCACGTTTTTTTGCCTTTAAAGCTAGCCTAGCAGCTGAGTTTTGAACTTTCTGCAGTTTTTCTATGCAGTGTTTTGGTGAACCTGACAGAAGAGAGTTGCAATAGTCAAGACGAGAGAGAACAAGAGCATAGACTAGAGTTTTTGTTGCGCTAACTGTGAGGTAGTGGCGTATGTAGCTGATATGACGGATAGTGGTGTATGCTGAACGACAAATGTGAGATATGTGTTTATCGAGAGACATGTTGTTAGAAAGAATATAACCAAGATTCCTAGCAGAGGGTGTAAACCGTATGTCGGAGCTACCTACTTGAAATGAGGTAGGAAGAGTTGAGGTATAGGATGATGTGTGATTGTGAATGAGGAGTGCTTCCGTTTTGTCATCATTAAGCTTCAACTTTCTGAGTGTCATCCATGACTTGACATCATCAATGCACCCCCTGCAAAGTCTGGACAGCGGATTCAACAAGAGAAGGATGGGTATGCGTGTATAGCCGCGTGTCATCTTCAAATGACTGGCTCTCAACAGCATGCCTCCCAAGCAAGAGGAGCAGTGGTCTGGTATACAATGTGAATATAATCGGGCCTAAACGGACCCCTGTGGCACTCCGTACACCAAATCAGCACTGCCTGAGAGACAGCCATCGACAGAGACCGCCTGCGTTCTATCAGAGAGGTAGGACCTAAACCAAGCCAAAACTGAACCAGAAATATTTCCAAAGTAATTTTCAAGGGTTTTGAAAAGGATTACATGGTCAACAGTGTCAAAGGCCGCACTGAGGTCTAAGAGGATCAGAATGGAGCTATCACCACTGTCCAATGCGAGCAAGAGGTCATTGGTCACTCTCAAGAGAGCCGTCTCTGTGCTGTGGAAATGTCTATAGGCCGACTGTTTAGAACTGAGGAGACAGTGGTCAATTAAATAAGCAAAAAGTTGTTTTAGAAGCATTTATTTAATATCCCGGCTACATTATACTCGGTCCAGGTTTGGTAGGGGGCTGACAAATGGATTGACATCATGCGATTACCGCACCAACCCTAGTGAAACCTCTTGGGGGGGGGGGATAGAGGTATTTTCTCCACACACAAAATTTGAAGTGCAAATGCAGTAAACTTTAAATATTTCTTCAAGAAAATTAAGTTTTGTTTAAGTAAGTGGCGAAAAATCTAAATACAACGCAATTAATGTAGAGTTGATTTAACTTTAATTTGAACATGTATTTCTCAACTAGTAAGAGCGCAGAGTTTACACGATTTTATGAACTTTAAAAACATCGCTCGTGTGAAAAAAAAATGATACCATGAAAAACCTGGTTCTGTTTTTGGACGGGTGGGTGGGTGCGAACATTTTTATTGATTTTAAGAATCACCTCAACCTGATTTAACCAGGGTGCCAACTTCGGGTGGGCGAAAAAGTTGTAATTTTTAAAATTCAAAATATTTGCATTGAATAAATGTAGGCCTTGTCCCTTTCGCAGCTGTAGCTTGCTTCGAATGATAACATACGTTTATAGCCTGTGTGTTGACCCATATTTTTTACCCATGACCCTTACCTTGAACTTAACCCTAACCATGATCCGACCCAAAGCATGGCCTTGACCCTAACCCTAACACTTACGCTAATGCTAATCCTGACCCTAACCCTGACCTTAATTCTGACCCTAACCCTGATGATGACTTGGGCTGTACGGATCGCCTAACACCCCTACAAATATATTTAGACCTTAAATAAAATGCCCTCGAATATAATTCACCTGGTCAAAACTGTAACGCGTTAATTCTTAGAACACGGAACAAGAAAGGGTAAATTTTCTCAGGTTAGTCTAAAGCAATACAAAAACCAGCATGGTCATATACCTTTATATGTTACTACCGAGTAGAGACTTTTTTTTTTCATTTTACAGATATCACGGTGAGCCTCCGCGGTACGAGCAGAGAGAAGACGAGAAGTGGAGGAAAATGAGGACTGAGGGCGGTATCGAATCTCAGCTATTAGGCTCTCATGGGTGCGGCGGATATCCAATTCAATTATTTTCGACTTTAAGTTTTTAAAGCAATTATACAACATTTGCCAAGCCTTCTTTAATACAAATTGTTGTACTTTTTTTAGATGGGGTGTATCGGTGTAGACCACCGCGAACGACGCTAGCAATTATTTCATTGTTGAATAATCAGCTAATCCTACGTTGCTTATTGTGCTGGGATGGCAACAGGGCGCAGGAAGCAAGGGAAAAAAATACAATCATTTGGGGGAGCCGCTGTGGAAGGAAATATTTGAACAACTTCAAACACATCAACAAGAATGGCGTGCTTTAAATAATGGTTCAAAATTACTTTATTTTCACGTTGCATTAATCTGGTGACAAGGCGCTTACATTCCAATGGGCTGCTGAGTGAAAGAAACATTTTAAACATTCTAAATACGACATTAAATTTTTTTGGTTTTTTTGTTTCCCCCCCCCCCCTTTTTTTTTTCTTTTTTGGTTAAACCAACTACAAGCTGGAGTACATGCTTACATGTTATTCACGCCCCACAATATTAGGGACGCAGCGGTAAAGGATCTAAAATCATTTTTGACACAATGTTCACCACACATCGGATAAAGCAAGTTTATAAAATATAGCGTGGAAAAGAACGAAGTAAGAACTTAATGGATGCGCTGCTTGGTCCCTTTTGTGAGTTGTTTCAGACCTATCTGGCCATAGATGCTGCTGTTTACGTCATCATGATGTTCGACTTGTCTTCAAAGGATAGTGAGCTGAAGATGTTTGACCCAGGTTATTTTAGATTCTAGCGAATTGCGTGTTGATAGCTAGAAGTGAGTCTATTTCGTGCACCATAACATCTGTCCGTAATCACCCTAATACGTCCCAAATCCTTGCAGGGTTGAGCAAGTCGACCGATTAGCTGATGTTATCCGTGCTAAGAGCTAAGAGCAGTGCACAGATGAAAACCTTTATCTTAAGAGCAGAGCATGCATGAATAAGAACCTTTGTCTTAAAAGCAGTGCACGAATGAGAATCGTTGTCTTAAGAGCAGTGCGTGCATGAGAATCTTTGTCTTAAGAGCGGTGCATGAATAAGAACCGTTGTCTTAAGAGCAGTGCACAAATGAGAACCTTTGTCTGAAGAGCAGTGCACGAATGAGAACCTTTGACTTAAGAGCAGTGCACGAATGAGAACCTTTGACTTAAGAGCAGTTCACGAATGAGAACTTTTGACTTAAGAGCAATGCACGAATCAGAATTTTTGACTTAAGAGCAGTGCATGAATGAGAACCTTTGACTTAAGAGCAGTTCACGAATGAGAACTTTTGACTTAAGAGCAGTGCACGAATCAGAATTTTTGACTTAAGAGCAGTGCATGAATGAGAACCTTTGACTTAAGAGCAGTGCACGAATGAGAACCTTTGTCTTAAGAGCAGTGCACGAATGAGAACCTTTGACTTAAGAGCAGTGCACGAATGAGAAACTTTGTCTTAAGAGCAGTGCGCGAATGAGAACCTTTGACTTAAGAGCAGTGCACGAATCAGAATTTTTGACTTAAGAGCAGTGTATGAATGAGAACCTTTGACTTAAGAGCAGTGCACGAATGAGAACCTTTGTCTTAAGAGCAGTGCACGAATGAGAACCTTTGACTTAAGAGCAGTGCACGAATGAGAACCTTTGACTTAAGAGCAGTGCACGAATGAGGACCTTTTGACTTAAGAGCAGTGCACGAATGAGAACTTTTGACTTAAGAGCAGTGCACGAATGAGAACCTTCGACTTGCCGTAAGTGATAGTGTTTTGTGTGTGTGTGTGCGGGAGTGTGTGTGCATGGAAAGAAAGTGGGTGTGTCTTATAGGAAAAGTCGAAAGGGAGGACGATCGCACCTTCGGCTCCCACCTGGAATTCCCTGTGTTCGGTAGTCGTACATCTATCGATATAATTCTATTCAAAATAACGAATAACTGGTACAAATAACAGGGCGGAGGTGGGGGGAGGTGGGGGTGCTAAATGTCAACAGCATCCAGTAATTTAAAAATAGGATAACGAACTTTGGAAAAATCTTCACGTTGCTTGGATGATTATCGGATTACTCTTTTAATTTATGTGTACCGTTTATATTAAATCAATTCTGTTATCAGGGTAAAAACCCATCTCACGATCATATATAAACCAGGACGTCCCACCAATCGAGACATGTCGACTTGGGGAATTCAATTCTTTGCTACATTTTCATAACAGATTGAACTATTGGTTGGTAAGAACCATGAACGCGTATCTGAACTTTGTGCTGATGACTGCTGTAGTCGCCGGAATAACTTTGGTCACAATGTCTGCAGGTGAGTTGAAGGACTTCAGTTCTAGAAATATGTTTGTTAAGCTGGAGAAAGTCATTATGGTAGTTAATTTTTTCGCCACAAAATAGTCAGGAAAAAAAAAATATTTATTATGCATTGCATAGTTACAGCTATAGTTGTTATACTCAGTAATTCTTTTAGGCATCCCCTGCCCCCCGAGCGCCCCCCCCCCACTCCACGAGGGAGTCAAGTGTCCCTCGAATAAAAATATTCACAACGACGAACATATATTTATTTTCAAAAAAACACTCACTTTTCATTTTTATAACATTTTAACAAGAATTAGCGACCGGTGCCATTCCCGATTACAATGTTCATTAGTGAAAACGGTCAAATATCGATACGCTCGATATATTTGATGATCGGTATATATTCAAGTCTAATCTCGTTAAAGCTTACAGTATTCGATTATAATTATCGTGTTGTTTTGAAAATTGGCCGCCCCTCAATACAAACTGAAAGTTTCCTTCTCGTTTGCATATTTATATATTTTAATAAAGTATTTTGTTGTTGTTGAAAATTGACAAGTTTAAAGCCTTAAATAACAGGCTATTAAACTATATTTACATCATTATGAAGGTCTATAATTTTAATAAAGTTCTTGAGAAGTATCAAACATTGGCAATCTTTTTTCAAATTATATTTTATCATAAAATCATAGCTTTTAAAGTAAGGTGGCGTGTTGAATATTAATGTTATGATGACATCGTGCCTTAAAAATATAGTTATGAGCATCATTTTAAAAGTACTCGATCTAAGAATGTTGAGTTAGATAAAAATGAAAACTTTAAGAAACTGATAATTTTTTTTTAACAGAAGCAGTCCTGTTTACTTTCAAACTCTTAAAATCCTACAAATTCGTCACAAAATCTTTCAATACATTGTCTTAATAGTAAAAAAAAACAACATGCAGTATATATGATGTATACACCTGAAAATCGTACATTGTACGCCAAAATCGTAAGAGTAAACAGGTGTGCAGAAGTTCAACATGTAACGGGTGCGCATAAACAGTGCAAGTTTCATCAATTTTTAGTTAAGAAATTACAAACGTTTTCGTTTTAAATGGTGTTAAATTTAAACTATTCTGTTTAAAATGAAGAATATTAGCTTGAAATGGCTAGAAAGACTTTGAGATTGTATGCTTGTAATTAGTTTTTGTAGTGTTGCGTTTGTTTTAAATGTGGTAAATTATCGCTATATTTTTTGGTTGACTTTGTACCGCGCTTCGAGCCTTTGGGGATGAAGCGTGTTTTTGAAATGAACTTTATTATTATTATTATTTAATTCAGTAAATTATACAATTGTTGTTATATGTTGCTTTTTTAAAGTTGTTGTTTACATTAAAACGCGCATTTCTTTGAAACGATCGCGCGATCCTTTGGCATAGAGGCGGTTTTCTTAATTTAAAAAAAAATCAAAACAAATCAATTTGTCATTTTCAAAACTTAGTTTGCATTTACTTTTGGACATCATAAGCTGCGATGTCTCACAGAGATTTGGCGCAGCGCCATGGTACAGAGAAATACCCTGGCAGTGCGTGACATGCTTTAATTCTTTTGAGTTTTGAAAAAGACCAGATCCTTTAGTGACTAAGACATAGTCACAACATTGTTTCATAAATATTTATATATGTATATATAATTTGAGGACGACCGGAATGAGACAGAGTCATTTCCTTTGTAAGCCTATGGTACAAATCAAATCAAAGTGTACACTTTCATTTCACTGTACTGCACTGTTGCACTTCTGTTAAAATAGGTTCAAGTGTACGCAATTTTGGAATAAAGGATTTAGCACTGAATTTATATTTTGGAAGGAGTGCCTCTAATTCAGTTGGCAACTCGCCGCTCCGAAAGAACAGATGCACCTTTAAACAAAAACAAAAACAACTAATCTTTAATGAAGTGCGGCTTCCAAACTATTTGCTTAGCTGACATAATTTATAAAATCGGCTCCTCTCTCAAAAAGTGTTCCCGACCCCTGACATAGTGCATCTCGTGCGCTTCCATTGTATTGCTGTTTCTCTATTCTTTGCCCCTACTATACATCGTATGACAGTTTTGTAGTCCAATTTTGGGATTGGTAGGTGTGGCTTGTTGTTGAAGGTCACTAAAATCACCAGGGGCGGACCACCATTGCACCTCCTCCGCCCCCTGATTCCTAAGCCCCTGCCTATAGGGAAGTCCGGCCCTGATCGTGACATCACTGGGAGACTGATGACATAATACACTGGCGTGGGAAGGGAACGGACACGGGAGTCCGGTTTCGGTCTATTAATTTCGGGCCACTATATTATAAACCAAGGGTCGGGAACCTTTTTGTCTGAGAGAGCCATGGACACCACATCTTTTGAAAAGTAATTTTGTGAGAGCCATACATTATGTTTAAAAGTAAAAATTCAAGTAAACGTGTGCATTTTGTGTAATTTCAACACTAAAAATGCAATAATTATGTCTCTGAATTCTTTTTAATAACATTGTTATGCTGTTGCTAATCAAATATTGATATGCAATTAATATGTAGATCAAAGGAGTCTAAAGAAACATTTTTTTTTAATAATCGAACATTTGTCTGCGAGCCAGATGCAGCCATCAATAGAGCCACATCTGGCTCGCGAGCCATAGGTTCCCGACCCATGGTATACGTCCATTGATTTCCTATACATGCAGATTGTATTTATTAATTAGAGTTTCTTACTTTCCCTACAGTAGGTGAAGCCAGGTTTGGCTATTTTGTGTCCTTGACCTTCATGCTTTCATGTTGTCACCTAATGACCGTCTTATGTTGATCTGATCATTTCCTGTTGTGTTGATCTGATCCTTTCCTGTTGTGTTGATCTGATCCTTTCCTGTGTGTTGATATGATCCTTTCCTGTTGTGATGATCATTTTAACAAACGGCAAAAAGACTTTTCCCATGGCCTGGATGATGTATTCTAACCTACATATTGTACCATAACTTAAAATGTGTCAGTTACAATTGTTACTGCTATGAACAGACGGCCAAGACTTGTCCGATGGAGACCTGGAAACCATCACAAGTTCACTGACCCGTGCCCAGGCCGAGGCAGTTAAGAAGAGAATCAACATTGTGACCACTACCTTGAGGAGGAAAGATAAGGGCAACAAGGTCCACGTTAGGGACATCTTCTCTCAGCAGGATGGACTACACCAGGTCTGACCTTAGATTATTCTTTACTTCACCAGGTCTGACCTTAGATTATTCTTTACTACACCAGGTCTGACCTTAGATTATTCTTTACTACACCAGGTCTGACCTTAGATTATTCGTTACTACACCAGGTTTTAGGTTTGGTTTTAGCATTGGTTAGCGAAGTATGCAAATAGAAATGGTTTACCACGTATGCAAATAGAAATGGTTTACCACGTATAGAAATGGTTTACCAAGTACGCTAATAGAAATGGTTTACCAAGTATGCAAATAGAAATGGTTTACCAAGTATGCAAATAGAAATGGTTTACCAAGTATAGAAATGGTTTACCAAGTATGCTAATAGAAATGGTTTACCAAGTATGCAAATAGAAATTCTTTACCAAGTATGCAAATAGAAATGGTTTACCAAGAATAGAAATGGTTTACCAAGTATGCCAATATAAATGGTTTACCAAGTATGCAAAATAGAAATTGTTTACCAAGAATAGAAATGGTTACCAAGTATGTAAATAGAAATGGTTTACCAAGTATGCAAAGAGAAATGATTTACCAAGAATAGAAATGGTTTACCAAGTATTCTAATAGGTATGGCTTACAAATTTACCAAGAATGCTAATAGGAATGGTTTACCATGTATGCAATATGAATTTGTTTACCATGTATGCAAATAGAAATGGTTTACCAAGTATGCTAATGGAACATGGACACCTTAACATGTCATAACCTGACCTACTTATCTGTTCCCAGGACAGACCAGTCTATGCTGAAACCTTACCACGGTCATCACAGGGCAGGCACGCCACCAAGTCTCCAGATCAGAGATCGCCAGCATTCCTTCACAAGGGAGGCTACTCTATGTCAGGACACAGCAATGAGATAACGGACATAGAAGCAGGCATGGGGAAAATTTACTGCAATATCAATTTTTATGTGGGTCAAAGGGAGATAAACACATGAATAGGGAGAGTTAAGAAATGTGTTGTACTATTTTAATCAATTTACATTAATACACCTATCAATAAAATAATGAATTATTGTTTCTGAAGTGAGGTGGGGGTGGGTGGGTGTCGGAAGGACATATGTTAATGACATAACTTGAAATGCAGTCACAATAGTATAAGCATAAAAATGTAGGGGATACAAATCAATATTATCATGACAAAATAAGTCTTAATACATTAAAAATATAAAAATCTTTTCACCCCATTTAGCATTTCTCTAACGGAATAATTTTAAAAATGTAATTAAAATACCTTTAATCGCTTAAAAATTAAAAATATGATTGTGTTTTGAAATGAATATACTTTATACATGCACAGTTTTCTAGTATTTGTTTTTTTACCTAAAAATTACAATTTTAGGGGTTTTACCTGCTTGTTGATGTAAGAAGATGTAGGGGCCTATGTATTTTTGTAATATAACCAAAGCTTGGTATTTTTTTAATAATGGATAGTAATTATTAGAATGGGCTGCCAAATAAAAACTTAACTTTGAACTGTTAGAATTCGCTGATAATTTTTTTACAGCACCTCTTTCACAGACCTGTTTACCTTTACGATTTTGGCGTAAAATGTACGATTTTGAGGTGTATACACTATATATGCTTATGTTTATTTTTTACTGATTAAGATAATGTATTGAACGATTTTGTAATGATATTGTACGATTTTAAGAGTTTGGAGGTAAACAGGTCTGCTTTCACTTTAACCAACTAATCCTCCACATGATCCCTCTCAGGTATTGCCACCCTGGGAGTGCACCCTCGCACCAAGAGCATCAACAGATCTACAGACCAGTTTGCCAACTTGTCGCCAGTCTCTGATATGGAGATCTCCTTGGACTTCAACCCAGAAGAAGTGGAAAAGGTAAGGGGAAAATATCCATGTCTCTCTTTAGCTTGTCAGCAGCCTTCACAGTTAGGAAAACTTTGATAAAACAAATTTAAAAAAATAATTATAATGCCGGTATATATTTTTTTAATGAGCAAGAATTAAATAACTGAAACAATTTTAAATAAACTTAAATTTGCAATGATAATCGATGGTGCTATATATTCATTATGTTTACAAGAGGACAGGAGGTTACTGAAACCATAACTTAAAATATGTTAATGTTAATTTTAAAAAAAAATAGTTTATAAGATAAATATCCCATTACAGTTCATTGAGTTTTATTAATGATTAATTATTCCTTTACAGTGTGATTAACAAAATTCATTTGCTATACTACATCTTTTATATCTTACTATTGCACTAGTTCTGTTATTGCACTTGTTCTGTTAATTGCATTTTTTCTGGGGGTTTTTTAACCCTGTTTTTTTTAAAAACTGCACCATATATTTTGTATTGCCACATCTAGTGCTCACAGTTAACATATTTTAATGCTGATGTTAAATTTTGTTTCTGTTTGATGCTAGTAAGTCTCCGCTCATTTTTAGTTTTAACTAGAAATCTGCATTCAGTGGTCACCTTTTCTGTCCACACCCACTTCAAACATTCAGTTGTCACCTTTTCTGTTCACACCCACGTCAAACAACCAAAACTGAGGAATGTTAAAGCCGTATTTAAAAAAACCACCATATTTGTCAATCTCACAGTTGGATAATGTTGCGGCCAGCTAATCAGAATATGTTTTCAAATTTCCATTATCTTAGTGACTGACAATTAATTCTTTCAATGACTGTTTTAGGGGGAAAAAAAATAAATATATATATATATATATTTCAGCACATTTTTCAATGTTTAGTAAAGTTTTATTTCAGTTACATTTCTGGATTAGTCTTGGGATCCCACAGTAATACAAAAAAACAAAAATAACTGCTTAATCCTAATGATGATAATTCTAAAATACAAGAATGATAATTAAAAAAAGCTATAAACTGGACATTAAATGAAAATTGACTTTAAAGCAATGCATCGGAAGGACATTGGTGTCACATAATGAATGCTAGAACTATTCAGTCAAGCCAATTAATTTGTGGTCTTTAGAAAGTTAACATGACTAATGTAGGTCTTGATTACTTTTATCATGGAAATTTTTTATCAACATTAAGAAAACATCAAGATTTTTTTATCAACATTAAGAAAACATCAAGATTTTTTTATACCAAAAATTATTTTGTTAATATGAAATTTTTTTTCATTGTTGTTAGTCTCAAATAAAAGTTTGGAACTATTTAAATGATTCCATCAAATAAAACATTAGAAAAGCAGTATCTACAGGGTTTAAAGATAATAATTGGCTGCAGTGTTCCATAGTTTTGGTCTCAGATTTCATCTTCTCACTCTTTAGAAAATTGTAGATGAAGCTAACGAGACTTCATAGCATTTTGTTTTGTCATAAATCTGTTTAGTTATAATCTCAGCATTTTGATGGCTTCATTTTTTTGTTATCTCATCATAATATATCAAATAAAAATTGTTACCGAATTTGTACATCTCATTATTAAACATCATCACATTAGACAGAGCTCAGCAACCATTGTGCCGCAGCACACCACTGTGCCATGAAACAATGCTAGATCTGTCACGCAATATTCTTCATAAAGGAATTAGAGTACAGAGCATTATTTTTATAAATGCAGGAACATGATGAAACCCATGATAATACTAAAGGAACATTGGTTAGCCCATTAACATATTGCTGTCAAGCCATAACAAAATGTGTCCAATACAGACCGCTTACATAAGAACAATTGGGTTTAGTTTGTTGCCTTTCAACATTACAGGTCATAATGAAATTCAACTACATTATGTTAGTGAATTTGTGCATCTTTTTACTTTTGGTGTGCTGCAGAAGTTTTGTAAAGATTGGCAAGAAATTGCTGAGCTTTGACTAAAGACATAACAAGTGTTAACAGTCATTTCATCTCACCAATAAACATCATCATTTAGCCATAACAAATGTTATCAGTTGATTCACTAATAAATAACAGCATGCCTTCTTCACGATTCATTCACAAATGGCCTTGCATATAATTGCATGGGGGCCCAGCATGAGTGCTTTTCTTTTGTGGGGCGAGAGGGTGCCGAGCATGATAAGTATCTGGGGGCTTTCACTTGCATGTTTACTCAGTGCAGGAGTGTATCCTGTTGTTCAGGGGAGGCACTATGGTTATAGTATTACTGTTTCATGTTCTTAAGTCAGGCATCAGAGCCAAGAAGTCATCGTGCTCAAGTTTTTTTTCGAAGTCTTCAATAAAATGTCAAATTTGTTACTACAGTAGAAATTTTTTTTTGTAAAATGTATCTATCAAATATAAATTTGAATCCTCCATCTCAATCGGCAGTCTATTATTAACCATGACATAAATGTAATCCTTATAAATGTCACTATTGGAGAAGTTGAAAAAAAAATCCATGACTAATTTAAACAGTACGTACATTTTTGTATTCCTGCCTGAAGAGATGCTGGTAAAGCCCATACGTACCATGATTTTATTGCACATTATTCTCACATGTACGACTCTTAGTTTATATTAAAATTATTTGGCTGTTTTGTAATAATTTCAACTGGCGGCATGCGGCAGCAATGATTGTGTGCATGAGTGGGATAAATAGGGAAGGAATGAACTCTGTAATCACTGCTTACTTTGACTTGTGTGTGAAACTGACTAGATAGAGCATGTGCTTTGCCCTGAATCAACTCTATATTCACACTTTAATAAGGATTTGCTCACCCCCAAACATGTATCCCTGTGTATCTCCACTCTGTAGAAAGTTTTTTCTTCTAAAGTGATCTTAACACTAATTTTTCTCCAGTATTTTATTGTAACATTTTTTTTAATAGAAAAATTAAAAAAAAAACTTTTTTCTTTCTTTTGCTCTATTTTTTTTTTTTTATAACTTTGACTTTAACATTTAAGGATAGCTAGTTCCTCACTGTTTTGAAAAAAATAATGCTTACTATTTTAATAAAATTAAAGCTCAAGGCTTATTTTTTTTTTTTCTAAAGTTATTTTAACACTAATTTTTCTCCATTATTTTATTGTAACATTTTTTTTAATAGAAAAATTAAAAAAAAAACTTTTTTCTTTCTTTTGCTCTATTTTTTTTTTTTTATAACTTTGACTTTAACATTTAAGGATAGCTAGTTCCTCACTGTTTAGAAAAAAATAATGCTTACTATTTTAATAAAATTAAAGCTCAAGGCTTATTGTTATTTTAATTTTATTTGCAGCTTCAAAACATTTTTCAAAAAATCATTCCAAATTTGCTCAATTAATTTAAATTATCAATAAAAACAAAATCAATTATTAGAGTTAAAAAAATTGAGTCTTTCTAAGGCTAATTTGATAAATGCCCCCGTATGCCTCCCCAGCCCTCCCTTCCTGTTTCAACTCTCCCTGATCCACACAGGATAGACCTTCCTGTAAGTATGATGGAGAGCTGTCTGGCTTGAACAGCTTGAATGAGTAGACAGTCAGTTATGGATGTCTGGAAGAGTTGGGCTAAATCTAAGAGTTGTCTGCCTTGAACAGTTTGAATGAATGGAAAGTTGTCTGCCTTGAACAGTTTGAATGAATGAAGAGTTGTCTAAATGAAATGGTTTTAATTAAGATGGCATAAAGCAGTGGTTCTCAAGTTGTGGGTCCCGATCCCTTTGGGGGTTGAACAACCCTTACACAATGGTCGCCTAAGACCATCAGAAAACACATATTTATAAAGTAGCAAGGAAAATAATTTTATGGTTGGGGGTCACCACAACATGAGGAACTGTAATTAAAGGGTCATGGCATTAGGAAGGTTGAGAACCACTGACATAAAGTGTCTCATGAGAGGCAAAGTTTTTCTCAAATACAAAAGGATCTAAGCAGTGTTAGATATTTAGATAGAATTTGTGTTGTCATCTAAGCCAGGGGTCTCCAAACTACAGCCCGCGGGCCAGATGCATCCTGTGAGGCTCACTCATCCGGCCCGTGGAGACCTTTGTCCAATGATAATCTCAGGTCACTGTTGATGTTAGGTACATGTCTGCTATTTTGGAATCCATGAAACAATTTCACCATCACACTAATACGGGTGTTCATGTGTAGTGTATCCATATGCTATTAAATAATAACAGAATAAAATAATATTCAATAACTCAGTCGGCCCCCGAACTGTTGTTTGATAGGTAATGAAACCCTCGGACTGAAAAGTTTGGAGACCCCTAATCTAAGCCAATGAATTAGATGGATGTCTAGTGCTTCTAGAAATGTTAAGATTAGAAAATGTGCTTTGTTTATTTGCATCAGGGGTTCTTAAAGAACTTTAAAATTTAATTTTTGATTAATCATTGGATATATTCAATCATATAATTAAATAAATTTTATAAAATTATTTTAAGAATCTAATTTTTGTTAGAATATTGATTAATAAACATGAGAACCCCTGAACTAGATTTAACTGTGCAGTAGATACGCATACAACCCAGGTCAACCTAGAGGACTGACACAATATCTCCAGACCTCTTGTTGTTGATGGTCAGCACTGGGTCTACAACTGAATGATGTTAGTCATACAGTGATTTCACAGAGTCCATCTCCTGATACCACACTTCAGCTTGTACTCAAGGACACTTTTCACTATGTTTTCAATGTCTCATTATATATAAAATTTATTGTAACTATTGTGATGCAATTATATGCTCAAACCATATGAAAAATTGTCACATTATGTACACAGACAGTTTGATTAGTTGTGATGCCATGTATACCGACCATTTTAATAGTTGTGATGCCATGTATACTGACCATTTGAATAGTTGTGATGCCATGTACACCAGCTATTTGAATAGTTGTGATGCCATGTACACCAGCTGTTTGAATAGTTGTGATGCCATGTACACCAGCTGTTTGAATAGTTGTGATGCCATGTACACCAGCTGTTTGAATAGTAGCAATGACATGTACACCGACTGGTAAAACAGTTGTGATGCCATGTACACAAATGTGACTCATTGTGATGCTATGTACACAGACCACATAAGATTTTTCAACTCGTTCTATTCCCAAACATTATCCAGTTTTGTATCCACGTCCTTAAAAGATATCTTATTCTGCCTTCATATCTGAACACATTTGTAAACCTTCTGAACACAATTATTGTAAACCTTGTTCCACAAAACATGCGGAAAAAAATGATATATTTCTTCATTAATCTTGAAATTGTTTTTTAAAAAATGAACATAGTTGCGACCTGATAGTGTAGCTATAATGTTTTAGAGATTATATTTATAAATGTGCCGGCTTCTTGCAGGCATTTGAACCCAAGGCTGACCCCCTGGGGGTCACACTGATAGGCGACCTGGCCGACTGTGATATGGAGAAAATCAGATCTTTGGCTCACATAGAGCTTACAGCTCTCTTTGATGAGTACGGTATTGTACACAAGCAGCCCAAACGCAAGAGAAAACTCAAAGGTTGGTCAAACGTCTCGTCGTCACTTTGACAGTTATCCATGTTTCTGTAACGAGGCTGTTGTAGATATTTCAGTTTCACTCCCAGCAGTGGAGTGTTTAGGGTGTGTCCAGACACAAAGCCGTCTCTCAGCTGTTCAGAAATATTCAAGGAAAATTAATACACAATTGCTTGAATATATCCCAGCCCGAGGAATCGAAATATTGAAAAATTAAAGATTAGGGGAGGAAATCCACTTTAAAAAACAGACTTACTTCTTGTAAGCTGTGACATACCTTAGCTTCTTATACTGTAATGAGCAAGTCATATACAATACATTGGTGAACTAATTGATGGAGATGATCTGTTCAACATTATGCAGGGTGGGCAATCCTTACAAAAACAGATGGAATCAAATCCCCCTTTTTTTCATGTCAATATTAAGTGCCATATTTTCATGTGTTGTATTTCAGAGCAAGGTATATTTGGTGTCCCTCTAAATCTTCTGGTTGAACAAGACCAGAAACGGACACCTGGAGTCAAAGTCCCAATAGTTTACCAAGCGGTCAGTTGCTAGATTTAACTAGATAAAAAATAGTAAAAATATTTTCATAATTGATTTGACAACATTGAAAAAGATACTCTGTGATAAATTGAAAATAAAATACAGAAACACCTGGTTACTTTTACACCAGTACTTTTTTTTTTACTACGGATTAACTGGGTTCAGTTTTTTTAAAGCGGGTCCAGGTATCTTAAGAATATATCCGGTGGGTCCAGGTGTTACAAAAAAAGAGTTAACTTCTCATTTTCTATAATATATGCTGTACAAAAGACCCACAGACAGTCCTACATCCTACCTGCCAGTCTTTATACAATAGGCCTACAGACAGACTTACACCCTGCCTTTTGGGCTTTAAACAGTAGTCCTACAGACAGTCTTACATCATAACCATGGCTCTTTATTTTGATTAATGTAATAGTTGTCTCCCCCTAAAGAAAAAAATTGAACTGGCAGCCCAGGAAGTAACGAAATATTCTTTATTATTTTCTTAATAGCTTCCCCCCCCCCCCTGTTCTATCATCTTTTGGCCTGCACAAGTTTTTTATAAAGTATTACAGCCCGCCTTACATTTTGAGTTGTGCAGGCCTGGTTTACCTGAGTCCATCCGTCTTACATGACGCCCTGCTGCGTGACAGCCTTTTTTTTTCCCCTCAGTATTATTGATATAAAACATGTGGAGTTGGCGGAAGTGCAGTTTTGAAGAGGAACCAGGACACACCAGAAGCAACAATAATTATTTTATATTTTTACCTAATGGTTTCTAAGATTTTTTATTTTTTAGTTGAATTATGTTGCTATAGAAATATTTCTTCTTGATGGTAACATTTAAAAGATTATTTTAAAGTAATGTCAAAACCAATAGATGAAATATTGGTTACCTGTACCAATGATAATATTGCATACCTGTACCAATGATAATATTGGTTACCTGTAACAATTCTAATATTTGTTTCCTATAATAATATTACTTACCTGTACAAATGATAATATTGGTTCCCTGACCAATGATATTGATTACCTGTACCAACAGATGGTCAATTACCTGGAGAAGGAAGGCTTGTATTCGGAAGGTATTTTAAGGGTGTCGGGTACAGAGACCAGGGCAAAGGTAGGAAGAGATTTTTTTCTAAACTGTCCCCCGATATTTGTATTATAATTATAGTTGTATAAAAATTGATATTTATATAACACTTGTGTCAAAGTAACGCAAATATTGCTATCAAACTTTTAAATATTTTATTGAAATCAAATTAGTTGACAGATGCAAGCTTGGCTATATTAGACGTGATAAAATTTCATATTGAAGCTTCATGTCAATAGGCCTGCTTAGATATTACGCCAACTGTTAATTTTAAACTCAAATGGTTGCTTCGAGGCAAGTTTACCTGGCCATTTACATTTCTTCATGAAAAGTTTTTAAATTGTATGACTTGTATAATCTTAAGTTGATACTGATACATTACCCTCCTTCCCATGAACAGCAACTCCGGCAGGACTTGGAGGAAAAATTCTACCAAGGGCTTTTTTCTTGGGGTGACGCTGGCGTCAATGATGTGGCTGTTGTGTTTAAACAATTTTTGCGTGAACTTCCGATCCCTCTCTTGTCTTATGAATACCACGATGCATTTCCACAGATAAGCAGTAAGTTTTGTTGCTGTGACATCTCTTTGACTAATTTATTCTGTCATAACTTGCAGACTTGTCAGTTGTGAAGGTATTTACAAGTTGAATTGTTGCAAAGAATTGATAAGTAGACCTTAGGCCATTCACTGGACATTAGTTTGACTCAACATATGGATCAAAACCTTCAAATAAAAGATGTTTAACTAGATTTCTGAAAATTTTGAATCACACATCTGAATTCCTTGGACTTGTCATCTAAAGATGTTTCATCAGACAGTTGAAGACGTTCAGTTTATGTGTAAACTATACCAGCTGTTACGAACCCGGTTCTCCCGAAGGTTCGATGGCTTTGCACTGTCTTGGGGTTTAATTTATTCAGTTCACAAACTATATATTCTTACAATAAAATACCTCTATTACACAACTAAGCTACATCTTGAAATGCCATTACACACAAGACAAAAAACACTGCACAATTATAATAAAATAACAAAATATCAAACATTTAATAACAACATCTACCCAAATACTGTCCAAACAACACGCAATCACAGTATACATTCAAGTCCTTAACACTAGCAAGCCTCTAAAATGCCTCTGCAAACCTTCATATTACAACCATATAAAAGTGTGACAGTTGCCCTAACATCTCTTCCCTCAGATATTCCTAAAGTCTTGGAGCAGCTGAAAGCTTTGAATTTGTTGATAATTTTGTTGACTGATGAACACAGAAATACACTCAAGGTTTGTCTTCTGTCACTTTCATGTTTCCTCTCTGTCGTTAAATGTGAACACACCCCCCCCCCACCCCCCACCCTGGCCAAACCTCCAATGTATGCTTCATTCCCACTGTTTTTGAATCATTATTTTCTATCAGTTAAGATGAAAAGTGGGGAATTCGTTTCTACACATCCTATACTGTTGTTAAAACCAGCTCTGTTTAAATAGAAATAATGCCATCAAACTGTTTGGCTTTTGAAATGTCACTCAAAATATTTTGACATAATTGGTTAATCAAATGTCCTCCTAATTTTGTTAGCTTGAAAGCCCCATCAAGACGAACTTGTGTAACATGTTTAAGCTCTGTAACATTATGTGTAAAAGAGGTAAAAGATTTATAAATAAAAGCATGTAGTGAGACACATTGCCGTCATGAAGATCTGCAACTGAAAGCATATCAAACATAGATTACACAGACTCATCAAGAAAGCTAGGAACACAACACAAACTAAACATCCTTCACTTGTAGAACTAGTTGAAGAAAAATGTTATTGTAAAACTAAACAAATTTTGGCTGACGCATTCCACCCTCTTCATCACATATACTTTTAAGATGGGCCCGTTCGGGATGAATTCTTTCTCTTAAGGCGAGGACTGAAGGATATAAAAAAATTGTTGTTCCCCAATCTGTATAAATTGACCAGCGTGCTCCCCCAGAGGTCACAAAATCTAAATGATCACAAGTCCCTTATTAAGACTAAGGGAGTCCAATGAATGGCTGTTTCTTTATGCTAGAGGAATAATTGAATTCAGATGTCTTGTGTTTAAATTTTTTTCGTTGGAAAATGTTGACTTTAATAAATTATATAATTATTTATGCACTGAAAATGTATATGTACAATGCAATCAATCCATTTATTTTGGATCAATAAAAGAATCTTATCTTATCTTATCTTATAATAACATTGAAAGAGAAGCATTGGTGAAGTAAAAAAAAAAATGTAACAAATCAGTTTTTATTCGTGAAACAGGTTCTTCTACGATTCCTACGTAACATTGTTGCCCACAGCAATCGTAATAAAATGGGCCTCAACAACGTGGCCATGATCATGGCCCCAAACCTGTTCCTTGCTCCGTCCAGGAACAACAAGGAGAAGCCCGACCTGGAGGTGGAGTTGAAGAAGGCAGCAGGAACGTCAAACATAGTCAAAATGTTGGTGCATTATCAGGATGTACTCTGGACTGTAAGTCAGTGGGGATCTATCATTGCATGGGGGATACCAAAATATTTTTGTTTAGTAGATATAATTTACAAAATTGGCTCCTCATTTAGAAAAAGTTTGCCAAGCCCTTGGGATAGGCTGTCAGAGGCATTGGGTAAACTGTCAACAGCATAGGGTGGAATGTCACTGGGATTGTTTGGACTGGCATGGGGGACTGTCTTTGGCATTCCCTAGGGGCTTTGAGCTAACTATGTCCATTATTTTAGCTGAATCGCTTCTTTTGTCTCCCTTCCTCAACTGATAAATCTTTGGCATTCCCTAGGGGCTTTGAGCTAACTATGTCCATTATTTTAGCTGAATCTGCTTCTTTTGTCTCCCTTCCTCAACTGATCAATGGGTATTTCAAGCTTTTATTTACATTACAAAGAAAAATTCTAAGAAACATCAATGAAAAAGATATATTTCCCAAGTGTTTCTTACATGGTCCTTTACCATACAGTTTAGTGCGCATAACTCAATTTTATTATAAAAACTCATTAACCTTACAACTATACTGAAAGTATTTCATTGACATAACTTTTAATATATGTAACTGTGTAGAGTTGATAAAAAAATAGAAGTCACATTTTTGCTTGCTGGTCATTGTATTTCAGATACCATCTGCATTTATTTAATGACTAATGACCTTTTATTTCAGATACCATCTGCATTTATTGCACAAATCAGACATCTCTACACAACAGAAGCTCACAGGAAATCCAGAGATGGCTTGGTAAGTCATTGCTGATAAAGTTTAGCCAAAAAAAAGTGGCTTGGTAAGTCATTGCTGATTAAATTTTAGGCACAAAGAAGTGGCTTGGTAAGTCATTGCTGATTAAATTTTAGGCACAAAGAAGTGGCTTGGTAAGTCATTGCTGATTAAATTTTAGGCACAAAGAAGTGGCTTGGTAAGTCATTGCTGATTAAATTTTAGGCACAAAGAAGTGGCTTGGTAAGTCATTGCTGATTAAATGTTAGGCACAAAGAAGTGGCTTGGTAAGTCATTGCTGATTAAGTGTTAGGCACAAAGAAGTGGCTTGGTAACCTTGACTTGCTAGAGATCAACCCTACAGATACAACGTGGTCAGTCTATCAGCCATAAATAAAGAAACGGAATGACAAATTCTTTATCCTCTGATCCCACACTACATATCCATAAGACAATATTTGATTTTTTACAGCACCTTGTCAGGAAGCATCAGCCGATCATCCATTCACATGCAGTCATTTCCTGTCTAGCCCATAAACTTTGCAGTTTAATTTCATATAACTTTCTTTGTCTTGGGATTAGATATCACCCATGCAGTTGCAGAGGATTAATGGGTTCATCGACATTGGCTTTCTAGGGTGTCTAGTTGATAGCTGACTATTTGATAATAATAGAGTATAATTTGTGATATTTTTTATTAAAGTTAACACTATCATTGGTATCTTCCTTTAGTTATCCAAGCTATCAAGAAAGAAAGACAAGTCGGAGCTGTATAAGAAACCTCCGCTGAGTCCTGACCAGGTACAGAGTAACTTAACCAGCAACGGTTGTTCCAAGTGAATGACTAACTTTATCTTTTATCTCTGCTTCTGCCGCAGAGTCGTCACAGATTTACTTTATCATGGACCTTTAACTGATTAACTACCAGATTGAAAAACCCGCTGTGGCCGAATTAAATCTAGGTCATATTTTTTCAATTCAGGTGTATGTACAAATTCAGCTGCAGTTTTCTTGATTATAAACATATTCCAATGAGTATTAAACCATTGTGTAGGCAATTGGATTGTCTATAAGATAAACTTAAAACATTTGTAAAGTTAAGTTTTGTTAGGAAATTATTAATCCTTAAATTAGTATTTACAACAGAAAACAATTTTTTTTAAAATATATAAATCTGCCAACTTAGGTATAAATTTTAAATTTCCAAATCATTTAAAGTGTTTTATTTGGTGGTTCCAAATATTATATCCAATAAGAAGAAAAATGCACCAAAGAACACAGAAACTGCATAATATTTACACTTCCAAATACTTATGTTTTTAGCAACCATGTCACTTGTGCCACGGTAAACAAGTAGTACAACTTTGTAACTAGCTTAGAAAATAAATCAAAATTAATGAACAGCTCTACTATGGTCGTTTTTTAAAACCTTTTGGCCAATAGCAAGCAGTTCGGAAAAAACATCCTGTCTGTAAATTAAAATCTCCTAGCACAACGGGAATGGTTCATTATAAATATTGGACTCAATTTACTATGATAAAAACATTGGCGCTACTAGCGGCTTGTGGCCATAATGAAAGAAACGCCGGGCCGCTCCCAGTGTAATTAACCAGTTAAATTGTATAGTTTGGATATTGATAGGTCTGCTCATCTTTGATTAGGAAGATAGTAAATGATCCATGACATCCATAGCCTGGCATCTAAAAGTAGTTAAAGATTAGTACACAACCAATCAAACTTAAGCATTCCTAATTGTATTTCAAGGGAAAAAATAATATGGTTATTTAAAAGGCCATGCTAAATTGATGGTTCCATTCCACAAATGGTTAACTTTATGAACCAACTCATCTTTAGCCCTGTAACTTTTATAATTTTCTGTGGTGTCACAAAAAATGCAAATAATTTAATGTATATTTGTTAAGGAGAAATTACTCTATATATATTAGTTTGCTTCCTATTTCCTTTACTATCTGTGCATTAACATGCTGTTATCAGGGATTTTTGTGTGTGATTAAATGGGTGTGAAGTTTACCACCATAATATCTGTTGCCAGAAAGAATCCCCTTCTAAAATCAACACAGACTTTCTTTATTGAAATTATTTAAAATGGATTAAAATGAAATCAATGATTTCAGAGATATTCCACGTGCTAGTTATGACAGTATTGACTCTAGCTGTGAAGGCGACATAAGAGTCTGATGCTGACAATTTAACCCTATGCTTAGTCTTATTACAAACAAATTTGTTTGGGAAAGGGTGGAAATCAAACAGAAAATGACAAAGATTTGATCCCAAAGACCCACCCTAAAGACATTTATTTTTGGGTATGTTCTAGATGTATTAATATTTAATTAATAAAAAATGAATGTAATAAATTTAGGTGAAAAGGAATTTTTGAATCTATTTAGTGCCCCTTGTATTTTTTATGACAGAAATTTGAAGGTAGTGAATGAAAAAATTCATCAATATCACAATTTTCAATATAAGTAACTATAACTTGACATTTTCTGAAAGAATATTGCTTTTAGTATTGCAGAAACTTGATTTTATGATAGTTTAAACAATTTATGGAGGATTTAAGGTGGGTTTCATTAATAAGTTCAGTACTAAATTTTCACTCACACTGTAAAGGTCAAGGTCATTAACAAGATACATAATATCAAAACAAATTGTTTTCGTACCATAAGATATCTTGTCCAATGTACTTTCAGAAACTGCATACTTTGTCATTTTTTGACCAGCATATATACTTTGTCATTTTTTGACAAGCATATGAAAATGCCAAAAATGGCTTGATGCTACAGAAATATGTTCTTGACAGTTATAAGGTTAATAACAGAGTGACATTGCTTTCATCAAGCAGAGATATTTTTAGTTACTATAGCTGATAAATGTTAAAATCCGATATCCCAGTAGCAGACAATCTGAATGTTTCTGTTGCATCATTCACAGCCTGAGACTCAAGATGGTGTGATCAGGGTTGTTGCCCCTCATTTAACCAAAAGTTCAGCACTCATCCAACTGGACCAGTTTACAACAGCGGCAGACGTCGTTGCCAAATTTAAATGTGGAGATGGCATTTTGTCTAGAGAAAACAGGTGATTAGTTTCTTTTGGTTGTTAATTTTTCTTCATTATAATTTTTTTTTAAGCTAAATATTAGGGCTTTTAAATTGTTTTTTAAAGTGGTGATTTCATTCATAGTTCTGGCTGTACAACTCTGTTCATCCACCATTGGTTGTGCACAACTGTCCACCCTTCATTTGTTGTGAACCGCTGTCCACCCTTCATTGGTTGCTTACCACTGTCCACCCACCATTGGTTGTGCACAACTGTCCACCCTTCATTTGTTATGCACCCCTTCCACCCTTCATTTGTTGTGCACGGCTGTCCATCCTTCATTGGTTGCACACCACTGTCCACCCACCATTGGTTGTGCACAACTGTCCACGCTTCATTTGCTGTGCACCGCTGTCCACCCTTCATTGGTTGCACACAGCTGTCCACCCACCATTGGTTGTGCACAACTGTTCACCCTTCACTGGTTGCGCTCCACTCTCCACCCACTATTGGTTGTGCACAACTGTCCACCCTTCATTTGTTGTGCACCACTTTCCACCCACCGTTTGTTGCGCACCACTGTCAACCTACCATTAGTTGTGCACCACTGTCCACCTACCATTGGTTGTGCATATGTCCACCCACCATTGGTTGTGCCCAACTGTCCACCCTTCACTGGTTGCGCTCCACTCTCGACCCACTATTGGTTGTGCACAACTGTCCACCCTTCATTTGTTGTGCACCATTTTCCACCCACCATTTGTTGCGCTCCACTGTGCATCCACCATTAGTTGTGCACCACTGTCCACCCACCATTGGTTGTGGATATGTCCACCCACCATTGGTTGTGCACCACTTTCCACCCACCATTTGTTGCGCACCACTGTCCACCCACCATTGGTTGTGCACATGTCCACCTATCATTGATTGTACACTGCTATCCACCCACCATAGGCATATATCAATATTCAAAGGTATCAATAAAATAGTATCAAGTCTATCATAAATCATAGAGTTATTGTCTAATGAAATAGAAATGGAAACCTGCAATTATCAGATATTGGCTGTTAGATCATTATTTAATAGATTTTGACTGGTAGACTGCAGATCATTAATTAATAGCAGATCTTGACTTGTAGACTGCAGATCATTCATTAATAGATCTTGACTGGTAGAATGTAGATCATTAATTAATAGATCTTGGCTGGCAGACTGCATATCATTAATTAATAGATCTTGACTGCTAGACTGCAGATCATTCATTAATAGATTTTGACTGATAGACTGTAGATCATTAATTAATAGCTCTTGACTGGCAGACTGCATATCATTAATCAATAGATCTTGACTGCTAGACTGCAGATCATTAATTAATAGATCTTGAATGGTAGACTGCAGATCATTAATTAATAGATCTTGACTGGTAGACTGCAGATCATTAATTAATAGCAGATCTTGACTTGTAGACTGCAGATCATTCATTAATAGATCTTGACTGGTAGAATGTAGATCATTAATTAATAGATCCAAAAAAGCCCTGTAATTTCAAAAAAAACCTTTCTTCTTTCTTATACACAGCACTATTGGCGTCCCAGAGGAAACACATGGCCACACGTATAGAAATCCGAACAATGCTCAGTACGCTCTCGACCACGACTACTTGTTTGAGGTTGGAGGCAATATAGGTAAGCATATGTTGAGGTTGCTGCTATGAGGTCAGCATATGTTGAGGTTGCTGCTATTAGGTCAGCATATGTTGAGGTTGCTGCTATTAGGTCAGCATATGTTGAGGTTGCTGCTATTAGGTCAGCATATGTTGAGGTTGCTGCTGTTAGGCCAGCATATGTTGAGGTTGGCGTTATAAGGTCAGCATATGTGAGGTTGGTGCTAATAAGGTTAGCATTTGAAATGGGAAGAATTTAGATAAACATTTATTGAAGTTGGTGGTAATTTAGTAGGCTTATTTTGAGGTAGGTGGTAATAGGTAATCTAGATAAACATATTCAAGTCTGCGGTAATGTACAATGTAGGTCAACCTGTTCTATGCAAATGAGGTTAACATATTTTGAGGCTGGTTTAATATGTAATGTAAGTAAACATATTTTGAGATTGGTGGTAATGGGTAATGTTGGTAAACATAATTTTGTGGTAAGGTGGGTAGGCATAACAAATGAACAAAATATTAAACACACTTAACGTACACCTTGGGGCATAATAGTAATATCTCAACCTGGAAGGGCCGGGGGGACCACACAATTTACTTGGCTTTGATCGTTATTCATGTTTTTAATATTTCATTAACAATCATCCGAGTCACTGATTTAACGGCTGAGCTTTAGGTCTTAAAAGTTTAGGGTTCATTAAAAAATGGTAATCCCTGTAAAGGTCCATTTGATCCCCATGATCCGTCTGTTGCTGTTTCAGCTGAGAGGTGCTTGGACCCCAGGACCAGAATGATTGACCTGTATCACGTCAACCCTCTGGCTGAATGGGTCATCAGATCAAGGAAGGACAGATGAGCAACACTCTGCCTTACATGATGTCCGTCTTGTCTCAACATTTATCTGAACTTACCGACAATAAAAAAAACAAATTTTTTAATAACAATGTCTCTAATGGACCAATGAAGAGATCTTCAGCTCCAAAACCCTTTCATATGATCGGGAATGCAATAGTTTCATTGAGTTTGACCGCACATTCAGTCATCACAGAGTTAACACCCCTGTACTTGTCACATGAAAGCCGATTATCTCTGGTCCCACATTGCTGTGCTACAGGCTTCCCTTGACCAGAGAATTATGTCCAAATTAGATTTGTCAAAATGACAGCATTAGTTTCCTTAGCCATTATAACAAAGATGAGTGTTTCAAGTCTTGTTTGGAGCAGAAATGACTGAATGACTAAATGACTGAATGACTGAATGACTAAATGACTAAATGACTGAATGACTAAATAACTGAATGACTAAATGACTGAATGACTAAATGACTGAATGATTAAACGACTGAATGACTAAATGACTAAGGATGATATGTAAAGATGTTTTGTCAAAGCTCACATCTTTAAATTAACCTGTTGTTTTTTGGTAGGTATGACATAAATATTTGCTTTCATAATTGCCTATCATAATTTCACAGGTTCTGTCGACATGTGGCGATGGGAAGGCTGACTGGTCACTTTCCAATCATCAATCTCATGAATTATAGAACGGTTGAAAGTTTGCCATGATGGCATGTTATGTCATGTACTGTTCTATTGACATCAATCTCATGACATTGTAGAACTGTTAAAACATTGCCATGATGGCGTGTTATGTCTATTTTTATTGATAACCAATGACAATCCAAGGTTTGTACCAATATTTTGTTCTCCTTTTTCTTAATGGTATACAGGGTGCTTGTAAAATGTGCCATTATAAGTTACTGGTACCAGGTGCTGGTAATAGGTGCCAGTACAGGATGCTTGTAATAGGTGCCAGTACAGGATGCTTGTAATAGGTGCCAGTACAGGATGCTTGTAATAGGTGCCAGTACAGGATGCTTGTAATAGGTGCCAGTACAGGATGCTTGTAATAGGTGCCAGTACAGGATGCTGGTACAAGGTGTCAGTAAATGTTGCTGGTACAGGTTCTGCTACAGGGTGTTTTGTGATTGTTGTTTGGCATCTCACCGATCGATCTACTGCAATACTTTATTTTGTTAATAATTTATCCCTTGATCAGTTCTTCTTATGATTTGTGATAACATTGTTGTGAATGTTTGGGTTGTTATTGATTGATTAATGATAACATTGTTGTGAATGTTTGGGTTGTTATTGATTGATTAATGATAACATTGTTGTGAATGTCTGGTTTTGTTATGTTATAACTTGTTTGAAGCGTGTCCAATCTACCAGTGAACTTCGTTTTCTGAGGTTGCTTTTCATTTGTTTATAATGTAAGTTTGTTGCTGCAAAAAGACACTTGTTTTGGTGTCAAGGTTTTCCATGTAAGGTATATATTTCTGATTTGATCATTGATAGGCCATTATTTATTGTATGAAATGGTATTTAAAAAAACAACAATGTCTATATGGGTTTTCCAATTAGGAATTTTTAATACAAGGAAGCAATGTCAAGGTTGTGAGTATAGAAGTTCTTTAAGGCAACATATCAAAGATACCGGTACCAATATATAGTATCTAGCAAATATGGTGGTTTCATTTTCATTAGCATCTGTTATAATGGCAATATAAACTCAGCATTTACAAGCAAACTCAAGATGAATGTGAACAATGGAATAACTAGACATGTGGCCATTGACTGTTTCAACCAGGGCCCAGCTAGACATACCCCCTTGGACTACTATGCCCAGTGCCCAGCTAGACATGTGGCTTTGGTCTACTATCCCCATTTCACTTTCTATACTTTGGCTTTTGAGCATTCTGACCAGCACATAGCAAGACAAAAGCCCATGATAACTAAAAATAAGACCATGATAATTCACCACTGACATTCACTGACTATAAAATTGTAGGACTTGTACACGTTTCATTAACACATTGGGTTATAAGTTCATTAAAAACACACGTCTATTTGGGGCATCATAAGAGGCGACAGTTGCTTAATAAGGCATCATAAGAAGCCGACTGATTATCTAGGTCATCATAAAATCTTACACTGTTGAACTAGGACATCATACAATTTTAAACTGTTGAACTAGGCCATTATAAAATATCACACTGTTTAACTAGATCATCATAAAATTTAAAATTGTTTAACCAGGTCATCATAAAATCTTACACTGTTGAACTAGGCCATCATAAATTGTTTCATTTGTTAATTTTGTCATCATAAACAACCAGACTGGTTCAAAAGACATCTTAATTGGTTAATTGGGTTATCATAAAATATCACTTTGTTTAAGTAGGTCATCATTAAGTACCACATAATTTGTATTTAGTCATAATTAAATGCAACACTTATTTCATTAAGACATCACAAAATAACAAACTGTTCAACTGTAACTTTATAAAATACCACACTGTTTAACTTTGCTATTATAAAATATCACATTTGTTAACATTTGGTCATCATAATGCCATGGACTATTTTTGTCCTACTCCTGTTTTTAAAGTAAACACTTATTGGGAGAATATTCCATTCTCCTTTTCTAGCTTTAAATAGGCATGACTTTGTATTATTGACATTTCTATGAATTTATTTCATGACAGCCTCCTTTACATTTAGAGTTTTCTGTTGACTCCATGTTTTTGTTTTTCTTTCATACAAAACTAACATGATAATGTCATTTATTGTAATTTATTTTTATTTAAATAAGATCGTAAACTTAACTGAGGGTTGATTTATTATTTTCTCAAATGAATAAAACAATGGCTGCCATATTTTTCTCATAAATGGTCTTATTTTTATTATTTTTTTGGTCAATTTGTTTGAGTGATGAGTCAGACTGGATAAAACTATTAAAAAACTTGAATAATATTTTAGATAACTATTAATTATGAAAGCTATTGAAGGCAAGTATCTGGCCATATGGGGCAACATCTCATTGGGAAATCTGGAAATGGCTTCGGTGGGCCGTCGAGCGCGAGTTCATAATCCCCCCCCCCCCACACACATACACAGGCAAGACACCGGGTCTCTCCACCGCCAGACCGTGCGGTGGTACGCCGGGAATCCCCCCTTCCCCCCCCCCC
>CAXITT010000399.1:411756-462418 GCA_964033795.1 Lymnaea stagnalis | reverse complement strand
GGGGGGGGGGGGGGGGGGGGATGGGTATCTTAGTAAATGCTTTAGGGCAGGGATTCTTAACCTTTGTTTTGCAGCGCTGCAGGCCGACTCCGTTTTAAACACGCCCCCTCCCCCCTTTTTTTTCCCAAACCTATAAATTATATTGTAATAAAATTTTAAAAATTAAATAATTTAGTTATCGCAGTTTTATTTCTTTAATTAACTTTCTATAAACAAAGGAAAAAATTACCAATACAAGCTATGCGCCAACAATATTCACCAGAAAAACATTTACTGCTGCTAATCAAAATGCATAAAAACTTCTTTGGAATAAAAAAACAGCAACATCTAGCAATGGCGCAAATACAATCAGTGACGTAGCTAGGGATGATGTCACCCGGTTCGGTAAGCTCGTGGTGTCACCCCCCCCCCTCGACTTTGATGATGTAATTTTTCTTGTTAAACTTAGTCCGCGGTATAACATATACCAGAACAAAATCACATTAATTGAAGGTCAAGAGTTAATTTATTAAAGAACTGCAACGAACTTAGAATCGCCCATTGTTATCAAAGGATACCGGTAGTTTTATTTATCAGAGTTTAGATAAATCTAGCTTCCTGTCACTTACAAAAGTCACCGAACACTTCATTTGAAGTTGAAACATGGTCACATGGTCACATGGTCAAACGGTGTGTTTCTGACCTAATTCTATGGTAACCTAATTGTCTACGCATCAACCTTGAAATTTTAATAAAAAATGCATTTTGATTGGTTATATGGATGGAAAATTTACGTGTCATCTGTTACCCTTTTATGAAATTCGTTTACACCTAGCAGTGTGGGCTCTGTGCTGTGTGCTCTGTGCTCTGTTTAGTGTCGCCCCTTGAGATGTGTCACCCGATGAGTTCTGCAACCCCCCCCCCCCAGCTACACCACTGAATAAAATGTTCTGGTCTTCCACACCCCAGGGCTGAGGAGGTACTTTTACCCCTGGTTAAGAACCATTGTTCTAGTGAAACGTTTCTCCCACAGGTGCATTAATTTGATATCTACGGGAGGGGAATTTCTTAAGGCTTTGTAAAGGACAGTAGTGGACACAGGGACTTTTTTATAGGTGGGGGGGGGGGGCTGGGTTTTGTGACGTTATATTTGAGGAGGGGGTCCCACTTTTTGTGACGATTTGTGACGATGGGGGTGGGGGGAGGGGTCAAAAATAGGCAAAATTTGCGTGACTTCATTTATGGATGGCCCCTATACTATATTTTGGCATCTGGTTGGTCATCTATTTTTAGACTTCCATGATTGGCATCTGCTTNTGTGGTGGGGGGGGGGGGGGGGGGGGGGGGTGGGTGCTTCTGTTGCTTGAAAGAGAAAATGGCTGAGGTGTTTAAATGGACAAAAACTGTTTCGCACCACGAGGGAGCCACCCACAAGCGGTACCTAAAGCCAAAATCAACAATATAATTTGAACAGTATTTTTACTTATTGCGAGGGCTCAAAATGAAAAAATAAATAAAAAATCGAACAACCTTGAAAATCACTTTACATCTAATGTGAGTCAATTGTAAAATATCACAATGTGCAGATTTAGGGGGTAACAATTTAAAATCATTTCTTCTATTCTATCGTTTTAACATTTCATTTTCAAAAGAAGGTTGGACGATTATTGTTCAATATTACATGATATTTTTTCCCCATTTATTTCATTTCATTTATAAAAAAAACTTTGACGTGATTGACGTAAACAAAATCTCCTTCACGACTGTTTTGCCTAGGGTCCATGTTCTTGCTTTCCAAAAATGGCCAAAATAATCAAGCTCCCGCGGTTACGAAACGCACCGCTACCAATGCGACATCTCATTAAAGAGACCACCTATTTAAATGAAGAAATTTTTGCTTGCAAGTCTTCGCAGTGTCCATACAATAAATATGATGGACGCCGGGGATATCGTAAGTGAATATTCACACATATTAACCCCAAACCTTCCTTTTTTTTTTTTTTGTATGTCCCACCTGTGTTGTATAATGCCCAAGAATGTCACGATTTTTAGGATGGGTTTGGTGCTTTACAGACTTTTAATTTAATTATCTGAGGCACATGCATCATATGTGTAAATTCAATAGAAAGAAAAATTGGCAACTCCCATAAAATTGTCGCAAAATCTGCGTATCATGTAATTATCAGCACCGAAAAAAATGCATTAGGCAGGGCCAATATATGTCATGTAAGCCTACTTTAACTTTATTTAATTTTCTTTTTGATTATTGTATAGGACCACCCATGGCCATGATATATTTATGAACGAATCCCATATATTAATTTCTACTGAATTATCTTTTTTTTTTTTTCAAATCCAATCTGGTATACTTTTACTATATTTTGTCAATTCGAAGCAAGGAAAAGAATGGAGTGATGGAACAATGATTAGAGATTAGATAAAGTTATAAAATCAAACCATACATTTACTCAGCATTTTCTCACTAAATTTAACTATCACAACAAATACAAGTAATTTGAAACCGTCATTTAGTTGAGAAAATGACATATATTGCATCTCATAACTGGCCAGTAACGATGGGACGTTCACTATCAGAAGTATAAATTATAAATCTTTAATTATTTATTTATTAATATAATTATTATTATAAATCAATGTAGTCGAAAAAGACACTCCATTTGAACAGCTGTGTATTTTTTTACTCTTAAATTCATTAATTGAAAGCTCAAAATATCAGTTGGTGCAAATTTAAATAATTTTAATCAAAATTTAGTCGATTTTTTTAATAGGCCTATGCCTATGCCTATATACTATATTATATTTAGAATACAATAATTGAATAATAGTTAATATAGTAATTATTAGTAATAGTTAATATAGTAAGTCATAAGTAAGTCCCTAGGTTTGTCAAACGAAATCAAGTTCAACTGTTTACACATGACATAGGCCTACACATGACATATCAGTACAGTGGTTCTCAGTCTTCCTAATGCCGCGACCCTCATGTTGTGGTGACCCCTAATCACAAAATTATTATCGTTGCTGCTTTATAACTGTAGAGAGTATATCTGTTTTCCGATGGTCTTAGGCACTCTTAGGTGACCTCTCTGAAAGGGTCGTTTGACCCCCAAGCCAAAGGGGTCGCAACACACAGGCTGAGAACCACTGTACTAGTACGTTTATCAACACAGAAAAAAAATTATCAACAAGTTTTTTTAATTGTTATGAAACTTTCATATTAATCAAGATATTTAAAGTCATGGTATTTTTCCGCCATATTTTATTAATATTTATTTCATATCAAGACCAAACTGTTGCGAAGTCAAATGCAAATGTGGGCTGGAAAGGTCTCAGATTTGTTAACATTAACACCTTTTTGGGGAGCAAGTTGGACAAAGTTGGTCAAGCCAATTACAAGTTACCATCACAAGATGTTACCAGAAAGGTAAATTTTACACAATCCATAATCAAACGATAGATCACTAATTTCATCTTCCAATTTTTCAACTCAATACCAGGACCAGGTCATAACACTGAGAAAAAAGAGATGTTTGTATGGAAATATCTGGATTTGCTGATTATTATTAAATGGGTGTGTAGTTATATAGATAAAGCTGTTACATAAAAAACAAAAAAAACAAACACCAGATTTATTTTGCAGCCCTTATAATTCCTTATTGTCCATGCAGGATAAATCACTTCACTACTCTCTTATTCAGTTGCATATCTTTTGTCAATTATAATTATGATTGCTATATTTATTCTAAACCCCCTTTTCACAAAAATGCAATTTTTGTTACTTCGCAGCCCTGGAGCTAACAAACAGTTCACACAATATAATAAATGGATCAATAACAAGAAGCTTATTTATAATGTATTTTATTTACTTATATTTTTAAAAATTAGCCTATAGATTTCTTGATAAGGTAATTCACATTTAATATGAAAAATAGTGTAATTTGCTTATTTTCTAGTTTAAATAAAATTTATACTACTGTAAATCTATACCCTAGTTCTCTACAGTACCATCATGTAAACTGTCAACAATTAGCAACCAGCATTGGAGACCCTACATCCTGACATCTTCAAACCGAAGACATGTCCTTTTGTCATTTAATTACCGTGGGATACATTTAGCTTTGACTTGTCACAGTCCAGTACCTGAGGAATTGCCTGTAAGTTTGAAATACTTGAAATTCTGTTAACTTCTTAAACACTAACAACTAAATGCTGCTTACATATAATCTGCTCTTTTGTGAATATGGGTTAACTAAAAAAAAATATTTTTGCCTGTTCAATTTAAGAAAAAAATTGTTTATCTTAAGTTTTTAAAAATGTGTTTGTTGTTTTTTTTTTTTAACTTGCAGATGGTTTTATTTGGTATTAACTGGTTTTGATAGTCAATCTATTAAATAATATAATTGAAAAGTATTTTATCATAATAAAATCTTGACTCTAAAAGATTGGTCTTCATTGTTCGCACCTTGGTTTTTATCAATGCTACCAATATAGTCCCTATTGTTAATTAAGAAGACTTGATGAGAAGTGGGGCATTTTGAAAATTGAAGGACGAAATGTTGAATGCACTTTTTGAATAAAGTTTTAAAATGGACATGTTCTTTTCAGTTCTATGATCCGCCAGAAGATGAACTGGGACTAACTTATTCATCAGATCTGAGTGGAGAAGATCAAGATAAGCTCAAATATCTGGCAAAGAAAAAGTTGAATTCATTTCTTGACTCCAAAAAAATCAAATACAAGAAAGGCTCATCAAAGACACTCAAAGGTTAGCTGCTCCACATGGACTATTAATTACAAGAAAAAGCCATCAAAGACACAAGGGTTAACTAGTCCTTATTGCATAATTTTTAAAGCAGAGCAGCCTACTGAAGGTGAGAATACTTGCTGCTCTTAGTGCTATTATTACCATTGCTAAAAATTTCATTAAAAAAGGATACGTGAAATGACATTCAACCCCATTTGAATGCATATTCTTTGGGAAATCATGGAGAAACCCTAAGTTTATGATAATCAGTTACAACATATTGTTCTGCTTTGCTGAGATCAGTTGTCACTTTAAGCGGCTTTGCTAAAATATTAGGTGTTCATAGCAAGTTTCTCACTTTAAGTTAAAATTATTTGTAACACAACATGAAACATACCTGGCACCTAACTTCAACTGACCAGGCACCTGCCTTGAACCTTCTTGGGCAGGAATCTAATCCCTCAAAATATTTTCATAGACAGGCTATAAAATATTCTTCAGTTAATTTTCATGTCAACACCATGGACACTATTTTAAATTTTAATTCTCAGATAAGGGCGTGTTCGGTACCCCACTTGATGTTCTTGCAGAAAAGGACATTGCAGCTGGTCGCATGTCCTACATCTACAAAACACCAACTGTATACAGGACGGTAGCTTTGTTTATTTTGTAAATCATCCTTGTTTTGTTGAGAAAGCAACATGCACCACTGCTAGCACTGTTATTCATACCATTAAAAAAAAAAAAGGGAAAAAAAAAAAAGAAAGAAAATGATGCCATCTTATAGAAGCAAAGGAAAGAAATGATTGTGTTAAAAAGAAATATAAAATATATAGAACCTTAAACAATAAATGTAATACTCTCTATACTCTATAGAGGAAATTCATTTTATTATTCTCTTCTCAGAATGTTGATTGAGGCAATATCTTAAAGGAAAATTTAAAGTTGAAAAATAAATGAGCCGTTCTTTAGTGATGACTTATTTATTTCAAAGCAACCTTACTTTAATATATTCTGAAATGAATTTTTAATTGATAATAATTTATACAAATGTTTTTTTGAATTGCAAAAAAGCAGTAAATACAAATAAAAATGATACAAATACTATACAAATGAAATTAATCCTATGTATGGGAGCCACGTTGATTGTGTACCAGACCCATGGTGCTTCTCTGTACCGGAGCCATGTTGCCGCTTTTAAATTTGTATAGGGCCTTCTAGAGCTGTGTCAGGATTAAGCTCCCTACACGCTTTTTTTTCCCCCAAATAATATTTTCATATCTTTATGGCATAAGTCATTAACTTGTCAACGGGTGGACATTGCCTCAATGTATCACTTAAAAAATGGAATGATCTTTATGAATTTGGCCGACTGAGACAGTTTAACATAAATTATTGTTTTTTCTTCCCTCAAGCTGATGGAGCACACATACAACAATGGGAAGGACACAAAGTTAATATTTAAAGAACCTGGAGATCCTAATAAAGTTAAGGTGGGGACCTGTTTGAACATTTCATTCCAGCAAACAGTTTGTTATTGGAAAAATTTGATTGTTCTTTATAATGAAACTTTTGGACTAATTCAATATTATGTTACAGATTAGCAGGAAAATTCTGTAGGCCTACATCAGTCTTGTCTGTCATGATGGAATATTCTAGAGGCTTTAAAAGAAACAGTTACAGGGGTATTAATGGAAGAATGAATGATCAGGATCATTGAAATACAGAAAATGGGAATAATTAAAACATTAAACACAATTGGAAACTATTTGACTTAACATGAAAAACACGTGTTGTGGCTATGTAAAACTGGTAGAAGAGGTCAGAGCTAGCTGTGTCACTGTGACCTTCAGTTATGTTTTTCTTTTTAAGATGGCCCTAGGGGTAAGGGATGTGGAAGGCAAGAAGGAGAATTTTTCATCAGGGAATAAACTGTGCTTAGATGTTATAATTAAACTATCGTAGGAAAATGTTGTGATAATAAAGAAGAGAAAATAATTTCTCTATCTTTCGCTTCCCTACAAATTGTTTGACTAAGTCATCCAACCTTACAGAACTCAATACATATTAAAATAAGTGGCAAAAAATGGATTTTAATTTTTTATTGAATTACAAAGTTGTCAAACTTTGAAACCAAACTTGTGACTTACATAAGTAAAATGAAGTAAAATGTTAATAAAGACACAAAATAAAATAAAATTAATATTACAACTTAAAATTTTAAAAGCGATAGCTCCACTGTTCATATAATCACTTTTCCTTGCTCCCCCTGAAATACCTCACACCCCAGTTCGGAAAAATGTGCTCTAAACAAATGAAGAAATCCTTTATCCCTGTATTTATTACTGCAAAAATTCATTGATTGTAAAAAAAAAAAAACATTTTCCCCTTTCTTCACAGGCCTTGAGAAAACTTATGACGGATTCATTCTACACCAACCCCATATTTAACATAAGAGGGGACCACTACTCCGTCCATGATACTGCCCAACTCTTGAAAAACTTCTTGGAGGAGTTACCTGTCCCCTTGATGAGCTCGGAATATTTTGAAAAGTTTCCTGACATCACAAGTGAGTAATTTTTTCCTTTAGTATAACAACAGCCAAAGCAGTTTTTTTTTTTATGAATTGTGGACATAGAAAATTGTATTGCCTGTAAAGTCTAATTGAAGAAATCCCTCAATAAAAAGAAAGTTGAAAGCTGAGTGGCATTAAATCGTCCGCCACACCAAAAGGCGGCAAGCAAGGCAGGAAACTGACAACAAACTGTAAACAGGGGAGCTTTTCTGTAAAGCAATGTTTAGTAACAAGAAATGATAGAAACTTTCAAACAGCTTGGCATTAACTGTCAGTCAAGGAAAAAATGTTTCTATTTCCCTTAGGTCTGAGAATGAATTGTTAAAGGTGATTAAAGCACCCTTTCCATTTCCTACAGATCTGTCCTTTGAGGAGGAAATGTTAAAGTCAATTAATTTGTTCCTCCTGTCGATGAGTCAAGCAAACAGAGACACACTACAGGTTTGTACTGGATTTGTGATATTTTATCATATTTTTATAACACCGCTGACCATGAAAATCATGGTCATAAAAAAAAATATCTGTGGCCTTATTGGGGGAGGGGGGGGGAATTCTTCTTTCATAGTTTTATAACCTGAGAAGGGGATCATTGGCTTGTAATCTTGGATTGGAAATTCTATTGAGGTTCATTGCGTCCCCCACTCCCAAAATAAAAACAATGGAGGGGTGCATGGCCAAGATCAACCAAACAGAGTTTTCTCTCTTCAGTACTTGTCCTCTAGCATTGCCACTCCAGCAATTTTTGTGACAAAAAAATTGCTTTTGCCCCATTCCCGAGAACTGTTTAAGCCAAATGCCTAAAATCTACCTCAGTTTAAATTAATTAAGTGAATTTTGCAATGTTAAATATCTTGTGCTAACAGAAAGGTTTACAAATACAATTTATTAATATAAATAAAGCCGTTGCACATTTCATCTGCCATAATTATAAATATAATCTGACAATCTCTGAAAATTTAGCTGATGTAAGCATTTGATGAATGCTATCAGCCAAACTATGTTAGAGATTAATTTAACGTCGTCTGCTCATATCTGTGACATCTGTTCAAAGGTCAACTATACATTTAATTTAAAATTAGAAAATAAATTTTTATTTTCATTGTGCAAAGGAAAAAAGATTCTAACATCATCCACAAATTTTCTAGACTATTAGAAGAAGAAAAAGAAAAAGTGGGGTGGGGGATGGGGGGGTTGGTTTAGGAGTACATGTGTTTTCACAATAAATTGGTAAGGTCAGAAACAAGGGACTTCCACAGCTCCACTTCTGTGTTCCATGGGGCAGTTATGAAAATTGTAACCCTTTAGTTACAAGGAGGCAGTTATGAAAATTGTAACCCTTTAGTTACAAGGAGGCAGTTATGAAAATTGTAACCCTTTAGTTACCAGGAGGCAGATGGTGATATATGCTGTAGAGAGGTAGAAAATAAGCTTGAAGTCCCATCTGGCAAGTCAAACCATGCATGGGCAGTGGCAAGCCAGTACTACAACTGCAATTATTTGATTTAAAATGTTTATCTCTTTCTTTCAATGTAGGACCTCACAGTGAATGTGAATAAGATTGCAAGAAATAAGTACAAGACAGAAATGGATGATTTTGCCTTATCTGAAGTGTTTGGGCCCATCATCTTTCAAAAAACCAAGAAAAGTGCCAAAGCTCAGCTATTCAAGGAACTCACCAGAGTGATGATATTTTACAATAGTGATCTCTTTGTTGTAAGTCATTGGCTAGTGTTAGGCGACTCGTGTCTACCATGGGGATAATAGACCAGAGGTCAGATTCATTTGTGCTTCTCCCATGCAAGTTTTAAACTGATAACTGCAGGAATTAGTGAAAGAGTAAAATGCTGGGAAGCCAATGAATTAATTAACCCTCATTTGAATTAATTTTTTTCCATGGTATCAATAATTAGTGGCAGCCTTAAAAGAAGGAAATATCTTTTCGGTCATCTTGGTTTTATTATAGCTGTAGAGTTTTTTTTTTTTTTTTTAAAATGAAAAGTAAAATGATGGTTAACATCAGTAGCAAAATTTCAATTATATGAGTCTGAATAAAGAGTGAAGTTGTTCAAATAATTATAGTCATTGCTCAGTGATATTTTTAAACTAAAGAGAATTTTAAAAACTTACTTAGCCTCATGGGAGTCTCTTATATATATTTTGCTTAAGGTGTGACTGCTTCCATTTCCTGATAGCGCACAAAATATAATTCCAGATAACTATACTAAATATAATTCCAGATAACTATACTAAATATAATTCCAGATAACTATACTAAATATAATTCCAGATAACTATACTAAATATAATTCCAGATAACTATACTAAATATAATTCCAGATAACTATACTAAATATAATTCCAGATAACTATACTAAATATAATTCCAGATAACTATACTAAATATAATTCCAGATAACTATACTAAATATAATTCCAGATAACTATACTAAATATAATTCCAGATAACTATACTAAATATAATTCCAGATAACTATACTAAATATAATTCCAGATAACTATACTAAATATAATTCCAGATAACTATACTAAATATAATTCCAGATAAATATACTAAATATAATTCCAGATAACTATACTAAATATAATTCCAGATAACTATACTAAATATAATTCCAGATAACTAAACTAAATATAATTCCAGATAACTATACTAAATGCTATTTAAAAAAAAGTAAAGCTACTGCGCTTGGTGTGTAATATTTTATTTTCAGAAAATGCAATCGTCTCAATTTAAATATGGTGTAATAAATATTTGGTTTCAAAGTGGTTGGGACATCAGAATATTTAATATAGTTTATGGGCATAAATTGAAAAGTGTGCAGTGACGTATCATGTGGGAAGGGTTGTAGCAAAAATTGGGATTCTTAAATGTGCGTTACCTGAGTTCATGTTTTGTCAAGTAACTTTAGTAGATGGGAAGTTATGCATTGCTGTCGCCAATGTTTGGCCAGCTATAACTTGTTTGGAATATTTGGTTAGCTTCAGGAAGAAATGTTGCTATACACAGGTCCCCCCTGCTTTGCTAAATAAACTCAGAACTGAGAATGAAACAGAACAAACCAAGTCAAAAAAGAAAGTAAGTCATTATTATTATTATTATTATTATTATTATTTAGGCATTTTTGTATAGCGCTTACCTTACAGCTCTAAGCGCTTTACAATTATTAAAAATTTATTAAAAATATGTAAACTATTTAAACTGCTAAAGTAAAATAAAAATGAAAAACCAGAGACACTAGAATAGTAACTACAATGTGAAAAATGACTATAGAAACAATAGCTTAAACATTAAAATGGCGATAAAAACAAGTACACGTGGCACGTTTTGGCATATACTTAAATACAGGATCAACACGAGACAAAAAATGAGGCAGGGCAAGGAGGGTGCATCACAGGTCATAGGCGGACCTAAACAGATGGGTTTTAAGGGACTTTTTGAAAGTGGACGAGGTTTCACAATGTCGAATATGGAAGGGGAGCTGGTTTCAGAACGTGGGCCCATGGAAGTAGAAGGCGCGTTCACCGATGGTCTTAGTTTTGGTTTTTGGGATTAAGAGGGTTCTATTGTCAGTCGAAGAGCATAGTTGTCTTGTGGGGATGTAAGGAAGCAACAGTTCAGAGAGATAGACAGGAAAGTGAGGGTCAGTGAAAGAGTTGAAGCATAGATTGGCAGACTTCTACTTGATGCAAGAGGATATTGGAAGCCAGTGGAGTTGCTGCTTGTGTGGTTGAATGTGGTCATGTTTCTTTGATTTAAAAATGAGTCTGCATGCTGAGTTCTGTGCCTTCTGAAGTTTGTCTATGTGGTGTTGAGGAATGCCTGCTAGAGTGTTACAGTAGTCAAATTTTGAAAGAATGAGTGAAGAGACGAGAGTTTTTGTGGCATCAAAGGAGAGGAGGTGTCTAATGGTGCTGATTTTTCTAATTTCGTTGTATGCTTATCTGCAGATGTTCCTGACATGTTTGTCCATGTGGTATTGTGAGTGATTACATAACCAATCTCTGGGACTGGTTACATTATCCATCTCTGGGACTGGTTACATCACCAATCTCTGGGTCTGGTTAAATCACATATCTCTGGGACTGGTTACATTATCAATCTCTGGGACTGGTTACATCACCAATCTCTGGGACTGGTTACATCACCAATCTCTGAGATTGGTTACCAAACTATCACTTATCACTTCAATTGGTTAATGGCCTCATTAGATTATCATCTATTATACTATTTAGGTCCCCATTTTTACGACTGGTTAGATCACCATTTTTACGACTGGTTAGATCACCATTTCTATGACTGGTTAGATCACCATTTTTACGTCTGGTTAGATCACCATTTCTATGACTGGTTAGATCACCATTTCTATGACTGGTTATATCACCATTTCTATGACTGGTTAGATCACCATTTCTATGACTGGTTAGATCACCATTTCTATGACTGGTTAGATCACCATTTTTACGACTGGTTAGATCACCATTTATATGACTGGTTAGATCACCATTTTTACGTCTGGTTAGATCACCATTTCTATGACTGGTTAGATCACCATTTCTATGACTGGTTAGATCACCATTTCTATGACTGGTTAGATCACCATTTCTATGACAGGTTAGATCACCATTTCTATGACTGGTTAGATCACCATTTCTATGACTGGTTAGATCACCATTTTTACGACTGGTTAGATCACCATTTCTATGACTGGTTAGATCACCATTTCTATGACTGGTTAGATCACCATTTCTATGACTGGTTAGATCACCATTTCTATGACTGGTTAGAACACCATTTCGATGACTGGTTAGATCACCATTTCGATGACTGGTTAGATCACCATTTCTATGACTGGTTGGATCACCATTTCTATGACTGGTTAGAGCATCATATCCATGAATGATTAGAATACCTATCCGGGATAGGTTATATCAATATATTCAAGACTAGTTAGATCCACATATCCCTGACTAAGGTTAGATCAACATTTCCGTGACTAGTTAGATCCAATTATTTTTTACTTGGGTATGATCTGACTATAAGTTTCATCATCATATTTTGACAATGTGTTAAACAGATAAATGACATTTGATTTATCCAAGGTTTCTTCTAAACAAGATGCTGGTGAATATACATCAATATATCCGGTAATATCACTTAATTTATCAATCAAAATATCCACAATCATACCTTAATTTATCATTAACATATCCACAATCATATCTTAGTTTTTCGTTAAAATATCCATCAATCTATCCATCAAAATAACTTAGTTGCTCACTTATTATATAAGTAATGGTCACTGACGTGTACATTTTATGTATTCCTCCATCCGGGGATAATGATTGTCCTGTATGATTACATTGGCGGATGATTAAGACTGGATGTTAATTACCGGTAAACCTCTGCAAAAGCTTTTACAGCTATCAAAATAAATAACAGGACAAAGGATTTGAAATTAAGAGAAATATATTCTGTGACTTATTAGTACAGACACCGCTGCTGGTATCTAAGGAAGCAGTACTCTACAATACACAAAAAGATAACATTCTGAAGTCTCAAGACTTAATTTGCTGATCATCTGTACACAAATATTGAATCTTGTGCATATTGAATGGATGCACTTAGTTCTCAGCCTTGCACTCAGAGAGGAGCTTAGGCAAAAACATTGGACGCAAAATATCTGTTTTATTCTATAATATTAACAGTTAATGAATTGGTTTACAATTCTATGTCTTGAAACGGCTAGTCTAAAAGTCTAGTTTTAAATTCTAAAAGTCATTCAGTAAGAATTATTAAGATCCTCAAAGACTAGATTTTAAAATATTTTTGCTCCCCCCAATCCCCCCCCCCCTTTTCCCTCCAAAGCAATTGGCGAGCATCGATGTCCACGCAACGTACCTGGAGAAAAAGTTTGACACAGTTACCATCGATAACCTAACAACAGCTGCTGATGTTGTGGCTATTTACTGTGGTGGTGAAATGTAAGTAAATATTTACACTAATATCCCACTTATTGTGGTAAAATGTAAGCATATTTTACACTAATAACCTATGCATGTGGTGAAAAAGAGTAAATATATTTTACACTAATAATCCACATATTGTGGTGTTAAAATGTTAGCTTATTAGGCAAGGTGAGGGAGGCAGGTGATAGTGTAGCATGTTTATTCAGTTGTCTTGACAAAAATGGCGTGTCTCCCTAAACAAAAAAATGATGTTTTGTTTTATTCCACCATTCAGTTCATAATAAAAAATGTTACTACCCAGTGCTAGTGGGGCAGGTCTTAGCCAATGTACTCATTATAACCACTGAGCTTATTATAGTCATTGTTATTGAGGAGTTCATTGCCATGGAGTTGATTATTATCATTGAGCTGATTATAACCATGGTGCTGATTATAAACATTGAGCTGACTATAATTATTGAGGTGATTATAACTATAGTTGAGCTAATTATAACTGTTGGAGCACATAATTGTAAGCGCAGTCATGAAGCATTTTGAAAGCCACAATTTACTTAATGACTGTCAGCATGGCTTCCGAGTCAATAGATCATGTGAGACCCAACTCCTTGAATTTGTAGAAGACTTTGTGATCGATCTTGAGAACAGCAAGCAAACTGACGTGCCGGTGATGGACTTCTCAAAGGCATTTGACCGTGTCACTCATAGTTTGCTTCTACACAAACTTCAGAGATATGGGATCCAAGGCACTACTAAAACATGGATCTCTAGCTTCCTCAGCAACCGATGCCTGCAGTGGTGGTGGATGGTACAAGCTCCTCCTTTGTCAGTGTTAATTCAGGGGTCCCCCAGGGCTTGGTGCTAGGCCCCTGTTTGTTCCTAGCATTTATCAATGACCTGCCAGAGAAGCTGACCTCCCAAGCAAGACTGTTTGCAGATGACAAGGCGGTGTACAGGATGATAGCCAACAGTTCTGACCAGGACCAGCTACAAGAGGACCTCCATCAGTTAGCCGTAGCCAAGTGGGAGCTGAGCTGGACATGGAATTTCATCCCATCAAGTGCCAGACTCTGTCAGTCTCTATAAGCAGGTCCCCTTTAAACCACCCATATGAACTACATGGCCATATTCTTTAGCTAGTTTCCTCCGTACGGTACCTCTGTGGTTCCATTCAAAGAGAGGTCCGCTGAGACAAGCACATTAACAATGTGTGCAACCAGGAAAACAAGACCCTAGGGTTCCTAAGGCGTTATCTGAAATCGGCAACTCAAGCGTGAAAGCCACTTTTATATTACACATGTTCAATCTTGGACCCATTCACCCAGAACAGCATCGATAAGTTGAAGGAAGTCCAGCAATGGGTAGTACGCTTTATCCTGAACAGCTACAGGAACACCTCTAGTATTGGCAGCATGCTGGAAACACTGGGCTGGTCATCATTGGAGGAATGACGACGATCATCCAGGTTTTTCATAATGTACAAGATAAAAAATGGGCTGGCCCACTGAAACGCGTCCCTCTTGCCCCTAGAAAGTGAAGAGGCCATGCAGGCAGTTCCATCTCATAGCAACAAAATCTCAGTAAAAGAAATGTTCATTCCTGCCAAGGACATTTAGCAACAGTTGAGGCAACTACACTTAACACATTTGCGTCTATCCCCTCCTGCCTTCCAACCCACTGTTGTTAACAGATTCACTGAGTAGCCCATGCAAACAGTGAAGTGTCTTCTTCCAAACAATACACAGTTACCTCGCAAACCCCCCTGAAGCAGGCCCTCAAAATATAGAACTAGAAAGAGGAACTCTTGAGGACTTGATTATAACTATTTAAGAGTCAATTATAATAGAGTTAATTAAAAACATTGATAATAACTATTGAGGAGCTAATTATAACTTTTGAGGAGCTGATTGTAACCATTAAGGATCTGATTATAACCATTGATGAGCTGATTATAACCACTGAGATGATTATAACCATATCCGTGACTGGTAATAACCATTGTGCAACAATAATAACAAAATAAAAAAAATTTAATGCGGTTTGGAAATGTATGGGCTTGGGTGAAAAAACAACAACAATTTGATGGTAATTTTTCTTCATTTCAGTGAGTAAAAATAGTCACGTGTGTGCCAAAGAAAGTACCGGTACTAAAATCAGAAATGTTTTCTATATACAAATAATCACCAAGCTTCATTTCTATTATCCCAAATGAATGTCCATTTTGTTGAACTTTAAATGAGATGACATTGTTCTAATGATTCCATCACACCATCTTCATTTCCTCTTCTTTTGTGTCTGTTCAAATGATCTTTTCCTTTGATCTCTTTAGTTTGTGTGTTAAAATGATATTTTCCTTTGATTTCTTTAGTTTGTGTGTTACAATGATATTTTCCTTTGATCTCATTAGTGTGTGTGTTAAAATTATAATTTCCTTTGATCTCTTTAGTTTGTGTGTTAAAATGATAATTTCCTTTGATCTCTTTAGTTTGTGTGTTAAAATAATTTCCTTTGATCTTTTTAGTTTGTGTGTTAAAATTATATTTTCCTTTGATCTCTTTAATTTGTGTGTTAAAATGATAATTTCCTTTGATCTCTTTAGTTGTGTGTTAAAATGATCTATTCCTTTGATCTATTTATTTTGTGTGTTAAAATAATAATTTCCTTTGATCTCTTTAGTTTGTGTGTTAAAAAAAATCTTTTCCTTTGATCTCTTTAGTTTGTGTGTTAAAATAATCTTTTTCTTTGATCTCTTTAGTTTGTGTGTTAAAATGATCTTTTCCTTTGATCTAGTTAGTTTATGTGGTAAAATGATCTTTTCCTTTGATCTAGTTAGTTTATGTGGTAAAATGATCTTTTCCTTTGATCTCATTAGTTTATGTGGTAAAATGATATTTTCCTTTGATCTCTTTAGTTTGTGTGTTTAAATGATCTTTTCCTTTGATCTCTTTAGTTTGTGTGTTAAAATGATCTTTTCCTTTGATCTATTTATTTTGTGTTAAAATGATCTTTTCCTTTGATCTCTTTAGTTTGTGTGTTAAAATGATCTTTTCCTCTGATCTCTTTAGTTTGTGTGTTAAAATGATCTTTTCCTCTGATCTAGTTAGTTTATGTGGTAAAATGATCTTTTCCTTTGATCTATTTATTTTCTGTTAAAATGATCTTTTCCTTTGATCTCTTTAGTTTGTGTGTTAAAATGATCTTTTCCTCTGATCTCTTTAGTTTGTGTGTTAAAATGATCTTTTCCTTTGATCTAGTTAGTTTATGTGGTAAAATGATCTTTTCCTTTGATCTAGTTAGTTTATGTGGTAAAATGATCTTTTCCTTTGATCTCATTAGTTTATGTGGTAAAATGATATTTTCCTTTGATCTCTTTAGTTTGTGTGTTTAAATGATCTTTTCCTTTGATCTCTTTAGTTTGTGTGTTAAAATGATCTTTTCCTTTGATCTATTTATTTTGTGTTAAAATGATCTTTTCCTTTGATCTCTTTAGTTTGTGTGTTAAAATGATCTTTTCCTCTGATCTCTTTAGTTTGTGTGTTAAAATGATCTTTTCCTCTGATCTCTTTAGTTTGCCACCTGTAATAACAGCTGAAGTAAAAGAACATTTGAGAAGCAGGGGAATGTTAGAAGATGTCCAAGGACGAAATTACTTGTTTGAAGTTGGCGGAAACCTGAGTAAGACATTTTTAAAGTAGTTTTGATGAATTTTACATCAGTACTGGCTCCTAGAGATTTCGTGCATTTCTATCTGGGAATATATGTTCTGTCCATAAAGTACATCAAGCTATGTTTGCAAATTAATTGTCTCCACACACATACACCGCCCCCCACCCCCAGTATATTACACTTTCAAAAAAAACTTTAAAAAAAACCAAACCAACTAATTGAAATTTAATTTAAAAGACACTTGGCTATTAAATCTACAATTTATAAAGGTGACGTGTCCTGTGACAATGCATCCATTACAGCAGAAAGTTCAACTTCACCGTCACTAACAGTTCTCTGGAGTGTAATGTACTTAATGGATGTTTCCATAGCATCAGATAATTATAGGAGACATTCATTAAGTTCTAGCGTTAGCTTAGAATTAGACATAGGGCACCCTTGAAAAACCAAAAAGCAAGTTTGCTAACCTCTGAAATAGTATGTAACTTTTCATGCAAAAAAATTTAACTCACAAAATATAGGAATTAAATTAATAACTTACTTACATTAAAAAAAGTAATTTCTCTTCATTTAAGGTGAAAGGTGTTTGGATCCCAAAACCAAGGTGCTATCAATCTATTCAGTCAACCCCAAGGCACACTATGTCATCAAGCCCAGGCCAGGCAGGCCTAAAGTATCATCATAACAGTTGTACCACTCAATCATCATAACAGTTGTACCACTCAATCATCATAACAGTTGTACCACTCAATCATGATAACAGTTGTATGACTCAATTATAACTGTTGTACCACTCAATTATAACTGTTGTACCACTCAATTATAATGGTTGTACCACTCAAACATAATAGTTGTACCACTCAATTATCATAACAGTTGTACCACTCATGTATCATAACATTTGTACCACTAATTTATCATAACAGTTGTACCCCTCAAACATAACAGTTGTACCCCTCAAACATAACAGTTGTACCACTTGATTATCATAACAGTTGTACCACTCAACAAAGATGACATCTAATCAGAATCTTAATGAAACAACCAATGTTACAGTTAAGAAGCTAATTATAACTTGAGGCTTATATTTTATGTGAACATGAGAGAGTTGTACCAGACGGTTTGTGCAGATGTGAACATAAGAGAGTTGTACCAGAAGGTTTGTGCAGTTGTAAACATAAGATTGCTATACCAGAATGTTTGTTCGCATGTGAACATAAGAGAGCTGTACCAGAATGTTTGTTCACATGTGAACACAAGAGAGCTGTGCCAGAATGTTTGTTCACATGTGAACATAAGAGAGCTGTACCAGAAAGTTTGTGTAGATGTGAACATAAGAGAGCTGTACCAGAAAGTTTGTGTAGATGTGAACATAAGAGAGTTGTACCAGAGGTTTGTGTAGATGTTTGGCTATCAATGTCCAGAAGGTTAGAGGCTAGGAACTCAGCTCTGGAATGGAGAACTTCAGCATTTCCAAAAAGGACATGTAGAGCAACTCAGAGCTATGTACTAACCCTTAGCGCTTGACACTCTTTAATAGTTATGTTCTCAGAAGAACTGTTTGAAATATAAGATAATATATATAATATATTTTGAATTTTAAAAAAATGATTTGAATATGAAGGTGCTCACTCTTAACGAACATGCTAGATTTCATAATATTGTATGTTATTATCCATTGCGTCCTATTAAATTTGGCTTTATAATGAGAAAATAAACTCTCCATCAAGAATATTTAAGCTTTGCTATTGAACTTTCAATGTTGAATTTTTGTTTTACTGATTTTGTAAATAGAATTTATGGGAAAGGCAAGGAAAGGGTCGAGATGAATGGAACATTCTTGGAGTTAGAAGGCTTGTGCACCAGGCGGGGAGTTACGTCCCTTTAAGTAATTTAAAAAAAAAATAATATTAAAAAAAGTAGGCCCTACACATTTCATGGGTTCATATTTTGGAAGGCTTGGGTTCGTCAGGCCATTGGGGAGTACGATGACCTTTTGGTGACTGGGAAAAAACGCAAATTTCAATGGTACGGCCACGTAACAAGGAAACAAGGGCTTGCCAAAGAAATATTGCAGGGCACCACAAGAGGATGGAGAAGAAGAGGAAGACAAAGAAAAAGATGGGAGGATAACATCAAAGAGTTGACAGGACTAACACTGGGTGATGCAGTGCGTAGTGCTGAAGACAGAGAGGAATGGAGGAGGATGGTTCACATGTCATCTGTGGCGCCCCAACGGTCCAAGGACTAAGGGACATGAGGATGAGGAGGGTCGGTGGGGCGTGGAAATGTGCCAACCCGGCCCTGGGCCACGCCACAGCTACACACTCTTTTCTATTATTAAGTCCATGTCACCGGTTGCATTAATTAGTCAGTGCAACATGTAAGGCCTGCATTTTTCGCACACTCGGTCCTTTTCTAAATAGTTGCATGCCAAGAATTTTTTCAACCACTTTCCGACGCGAATGAAAATCTTGGCTCGGTACTAACAAAAGAATAATTTGCACAACCTTGACATTAACGCAATTAATATTCGCATAAAACTCTCGAAACTGCTTTGTTATTGTCTGTGTTGTACGTCATCGATATCTGCCCAAAAGACAACTTCATATCAAGCCTAAGTTTGTCTGGCATCTCTCCCTGCACAAAAGAACAAGACAAGATGTCGCTTTTGGCGCGCCTGCAGGTGGCGCGGACACCACTTCGCTTACTTGTCGGTAACACCAAACGTCTCAACATCCATTCGAGCGTGTGTGATGCGATAAATAGCGCGGAGCCGCTGCTGTGGAAAGGCCATCTGCGAAATGAAAAAGCAAGGAATGTTTGTAAGTGCCGTGATGACGAAGATAAGTTTATCATAAACTAAAGATGTGGGTACATGCTAGGCCCATGCTAGTATTGCCTCTTGTGATTTGATATTGAGTCATGCCATCAGACATCTATATCATAGAAGTGATACGTTTAAAAATGCACCTCCTTTTTTCCCGTTTCATCAATAATATATGAGACGGCAATTACCACTTGAGCGTCTGTTAATATTTTTGCTTCCGTAAAGAGGCTATAAAGTTATATAGCACAATACTAATACATTTAAATAATTATTACTGTCAAGCTACCGATATGCCAGGAAGAAAAAGAGACAATAATTATTTATTTTTTGGGGATCCAGATGACGCGGATGTCCACACACAGAATGTGGAAAACGTGAATGCTCAGAAAGTGTAAACTGAAAAGACAGTTTGGCACAAGAAGAACTCCGGTGATCTTTCCCCTTCATATTGACGTGGATTCATGTACCACAACCGTTTTCGTGGAAATTATATTTTTTAAACTTCATTGTCAACTTGGTGGGAGAACTATGCATAATTCCATTTTCACACATTATCTTCTATTTAATAAAAAATTGTTATAGTTTTTCTATTTAAAAAAAAAAATGTCTATTATTATGGGAATGAATACGTACAACCAATGTCATTAAAAATAATATATGAATAGTTATTTAAATAGCCCTTCCAACCGGAACAGCTGGATTTTTTCTTGGCCGACGCTCGAGTGGTGGATTACCTTTGAGACACACATTCACTCTCGTATGAGACAAACATCCACTCTCGTATGAGACACACATTCACTGTCGTATGAGCCACACATTCACTCTTATATGAAAACATATTTAATCTTTTATATGAAAACAGTGTATACTGACTATTCTGGCGCCCCCTGCTGTTGGCTCCTGAGGGGTGGTAGGGTGCTCGTTTTTGAACCGGTCTAGTTTTCCCCCCACCAATAAGCCTACCACCCTCCACCATCGCACACACACTTGTGATACTAACATGGTGACTGTGAACACTATTGAAAGCGTTTGAACTAAAACTATAAATACATTGCTGAAGTTTTACGAACTGTGCCAACTTGGTTTGAAAACGGCACACCATTAAATTAAATCACACACAACAAAGTAACAGTTACTGACACGTCAGGATGAAATCAAAATATGTACATTAAAATAAAATATTCTAAATAATTTTAAAACACTTTTGATTTAAAAGTAACTTTAAATCAGATTTTGAATGTTAAAAATCAACAATATGAAAAAGAATGCTGCATTGACTGAAAAGTGTACGTCATCCTCAAGCTAGAAAAGACTTGGATGTAAAACTCAAATGTATTTTTGTTTTCATAGTTGAATTACAATGGTTCCTTTCAGTTCGAGATATTGAGATGGCGACAGTCTCACAGGTTAAAAGTGCTTGGACTCACATACAGGCCATTACCTTTCCATCAACGTTCAACACTGAGCCCAAGCAAGATGGAAATACTGAGGTCAGTGCTGTAGAGTTCAGCAGAGCTAGGACATTCATAAATTAGGAAACCATAATATTAAACATTGAGTTTAAAAACAAAAATCTATGAAATTTTTATTACTTTTTATATTTGGCTTCGATTTATTTTCCTAGTGAGACTTAATCCGTACTAGCTATAGCCACCCTGCCAAGGGCGTCCGCAATAAGTGAACTTTTTAAAATGGTTTCATGTGAAGATTAATAGAAGTAATAAATTACGCTAGTTTGACAAAATCAAATGGTTTAAATTTCTTACTATTTTATTATACTAATTAAAAATTAAATTTATTAACAAAAGCCTCTAACGGTATTTTTTTTTTTGGGGGGGGGGGGGGGGGATGGGGGGGAGATGGGATGGGGAGGGGTGGTTCCCGATTTTCATATGCCTCACATTGTCTTTTCCTTAGGTCCTTAAGGCAGGACCACCTGGACACTGGATACCGAACATCTACCAGAAAGAGAGATTACTGGATGGCCTGTTTGCCTTTGGAAGTCATAACATCTCGGCACGTTTCAAACAATGTCTTAGACCTTGGTCTCCAAGCTGCGCTGGATTTCAGTTAGTTCCCGCTCGACACTACTGTATCCCTACAAATTTTAGAGTATGTTACTTATGCTGCAGTATTTGGTTACAGCTACATGCAGTGGCGTGGGAAGGGGTGGGCGGAGGGGGTGATCCGCCCTCGGTGGAATATATTTTCTTTATACTGACGAGCGCATTTTCGACCATCTGTGGCTTTCTTTTCCCGTAGATATTGGCGTCAAAAAGCAAACCCCGATCCTGGCGGGACTCACCCTAGCTAAGCCCGCCCCTAACGGGACTCACCCTAGCTAAGCCCGCCCCTAACGGGACTCACCCTAGCTAAGCCCGCCCCTAACGGGACTCACCCTAGCTAAGCCCGCCCCTAACGGGACTCACCCTAGCTAAGCCCGCCCCTAACGGGACTCACCCTAGCTAAGCCCGCCCCTAACGGGACTCACCCTAGCTAAGCCCGCCCCTAACGGGACTCACCCTAGCTAAGCCCGCCCCTAACGGGACTCACCCTAGCTAAGCCCGCCCCTAACGGGACTCACCCTAGCTAAGCCCGCCCCTAACGGGACTCACCCTAGCTAAGCCCGCCCCTAACGGGACTCACCCTAGCTAAGCCCGCCCCTAACGGGACTCACCCTAGCTAAGCCCGCCCCTAACGGGACTCACCCTAGCTAAGCCCGCCCCTAACGGGACTCACCCTAGCTAAGCCCGCCCCTAACGGGACTCACCCTAGCTAAGCCCGCCCCTAACGGGACTCACCCTAGCTAAGCCCGCCCCTAACGGGACTCACCCTAGCTAAGCCCGCCCCTAACGGGACTCACCCTAGCTAAGCCCGCCCCTAACGGGACTCACCCTAGCTAAGCCCGCCCCTAACGGGACTCACCCTAGCTAAGCCCGCCCCTAACGGGACTCACCCTAGCTAAGCCCGCCCCTAACGGGACTCACCCTAGCTAAGCCCGCCCCTAACGGGACTCACCCTAGCTAAACCCGCCCCTGGCGGGAATCACCGTATCTAAGCCACCCTCCCCTGACGGGACTCACCCAAGCTAAGCCCACTCTTGACGGGACTCACCCAAGCTAAGCCCGCTCCTGACGGGACTCACCCAAGCTAAGCCCGCTCCTGACGGGACTCACCCAAGCTAAGCCCGCTCCTGACTGAACTCACCCAAGCTAAGCCCNNNNAAGCCCGCTCCTGACTGAACTCCCCCAAGCTAAGCCCCCCCCCCCCGACGGGACTCACCCAACCTAAGCCCGCCCCTGACGGGACTCACCCAACCTAAGCCCGACCCTAACGGGACTCACCCAAGCTAAGCCCCCCTCCCCTGATGGGACTCACCCTAGCTAAGTCCAACCCGGACGGGACTCACCCAAGCTAAGCCCGCCCCTGACGCGACTCACCCAAGCAAAGCCCTGGGTACTGGTATAAGTGAAATATTACTTGAAAATATGTGAACTTATTTGGTTGTGTAGTGTAAAGCATGCAAATACATTGGTCAACAATTATGAGAAGTTGTATTGAGATTTGATTGACGATGTAGAGAAGGACTTAGGGAGGCGGATAGCTATGGATCGATCCGAACGGATTGATGTCGAGGCGCAGGCCAGGACCCTAAATGTTCTGCAGCGCCACTGATGATGATGTGTCAGTAGCGGCGTCACTAGAGGGGTTAGGGGGTGACGCCGCAGTGAAAACAGCGAATTCTTCATTTCATTCCGTCAATACTTGAGAGGTAAATTTTGTAAAAAATGTATAACTGAGTTTTGTTGTTTTTTTTTTGAAGCCCTTCCCATTGCCAAGTGATCCACTTGGAAATACATTTGCTATGGATCTGGGACCGGACGATCAGCTCAAGTTACAGAAAATAGCATACCAAGAACTGAAAACGCATCTAAAAAAACACAAAGTTTCATATAAAAAACGCAGCAAGGTTGATGAACAAGGCAACTGTAAGATAACGTTGTGTTGAAGTGTTGAAATAAATTATAGAATTTGCATTGATCATGTTGACTGACACCGTTAGACTGACAGCATCTATTGTGTGACAGGCACACCGTTAGGCTGACAGCATCTATTGTGTGACAGGCACACCGTTAAACTGACAGCATCTATTGTGTGACGGGCCCACCGTTAGACTGACAGCATCTATTGTGTGACAGGCACACCGTTAGGCTGACAGCATCTATTGTGTGACGGGCCCACCGTTAGACTGACAGCATCTATTGTGTGACAGGCCCACCGTTAGGCTGACAGCATCTATTGTGTGACAGGCCCACCGTTAGGCTGACAGCATCTATTGTGTGACAGGCCCACCGTTAGACTGACAACATCTATTGTGTGACGGGCCCACCGTTAGACTGACAGCATCTATTGTGTGACAGGCCCACCGTTAGACTGACAGCATCTATTGGGTGACGGGCCCACCGTTAGACTGACAGCATCTATTGTGTGACAGGCCCACCGTTAGGCTGACAGCATCTATTGTGTGACGGGCCCACCGTTAGGCTGACAGCATCTATTGTGTGACGGGCCCACCGTTAGACTGACAGCATCTATTGTGTGACAGGCCCACCGTTAGACTGACAGCATCTATTGTGTGACGGGCCCACCGTTAGACTGACAGCATCAAATGTGTGACAGGCCCACCGTTAGACTGACAGCATCTATTGTGTGACAGGCACACCGTTAGACTGACAGCATCTATTGTGTGACAGGCACACCGTTAGACTTACGACATCAATTGCTATTGTTGTTATAACGTAATGATATGTAAAATATTAAGTGAAATAAAAAGAAAAGAGTAAAAAAAAAATCATTTTTCTAATTAAATGTATTACGCCAACATGGGCGACCCCCTAATCCCTTAACCCTAACCCCAACCCCACCCCCTTCAAAATCAGTTTTAACGCTCCAATGATTACACGAAATGAAAGTCCTGATAACTGAGCTCAATGAGATTCTTGAAATACCGCACCTGCNCCCCCCCCAAGAAAGTTTTCTGCGGGTGCCCATGTACGCCACCCTACTTAAAATACGCGCGCAACTAAAAAGGAACATTGATGATAAACCATCTGAACGGATAAATATTAAGTCTATTGTACTTGATATAAAAAGTTGAACCTTGCTAAATTTAACTTACTTATAAAAATTTCAAGTTTCTTATGATTTTTTTTTTTTTTACAATTAAAAACAAATGTATTTGTAATGTAATGTAATGTAATTACATTTTCCGATATGATTATTATATACTATCAGTCCCCAAAATCCCTCTTTGTAATGAACATTTGATAAGCATAAGTGATTGTTTTAAACAACGCTCAATACTATTGGGTGCCGTCCATGGCTAGACAGTGGTCAATAGTACTTGGGTGGCTGCCGTCCATGGCTAGACAGGGGTCAATAGTACTTTGGTGGGTGCGTCCATGGCTAGACAGGGGTCAATAGTACTTGGGTGGGTGCCGTCCATGGCTAGAAAATGCTCAAAAGTACTTAGGTGGGTGCTGTCCATGGCTAGAAAGGGGTCAATAGTACTTGGGTGGGTGCTGTCCATGGCTAGAAAGGGGTCAATAGTACTTGGGTGGGTGCTGTCCATGGCTAGAAAGGGGTCAATAGTACTTGCGTGGGTTCCGTCCATGGCTAGAAAGGGGTCAATAGTACTTGGGTGGGTGCTGTCCATGGCTAGAAAGGGGTCAATAGTACTTGCGTGGGTGCCGTCCATGGCTAAGTTTTTATGCGAAGCCCCGTGAGCCTTGCCTACTAATGCTATTTTATCAGTACACTAGAAATCTTAAACTTGGTCGCTAACAGATTGAAGGATGACCCAATGAGCAAATAGTGTGTGATCCAACACATGTGCTGTATCAACACAGGCATTACGACACACACACATACACACACACGCGTTACCATTCAACGTCAAGTTACGACACAATGACAAGTTATGACACAATGACAAATTTTGACACAATGACAAGTTACGACACAATCACAAGTTATGACAAAATGACAAGTTTTGACACAATGACAAGTTATGACACAATGACAAGTTTTTACACAATGACAAGTTATGGCACAATGACAAGTTACGACACAATGACAAGTTACGACACAATGACAAGTTTTGACACAATGAAAATTTATGACACTCTCAGACACGCTATGAAATAATGACAAGTTACGAAATAAAGACAAGTTATGACACAATGAAAAGTTATGACACAGTGACAAGTTATAACACAATGAAAAGTTTTGACACTATGACAAGTTAAGACACAAAGACAAATTATGACACAATGACAAGTTTTGACACAATGACAAGTTATGGCAAAATGACAAGTTACGACACAATGACAAGTTATGACACAATGACAAGTTTTGATACAATGACAATTTATGACACTCACAGACACGCTATGAAATAATGACAAGTTATAACACAAAGACAAGTTATGACACAGTGACAAGTTATGACACAATTACAAATAATGACACAATGACAAGTGATTGCAAATTATGACACAATACGTAAGCTTAAACAAAACACACATGTTAGGACAAAACAACAAATCATGACACAGTAAACACGCGATGACATAACAGACACGCTATGACACAGCACAGATGTAATGACACAATAAACAGAGACTAATTGCTTAAGTTTATGACACTAGACACAAGTTTAAGACACTAAACACAAGTTTAAGACACTAGACACAAGTTTAAGACACTAGACACAAGTTTAAGACACTATAGACACAAGTTTAAGACACTAGACACACGTTTAAGGAAAAGAAACCCACCTTAAAACACAGGATGCAACCTGTCACACAACAAACACTTATTTGATTTATAACACAATGCACAAGCTCTAACACAGCACCAACGGCCAACACATTTAATGTATAACACACTATATTACTCAACACTTCATTGGTAGCATTATTTCTCATCATCTTTTCAGCCATATCAATCCTGGGAACATCTTTAGATTTTGAGGCAGCCAAAGATTTAAAGGACAACAGAATTACAAGAGATCTCCAAGTTCCAAACTTGTTATATTTGGTATAAAGAAATAGAGGTTTAATTCTAACATTGGTATAAAGCAGGGGTCTCAAACTCGCGGCCCGCGGACCATTTGCGGCCCGCAAGACGATGATATTTTGCGGCCCGCTACCTGACAGCAAGGTTCAGTGTTAATGCGGCCCGCGCGTTTTCTCCATTTCTCATATCTATAACGTGACCCTCCGCGACAGTTTCAGTGGAATCTCACCTACTAGTCTAATTCTGATTTTAATTATGGTTGTATAGATTTGGACGTTGGTTATAATGGTTAACAATCTCACCTACTAGTCTAATTCTGATTTTAATGATGGTTGTATAGATTTGGACGTTAGCTATAATGGTTAAAACCGTTTTAAAATCGGAATAAAAGTGTTTATTTTATAGAGACATTTAATGAGACAAAAAGTTTTAAAAGTCATTTAGTGGATAAGGCATAACTATGGACAACCATAGTTGTGTAAATTGTAGCAATCTTACACAGTATCAAAGAATCCGTAATAAAATTGCCGCAAGTGTTTACGAGTGAGGGAAATTCCGAGCTGGGTCACTTTCAAAATAGTGCTAGTCAAAAAGGCCTTTTCTAAGATTAAAAATAAAAACTCATTCTCCCTACAATAGCATCTTCCTTCGCATCAATAATACATCAATATTGCCTGCCCCTGCCTACACCTGCCTACTGCTTGTACATGTTTTTGCCTTCAAAGCCTTCATTGAGAAGGATGGAATGGTTGTTTCTGTACAAAGTGATCCCTAAATGGCTCATGGACCTGGCTTTTCTTGTTGACATTACAGAGAGGCTGAATGTAATCAACAAGAAGTTACAAGACCAGGGATAGTTTGTCAGTGTTGCCTATGACAATGTCAGGGCATTCTGAACACAATTTGTGTTATGGTTCTAAAAGAAAACTCTGCCATTTCGCAACATGCAAAATACTCATGGACTCGGGCACACCATTCAGTAGTAGGTCTACTGATGCCATTGCAAAGCTACAGGAAGAATTTGATCAAATGTTTGCAGACCTTAAAACACACAGAGCCACGTTTAAAATTTTTGCTAACCCTTTCTCCTTTAATGTGGAAGATGCCCCCTTTCCCTTTTTGTGTGATCCAAGCAGAGCTGATTGATCTTCAGTGCAATTCTGAACTCAAGACTAAGTTCAGGGAGGTGAATGGAAAAAAAGACAAGCATTGACAATTTATGAGAGCATTGCCCTCCACCTTCCCTGATATTTCGAGGTTGTTCAAGCGGATTATGTGCCTTTTTTTGGGAGTACCTATCTGTTTGAAAGTTTTTGCACTATGAACTTTAACAATTAACTTACAGTTGAGCATCTTCAAGCTATACCGAGCGTCTCAGTTGCTTCCTCACTCAACCCAAGTGTTGCTCAGCAGTGTAAGAAGAGGGAGTAGGAAGAAGAATGTTCTTGAAAACCGTTAATATTTTTATTTGTTATAAATCAAGGTTGAGCAGATAGTAACAGTCGTACTTTATTGAATTTGTAATCGCCTATTTGTGGAATACTTGGTGCGACCCAGTCTCACTCAGACTCCCCCGGATGATTTGAGTTTGATACCCCTGGTTATAAAGAAATACAGGTTCCATTCTAACATTTGTATAAAGAAATATAGGTTTAATTATAACAAAAAATATTAATTTACTTTCTACTGCAACCAAGGACATTAGTAATGTAGTTACATCCTTGACTTTACTTTAACTAGCAGTACTTACGGTGAAATTGTGTTACATTGTGTGTTGTTTAAGTTGCATGATACAAGGGAACTCACCCCCACACTTCTTTTTTCACGTTCCTCTCCCCTGCCCTATGCATTGCTCTGCTATCTCCAAGGAAAATATTTAACATAATTTGTAGATGAAATATGATAAATTTATAAGTCTGTAGTCCCATTAAACTGCTATGTGAACAGTCTATTGTCCCAGTAGACTGATTTGTGGTCTATAAGTCTATACAAGTTAAACACTTACTTTCTATTTCTTGTCGTATTTTCATTTGTCCTGTATATTGGGGGAGGCTCTTAGCCGAATCGTTCTTATTCTATTGTGCCGTCTTTCGTTTGAAGCTTTCACATATCTTGTCCTAATATTCCCTTCCACATATCTTGTCCTAATATTCCCTTCCACATATCTTGTCCTAATATTCCCTTCCACATATCTTGTCCTAATATTCCCTTCCACATATCTTGTCCTAATATTCCCTTCCACATATCTTGTCCTAATATTCCCTTCCACATATCTTGTCCTAATATTCCCTTCCACATATCTTGTCCTAATATTCCCTTCCACATATCTTGTCCTAATATTCCCTTCCACATATCTTGTCCTAATATTCCCTTCCACATATCTTGTCCTAATATTCCCTTTCACACAGCTTGATCCCAGTCCTATAATTATCTGTTATCCTCACGGCTCAAAGCTGGTAATGGACACACAAAAGTGATTTGGGTGGGTGGGTCTTTTGATGCTGATCAGGTTGCCAAAAATACTTTATAGTTAATGTAATTATTGTTCCTCTTATTATTTATGTTCAACTTTTCTACTTACCCATCAGATGCTGGACTACATTAAGGAGAAAGGGATGACCAAAAAGAAAGTGTTTGCTGTGACGGGACATGGTGAAAGGATCAAGGTCCAAGCAGCCCATTCTGTCCTATAGATTTTAAATTATTTTTTAGAATTTGACCTTAAATGTTACTGTGAAGATAATGCTTAGATATATTTCTATTTAAGAAAATGTAGATTCTTTTACGAGTAAAAGCTGATTAAATCACTATCATGAATAAGTTTGTTAGCGATTTTAGTTGCTCTTTGATATTAAGTCTTTTAAAACTAAGCAAACCTCACTCCAAAAAGTCATCTTAATCAGCTTAAACTGTCATTTAATTTTTAAGTCGTATGTCATTATTATAAACTTTAATCAATTTAAACATTATCGATTTTTATGGATGTAGCATTATTTGACAGTGTGTTTCCTGATACCCCATTGTCCGGCGTTATGTATGTCAATACCCACAATTATTTAACCAATGTATTTTATATACTAAGTACTTAAAATAAACAGCTTCACATCACAATTTGTCAGGGGCAGAAACAAATTGTTTGATATCACAATGTGTCAGGGGCAGAAACAAATTGTTTGATATCACAATACGTCAGGGGCAGAAACAAATTGTTTGATATCACAATGTGTCAGGGGCAGAAACAAATTGTTTGATGTCACAATACGTCAGGGGCAGAAACAAATTGTTTGATATCACAATGTGTCAGGGGCAGAAACGAATTGTTTGATGTCACAATACGTCAGGGGCAGAAACAAATTGTTTGATGTCACAATACGTCAGGGGCATAAACGAATTGTTTGATGTCACAATACGTCAGGGGCAGAAACGAATTGTTTGATGTCACAATACGTCAGGGGCAGAAACGAAATGTTTTGTATCAAACAAATTGTTTTCCAATGTTTTTTTGTTTCAAATATTTGCCTTAGGCTTTGATGGTAAAGATGCGGCAGGAAAAGGATCGTCCGGACTTTACCATACCACCAGGCACCAGTGCTCATGACGTAGCAACCATTGCCTTAGGATACCTCACTAACCTGCCCGTGCCTCTTATGGCAAGTGAGAAAATCGATGTGTACCCCAATTTACAAAGTGAGTTGATTATAAACTAACAGGATACGAAATCGTGGCTACTGTTTAAATAGGACAAAAAATAGTTACAATTCAGGTAGTTATTGGTGAGGGACATTTTTCGAACTTACCAATTAACGCAAATTGTTGTTGTCCTGATTAAAATTAATAGACCTGTTGCCGATCTCTGGAATAATCTAGTCATACAATCTCTGAAATAATCTATTCATATAATCTCTGAAATAATATAGTCATATAATCTCTGAAATAATATAGTCATATAATCTCTGGAATAATCTAGTCATACAATCTCTGAAATAATCTATTCATATAATCTCTGAAATAATCTAGTCATATAATCTCTGAAATAATATAGTCATATAATCTCTGAAAGAATATAGTCATATAATCTTTGAAAGAATCTAGTCATGTAATCTCTGAAATAATCTAGTCATATAATCTCTGAAATAATCTAATGTTAATTCTTGCCCTCAGACTTAAATTTTATTCCACACCAAGTTCGGGCGTTGAATTTGTTTATTCTTTCAATGAGTCAGCCACACAGAGACACATTACATGTAAGTAGAGCCAGCCACACAGAGACACATTATATGTAAGTAGGGCCAGCCCCACAGAGACACATTACATGTAAGTAGAGCCAGCCACATAGAGACACATTGCATGTAAGTAGAGCCAGCCACACAGAGACACATTACATGTAATTAGAGCCAGCCACATAGAGACACATTACATGTAAGTAGAACCAGCCCCCACAGAGACACATTACATGTAAGTAGAGCCAGGCACATAGAGACACATTACATGTAAGTAGAGCCAGCCACATAGAGACACATTACATGTAAGTAGAGCCAGCCACATAGAGACACATTACATGGAAGTAGAACCAGCCCCACAGAGACACATTACATGTAAGTAGAGCCAGCCACACAGAGACACATTACATGTAAGTAGAGCCAGGCCAGAGACAAATTTTGACTTGTTTAAGATAGGCAGCAGCCAGAAACTATTTGAAGCGTCTAGGCCAGTGGTTCTTAACCTGAGTTCGATTGAGTCAGTTGAGTGCGGTGGGTCAGTCTCAGGGAATTGGTGGAGGTCCAAAAAAAAAAAAAAATCATATTTTATGTTTCCTATTAAGAAGAGTTTGTTGAATGCTCATAGAAAACTGATGGGGTTCAGTACCTCCAAAATGGTTAAGAACCACTGTTCTAGACCATATATGAGTCTACTAGACCCAATATGAACCTACTAGACCCTATATGAAGCAGCTAGACCCCATATGAACCTACTAGGCCATATATGAAGCAGCTAGACCCCATATGAACCTACTAGGCCATATATGAAGCAGCTAGACCCCATATGAACCTACTAGGCGCTATATGAAGCAGCTAGATCCCATATGAACCTACTAGGCCATATATGAAACAGCTAGACCCCATATGAACCTACTATGCCATATATGAAGCAGCTAGACCCCATATGAACCTACTAGACCATATATGAAGCAGCTAGACCCCATATGAACCTACTAGGCCATATATGAAGCAGCTAGACCCCATATGAACCTACTAGGCCATATATGAAGCAGCTAGATCCCATATGAACCTACTAGGCCATATATGAAGCAGCTAGACCCCATATGAACCTACTAGGCAATATATATGAAGCAGCTAGACCCCATATGAACCTACTAGGCCATAAATGAAGCAGCTAGATCCTATATGAACCTACTAGACCATATATGAAGCAGCTATTATAAACTTTTTTTATGCTATGGTAATATTGTATCTGTATTTTTGTATGTATTTAGTTGCTTTTAATTTTAAATAAAATAAAAAAGGTACATTTGTATCCTCCATTGACTTAATATTGATCAAGCCCTTACCTTGTTGACATTTTAAGTGGACATCTTCTTCCTCTATATCTTAAGGGCCCACGATCAATTTATTGATCATTTTGGCTCCTAAGCATGTAGATGGGATTTGCAATGTTTCTGTTCCTGGTGTTGATGAGGAAATTTCACAGATTTCCATTGCCACTTTGTGAGGGAATCATGCACTGGGGGTTTGAAGGCTTGAGGCAATAGACACAAATGTGTCTAGTGTTGTTGCCTCAACCGTTCCTTTGGAAAAATTGTTCCATCTAAACATGAATGCCACATGAGCATGAGTTTGGAAGTCCCACTTGCACACTCTATTTGATTTAATGAGAGGTTATCTTAGTACAAACTCTCTTTCCATTTTCTATTCATTATTTCGCACGATTCAAGAAAGGGATGCTTGAAACGTCTTCTTTTCACAACCAGATGCTACTCACTACATTATACGAACTGATACGGAACCAACCAACTACACAACTCGACATTGAAACCGTGGCAACGATTTTTGGAGTAAATATTTTTAGATTGTCTCAGAAGGCAAGTCAAGTGGATGTGGCCTTGAGAAATGTTGATTGGGTTTACCTGACCAAGGCCATGATCAACAACCATAAGACGATCTTCCATGTAAGGTGTTCTTCCATTAAATGTTATATTTTTTCATGGTGCAAATTTAGACGTTAGCACTTAAACCCCGGTCCACTACATTCAATGTTAGGATGGAACACCCATTCATGTTATTAACGGCCTTTCACCGTGATTAACTAACTTTCCTTGTAATTAACCACTTTTCACTGTAATTAACCCTCTTTAACCGTCATTAACCATGTTTCATTGTATTTAACAATCTTTAACCGTAATTAGCCATCTTTAACAGTAATTAACCACCTTCCTTGTAATTAACCACCTTTCCTTGTAATTAACCACCTTTCCTTGTATTTAACCACCTTTCCTTGTAATTAACCACCTTTCTTTGTATTTAACCACCTTTCATCGTAATTAACCACCTTTCCTTGTAATTGACCATCTTTCTTTTTATTTAACCACCTTTCATCGTAATTAACCACCTTTCCTTGTAATTAACCACCTTTCTTTGTATTTAACCACCTTGCCTTGTAATTAACCACCTTTCCTTGTAATTAACCACCTTTCCTTGTAATTAACCACCTTTCCTTGTAATTAACCACCTTTCCTTGTAATTAACCACCTTTCCTTGTAATTAACCACCTTTCATTTTAATTAACCACATTTCACCGTAATTAACCATCTTTAACCGTAATTAACCATGTTTCATTGTATTTAACCACCTTTCCTTGTAATTAACCACCTTCCACCGTAATTAACCAGCTTCCACCGTAATTAACCACCTTTCACCGTGCACACATTACACCATGAGGATAGCTGTAGAAATTCCGTGTCTTTCGTCCAAACTCTTAGGACCATTCCTTAGACATTGACTTCTTCTCGATACTATATGTGGGTCAGCCATCTCGCCACTTCCTCCATGTCTTTCCTAGTTACCAAACTTCCACAAATATAAATTGGATTTATCTCCCAAACCTATTAACATAAAAAGAATATGTTACAATTGTACATAAAAGTTTGTGTCAAGAGTAGCAATACAGTATTATAGCGTTTGTGTCAATAGTAGCAATACAGCATTATGAAGTATGTGTCAAGAGTAGCCATACAGCATTATGAGTATGTGTCAAGAGTAGCAATACAGCATTATAGAGTCTGTGTCAAAATAGCAATACAGCATTATGAAGTATGTGTCAAGAGTAGCAATACAGCATTATGAAGTATGTGTCAAGAGTAGCAATACAGCATTATGAAGTATGTGTCAAGAGTAGCCATAGAGCATTATGAGTATGTGTTAAGAGTAGCAATACAGCATTATAGAGTATGTGTCAAGAGTAGCCATACAGCATTATAGAGTTTGTGTCAAGAGTAGCAATACAGCATTATAGAGTATGTGTCAAGAGTAGCAATACAGCGGCGAAAGCACCAGGCCCAGACAAAGTTCACAATGAAATGTTAACCCACCTGGGTAAACTGGGGAGAGAACTTCTGCTGGCTCTCATTAACCGAACTTGGACTACAGGTATTTTACCGAAAGTGTGGAAGCAGGCCATAGTGGTTCCCGTACCAAAGGAGGGAAAACCAGGCCATTTACCAAGTAGCTACAGGCCAATATCGCTAACGTCCTGAGTGGGTAAAGTGGCCGAGCGAATGGTAAATGGACGACTCTACTGGTTTTTGGAGAGTAAAAAGCACCTACCACCGACGCAAGGTGGCTTCCGTAAGGGCAGGCAGCCCATGGACCAGGTGATCCGTCTTGTTCAGTCCATGACCAATGAACTTCAGAAGAAAAATCATTCATTGGCAATTTTCTTTGACCTCAAGCAAGCATATGACCGCGTGTGGCGCGTAGGCCTCATGTACAAATTCCAGAAATTGGGAATCACTGGAAACATGTCCGGGTGGGTGACGGACTTTCTCAAGGACAGGTATATTGTCACACGGGTTGGCAATAGTCTATCGAAGCGGCTTGCTCTAGAGGACGGACTCCCCCAGGGGTCTGCCCTCAGCTGCACCTTGTTCTTGGCCTATGTCTATGACTTGCAAGAGGGCTTAGTGTCCGATAATGCCATGTTCGCTGATGATTTAGTAATCTGGACTTCTGGGCCAAACATCAACCATTTGCAGAACCGGCTGCAAAATGATCTCCATAGCATCGAGGACTATGCGAGACGGTGGAAAATGGTTGTGAACACTGAGAAGACGGTTTACTCTAGGTTTATCAATGGAAGAAAGGTGCTTGAGGCCGATATTAAACTCTCCATAAATGGGACAGATTTGGTATGGGACAGGACTCCAGTGTACCTTGGGATTAAGTTGGACCAGAAGCTCCGACTCCATCACCATGTTCACGAACTGTGCGCCAAAGCTTCACAAAAACTTGGTTTGGTGAAAAAGCTGGCTTGTACCAGATGGGGTGCAGATGCAAGTCTGTTGAGGTCGCTCTACCTCAGCAGTGTGAGAGGAACAATTGACTACAGTTTGCCCGTCCTAGCCTTCGCAAGCCATACGGCTTTAGAGGAACTGGACCGCATCCAAAACCGTGCTCTAAGGTTTGCATGCGGGGCAATACGGACCACACCCACGGCGGCGGTGGAGATCATTTCCAATGTCGAACCGCTCGAGGTCAGGCGAGAGAAGGCTGTCCTTGCGACGGTAGAGCGTTACCGCCGCATGGACAGAAAGGATCCCTGTTTCAAATTGCAAGACGAATGGGAGAAAAAGTCCAGATTGAAGCGACCATCCTTCATGGACATGGTTCACAGTCTTGAAAAAGACGTTATTCTGCCCAGAAACAGGGAAAAAGTGAAAGTGATCCCCGCGCGGGGGCCACACAATAGCCTTCCCCTACCAGACATTCGACTGGAAATGGTTGATGCCAAAGCCAGCGAAGGCAGTCCTCAATTAGACCCATCAGAGGCTGTACGGCGCACGATTAAAGCCTATCCGAATAGCTTGGTTAAAGTCTTTACAGACGGCTCATGTTTCACGGAGGAAAAGCGTAGCGGCTACGGTGTCCTCATCCAGTATCCCGCAGAGATAGCCCCACCCGAGGAGCTATCAGGCCCATGCGGTAGGAATGCAACGATCCTCGATGCGGAAATTGAGGCGATACTGGTAGCTCTCAAGAGGTTGAACCAACGGCTAGCTAAACGAAAGTCCTTCCCGGACGTTGTGGTCTTCACCGACTCTCGTTCTGCTCTCGAACTCATGGGGGAGAGATCGGTGGGCTCGACAAAGATCACTGCCATTTTGGAGACAGTAGGCTCCATCCATGCACATGGCCCCAAGGTAGTCTTCCAGCTTATCACTTCGCGCTTAGAGGCGTCGCTTCCCGACAGGGCCGATTTCTTAGCCCAAGAAGGCGCAGCCCTACCTCAACCAGACAAACCCATGACCCAGCTCGGAGTCACTGCCTGGTTGAAAGACCATTTCAGGAGAAAATGGCTTGGAAAGTGGGACACGGCCACTACTGGACGACAGTTTTACCAGGAATTTCAGCGGCCGAGCAAAAGCGACCCATGGTGGAAGCTTAGTCGTGGAGAACAAAGCCTTATCACACAGATGAGAACTTGGCACTGCGCTACGCGCAGTTATCTCCACCGACTCGATAACAGAAGGGAACTTTTGTGCCGATTATGTGGACTTGAAGAGGAGACAGTAGCCCACTTGGTTGTCACGTGTCCGGACAGTGGGACGGGGGCCGACGGTAGGAATCCGGAAGCCTGCCTTAATGATCTCCTTTACGGAAGCGCCCAGCAGATGAGGCGCGCCGTAAAAATCATGTCCAGGGTCCTAAGAGATTGAATCTCGACCCTTTTGAGTATTAATCTTTATAAGCAATACAGCATTATATAGTATGTGTCAAGAGTAGTAATACTGAAACTCCCGCAACTTGAAACGTGTTCCCGATAGTTAAAAGGAGATATTTGGACAGTTTGAATTGGAAATGGACGGAAAAGTATTCACAGTTGACTATTATCTTTGCTCATACGTCATAGGTCATAGGTCACTGGTCGTGAATGGGGGACTACGTTTTAAAAAAATAACTTTTTAGTAGACATAATTACTCTGAGAAAGACACGTTTTTTAATGTCATTAAAGTAATTGACCTTTAATGTCATAGAAATAGCTGACCTTAATGTTATTAAAATACGTGTAGTTTATTAGCGTCGAAATCATCATTTTCATCATTGTTATTTTTTTTTCTCTAGGTTGAGCCTGACTTGATGCTTCAACTCAGATCTGATGCTAAGGAAAAGGGCGGTGTAAGTAAACAGATGAAAAGTGGGGAGTGTTGTGTTGAAAATGGTTGCTGTGAAAAAGGGGAGCGTGGTCTTGAAAATGGTTGCTGTGTGTACATTTTATTTAAAACGTACTATCAAAGATTGCTGTCTTGATGACTCAATCAATATCTAAGATTATTTCCCCAACAAATGTGTTCGTTTGACCCTATCCCCAGTTTCTCTCGGGTCTACGTAAGAAGAAGGACAAAGCTGCCGGAGGACCCCCACCGGTAAGACGATTAACGCTTTAATTCATAAGTTACAGAAGTCGATATTTAGCTTTGCAACTTGCATGCAAGATTCACTCACAATTATTAACATTTTAAACAAATATTTAAAAAAGAAAATATTTACTAATAAAATAAAGGCTTGCAGTGGTAGTCACGTATGTACAAGTAAGATTAGAAACTATTTAAAAGACCCTTAACTCTCAATTCAGGATTTGAGGTAAAAAAACAGCAAGTATTGTTGGGGCGAAGGGGTGGTCAGTTGTGGAATTTTGAAGTATTGAATTTCAGAATAGTACCTTGTCAATGACTTTATTGAATCTTTTAAAGGAATTGAATGGGCACTGTGTGCTTGTTTGCGTGACCAATTAATATTGAGACAGAGAATGCGTTTATAATCCTTCTTATATATTTAAAATGATTTGTGATATTAGGACTCCCTACAAAACATGTTATCATTATAGTAATGGAGGACTCGGTCAAGTTATAAAACAGAACCAACTAAGTTTTGTTTGAATGATTTTACTACAATCTGTCGTTTTCATGAACAAACAGCCTGTTCCAAACACTATGAACTTGAAAGTATCGGCACCTTCGCTCCCAAGGACTGCCCTCACCTTGGCATTCACACCTCAAACAAAGGCTGAGGATGTTGTCCACACTTACCTTGGAATCTGCAAGTAAGTTACTGATTGGATGTATAAACATTCAAGTAAGTGATTGATTCTCATCTTTAAGTTCATCTCACTACTCCAAAGTTCATCTCACTACTCCAAAGTTCATCTAAATGCTCAAAAGTTCATCTCAATACTCCAAAGTTCATCTCAATACTCCAAAGTTCATCTCAATACTCCAAAGTTCATCTCAATACTCCAAAGTTCATCTCAATACTCCAAAGTTCATCTCAATACTCCAAAGTTCATCTCACTACTCCAAAGTTCATCTCACTACTCCAAAGTTCATCTCAATACTCCAAAGTTCATCTCAATACTCCAAAGTTCATCTCAATACTCCAAAGTTCATCTCAATACTCCAAAGTTCATCTCAACACTCCAAAGTTCATCTCAATACTCCAAAGTTCATCTCAATACTCAAAAGTTCATCTCAATACTCAAAAGTTCATCTCAACACTCCAAAATTCATCTCAACACTCCAAAATTCATCTCAACACTCAAAAGTTCATCTCAACACTCAAAAGTTCATCTCAATACTCAAAAGTTCATCTCAATACTCCAAAGTTCATCTCAACACTCCAAAGTTCATCTTAATACTAATCAATGTTAACTTCACCAATTTTTAATTCATCCAATATTTCTCGACTAGGAGAGATGGTGAGATACCTGACCCAAAATGGCGGTTATGCTTATTCGAAGTTGGGGGAAACATAGGTACAAAATGTTTTTAATATATTAGGCTCATTTTGCAGTCAATTTTGCCATATCCTTTTCTTTCAAGGATAGTCTTTTGTTCCCTCCATTTGGTGCACATATTCTTCCGTTTAGGCTTCTTGTCCCAGCGTTCTCTCCCTTTGACAAGTCAGTCTTTATTTAGAAAAGAAATATAAAAGTAATGTTAAAAAAGGAATAAAATTGAATTTAATAAATGTTCTTTCAGGTACATTTTAAAAAAAGCCTTTACGCTACCTACTTGAAATTATAAGAAATGGTTTCAAATATGCTGTACTATAGGTTTGTGTCATTGTTTCAGGGGAAAGATGCCTGGGCGATAATGTATTGGTCAGCAATGTGTGTCAAGCCAATCCCGCAGCAGCATTTGTTGTGAAAGAAAAAGTTGGCCTGAAGCCGCCTTCAAGTAGTTAACACGGGAGTTAAGAGGGGTTTGAGGATTTATTTAACGGTTGTTGTTTTTATATAAGGGAGTACAGTCGGGAGTACAGTCGGGAGTACAGTCGGGAGTACAGTCGGGAGTACAGTCGGGAGTACAGTCGGGAGTACAGTCGGGAGTACAGTCGGGAGTACAGTCGGGAGTACAGTCGGGAGTACAGTCATTCCCTTGAACCGATTTCTTGCATTTAAAAAAAAAAAAAGAAGCTAAAATTATCATTACAAGCGCAATAAACTACGAATTTAATATTAAAATTTGGTCCAAAATAGTTGAAGAATAATAAAGACAGTTAAGAAATTGTAATTGAAGTCATGAAATAAGGTCAGAAGTCTGGCCTTGAATTACTATGCCATAAAATGATCACTTACATTTGAGACCAAGAAGGTAAGTAAACTGCCAATCAAAACACACGCCCTAAAGATGTTATGAGTTGGTGAGGACCCTGGTTAACTTCTTCCATTCAGCTTGGGAGTTAAGTGGAAAAAAGGCTCTGTATACAAAGAGCAGCTCCATCAATGAGACCGAAACTCTGGATAAATCAGAAACTTTTTATAGGGATGTCCTATAGTCATAGCTCCTACGAAGTTCTATTTGTTTAAAAAAAAATATTATCTGGGAAATAATAAACGAAACAAGTCAATGTATTTTTAAAACAGATTTTGCTTATCACAAATTTAATCTTTACATTTTTTAGCAAAATTTTTTTATTAATGGACCCGGAACGAGAGGGTGGGTCAGGAGTTATGTGTCTAGTCAGGTGTGATATACCACATGAACCTACAAGTCAGGTGTGATATAACACATGAACCTACAAGTCAGGTGTGATATAACACATGAACCTACAAGTCAGGTGTGATATAACACATGAACCTACAAGTCAGGTGTGATATAACACATGAACCTGCAAGTCGGGTGTGATATAACACATGAACCTACAAGTCAGGTGTGATATAACACATGAACCTACAAGTCAGGTGTGATATAGCACATGGACCTACAAGTCAGGTGTGATATGAACCTACTTGGCTGTTCATCTGAATTTCAAAGATGTGCCAATTTAGGAAATGCTACCGTGACTGCCGATACCAGCAATATATTTGTATACCTACCCGAGCAAATGTGTACCCACCCAGGGAGAGCAGCAACCCAGGAAGGGCACCCACCCAGGGAGGGCAGCAACCCAGGAAGGGCACCCACCCAGGGAGGGCAGCAACTCAGGAAGGGCGTCACCCAGGGAGGGCAGCAACTCAGGAAGGGCACCCACCCAGGGAGAGCACCAAAATATTAATTTTAAAACTAAAATCATATACTTTTGTGGGAAATGGGCCATATGAAGCTTTTACTTGCCAATGTCCTGAACCAGTTTGGGCTTATAGCTTTTATGTTGCCATAAAATGGCGATATTTTAGATTAGATAATGTGAAACATAAGAAAATTCCTTTTTTTTTCTAATATATTATTTTCTTATAACATAAGTTTCTTATAACATAATCTTTACTTGCCATCGCTCTTGCAATAAAAATCAATGCAGTCGCCATTTTGTTATTCATTTCAATATTTAATTGTGTTGCTATTTCAGTTGATCTCACTAAGTTTGTATTTCCATTTATTTACATCGGACCTTAAGCTAGTGTTGCTATTTCAGTTGATCTCACTAAGTTTGTATTTCCATTATTTACATCGGACCTTAAGCTAGTGTTGCTATTTCAGTTGATCTCACTAAGTTTGCATTTCCATTATTTACATCGGACCTTAAGCTCGTGTTGCTATTTCTTCAAATCTGACTTTAACTTAATGCTGGAGGCAATATTTGAAATGATGTATTATTCTAATACGTGACGAGAGGAAAATCTATGATGATAATATTGATATGTTCTGTCCATATAAAAGCTATGCCCGTATTTCGGCTGTGGGAATGTATGTAACACTGTACGTATACGGCACGGCTGCAAAATTCCGACGCACCTGCCATTGCCGAGTGCAAGGAAGGGGGAATAATTGATGAAATTGTCCCCCTTTAATCAAGCATCTCTCTATCGTTTCATAAATAAAAATAAAAATTGACATTAAAAAATCCCATGTTGCAGTGTCAAGTGAAATGGTTTAAGTTCATGATAAACCAGTACAAGGGTAACAAAAATTACAAGAAAACCCAAGAACACGTTCTTGTAAAAACATGGCTGGTGGTCAACCTAAGTTTAAGGTTAAGATTTTTAAAAAAAATTACTAAAAACAATTTTTAGACAAAAATAGACAAAACATGTATTAAAGTAAAGAGAAAATAAAGAGAAAGTAACTAAGCTGATGTCCTGTCCGTTCGTTCACCATACAAATAGGCTACAGTAAATTAAAACTATATTAAAACATTACTAAAAATGGGCCCATGGGAGTAGCTATGTAGGTCTACACTTCCACGAGTGGCTAACTTGGCTAATCCTGGAATGACAATCTCGACTGCATTTCTCGCAGAAGAATATTGATTCCTGGTTAGATTTGACCCTGCGTATTGTTCTTTGTGTTGCAAGGGTCTCGTTTCGCGCATCTTCTACCTTTTGACTCCTTCATACACTCCTGTTCGCCAGCTGGAACGTTGTTCGGCAATGATCACCCATTTGTTGATTTCAATGTTGGCTTCCCTCTTTGCTTCTTTTGCACACGTCCATAAATCTGATGGGCCAGCGACGGTGCATCTTGCTTAGACCGGAGAATAAGATGAACAAAATTCTTTGTCAGATGATTACGTTGTTCATGGTCGACTCCCGACTGACCAACAACACCATGTACATTCTTCAACATTGTACCGGTACAGGCCAGGCCAATCATTATTTTGTAAGTCAATAGCTTAATTATATTTCTTTTTGATATTGTAAATTATTATTATCATAATAAAATGTATTATTTGTAATTAACCCTGGTCTGAGTATCGTATTCTTTGTTATTGTATTTTACATATATCGTAGTTTGCTGTGGACTGTTTTAGAACAAGTCATAAACTTAAATAAAGATTAATTTCTACATACTCATAACAGAATGTAACAGCAGATTATGACATTATTCTAACGCAGGCATTGACAGCACCTATGTCCATTGACAGCACGTAACGCCCATTGACAACACATACGTCCATTGACAGTACATACGTCCATTGACAGCACTTAACGCCCATTGACAGCACATACGCCCATTAACAACACATACGTCCATTGACAGCATAGATTAATTTCTACGTACTCATAACAGAATGTAACAGCATATTATGACATTATTCTAACGCAGGCATTGACAGCACCTATGTCCATTGACAGCACGTAACGCCCATTGACAGTACATACTCGTCCATTGACAGCATAGATTAATTTCTACATACTCATAACAGAATGTAACAGCATATTATGACATTATTCTAACGCAGGCATTGACAGCACCTATGTCCATTGACAGCACGTAACGCCCATTGACAGTACATACGTCCATTGACAGCACTTGACGCCCATTGACAGCACTTACGCCCATTGACAACACTTAACGCCCATTGACAACACATACGTCCATTGACAGCACTTAACGCCCATTCACAACACTTAACGCCCATTGACAACACATACGTCCATTGACAGCACTTACGCCCATTGACACCACTTAACGCCCATTGACAGCACTTAACGCCCATTGACTGCACATACACCCATTGACAACTCATACGTCCATTGACAGCATTTACGCCCATTGACAACACTTAACGCCCATTGACAACACATACGCCCATTGACAACACATACGTGCATTGACAGCACTTACGCCCATTGACAACACTTAACGCCCATTGACAACACTTAACGCCCATTGACAACACATACGCCCATTGACAGCACTTAACGCCCATTGACAACACATACGCCCATTGACAACACAGAGGTAACGCCCACCAAACTGAGTCAGTGCTGCACACGAAATGAACGCCTTGTCCGGGAAGCCCTTTTGATCATAATTTTTCGATGGAGGGCGGGTTTTGAAACCTGTGTTGAAGCAAATGTTGGACATGTTGAACACACACTATCGTTTAATAAAAGTTAACATTATGTTTGTATTAAAATGAGTTATTTATTTTTTAAAAAAAATGATATTTACCATTGTTTTCATCTTCATAAAAAGGGTTCTATTTTTTTCCGGACACAGGGAAGTGTGCGAGCTGATTTACATCAACAATATGCGACACTCACTGACAAAATTCAATGATTAATCTTCCCTTATTTCTTTCTTGTCTTCCCTTAATTATAGTTCTTTATGTGTTACCATATACTACGTAGCCAATCATTGCCGTACAATCAGGAATACCTCTAGTGTTTCCAGCATGCTGCCAACACTAGAGGTATTCCTGTAGCGGTTCAGGACAAAGCGTGCTGCCCATCGCTGGACCGCTCCCAACTTGTCGATGCTCTTCTGGGGTAAATGGGTCCCAGACTGAAGATGCATAATCTGAAACCGAACGGACAAAGGCTTTAAAGGCTATTTCTTTCACACTATGGAGTTTCCAGTCTTTAGATTACGCCTTAAGAGCCCCAGGGTCTTGTTTGCTTGGTTGTACACATTGTTAATAGGCTCGTCCCAGTGGACCTCTCTTTGAATGAAACTGGCTCAAATATATAGCCATGCAGTTCGTATTGGTAGTGTAGAGGCGTACAACTTCTAGAGACTGACAGTGTCTGGCATTTGGTAGAATCAAATTCCATGTCCCAGCTTATCTCTTATTCAGCTAACCGATTGAGATCCTGTTATAGCTGGTCCTGGTCAGATCTGTTGGAGATCGTCCTATACACCTCGGTGTCATCTGCGAACAGTCAAGCTTGGGATGTCAGTTTCTCGGGTAATCATTGATGTATGCTAGGAACAAACAGGAGCCTAGCTCAAAGCACTGGGGGACACCTGACTTAACACCGAAAAAAGGAGGGGCTTGTACCGTCCACCACTTCTGCTTGGCATCGGTGGCTGAGGAATCTAGAGATCCATGTTTTAGTGGTGCCTTGGGTCCCATATCTCTGAAGTTTGTGTAGGAGCAACCTATGAGTGACGCGGTCAAATGCCTTTGAGAAGTCCATCACCAGCACGTCAATTTGCTTGCTGTTTTCCAGATCGGTCATCAAGTCTTCTACAAATTTAAGGAGCTGGGTCTCACGTGATCTATTGACTCAGAAGCCATGCTGACAGTCATTGAGTATTTTTTGGCTTTCAAGATGCTTCATGACTGCGCTTACGATTATGTGCTCCAACAGTTTGCATACCACGCTGGTGAGGGATACCGGACGATAGTTGGCAGGGTCGGAATGCTCCCATTTCTTGTGGATTGTGGAGTGACATGCGTTGTTCTCCAGTCTGCTGGAACATTGCCTGTGCACAGCGACTATTGGAAGAGGATTGTCAGTACAGGAGCGATTTCTTTGGCCAATTCTTTGAGCACTCTTGGTTTGATATTGTCAGGACCACATGGTTTGTAGGGGTAATGGTTTTGAGGAGGGAAAGCACAACCTGCTCTGAAATCTGGCCATCCCACCTCAGGGGGAAACTCCAGTATTTGAAGACTTTTGGTGCTTCACATAGCTCCAGAAGCGCTTGTTCTTGACACCCTTCGTCGGAGTGTCGTCCTCTGAGAAGATGCTGTTATGTAGTTCCAATAAGATATGCGCAATTAGCGTTGAATGGTTCGGGGGAGCCTCAGTACCTCCTGTCTCAGTTCAACCGAGCTATTTTCTTCAATCGCTTGTATTAGCGGTCTCTCCTGTGGATGAGCCTACGGATTTCAGCCGTGACCCATGGCTGATTTATCTTAGGTTTTATATCTTGACCTATATATCTAACAACCAAACTTGTGTTTCATATTGATCTTTATAACTAACAAAAACAAAAACTTGTGCTTCATATTGATCTATATAACTAACAATCCTTTGACTAAATATGTTTTTAAACTGTTATCTACGTCTACAGGATTGTTTCCCAAAAGCTAATCCAGGGCTCTGTCATAATCTTTAGTCAAAATTTAATCTCTTCCAATTTGCCAAGACAGAGATCGTTCTTGCAGGGGTAGAGGCTAGGCTAGACTGTCGGGTCAGTGGGGCGTATCTTAAGATGCCCCACCCCCAACATTCTGCCCCACACATGCACATAAAACAATACACTTAAAAAAAAAAAAAAAAAAAAACTTAAAAAAAAAAAAAAAAAAAAACACACACACACACATACATATATATTTATTTATTTCTTTCTCTTTTAAATCGTCATTTCCAAAAGTTAAAAAAACTGCCATGTCAGCATAAGCAACGCTATTGGTGGTTCTTTGTGTAAAACTGCACAATCGTAAAAAGATCTACCAATAGACTTGCAGCAACTACAAAAATAAAGAAAAATTAAGTACAAACAATATACTTATTTCTGAATTCATGGTTGCATTGATGGAATCTACCGTAAACACATGAAATACCTTTACCTGGAAGTAGACTGAAAATGCTACCATGGGTGGACCATGGTCCCCCCTCCTCCTAACCCCCCACCCCCTTATTTCTGAATTCATGGTTGCATTGATGGAATCTACCGTAAACACATGAAATACCTTTACCTGGAAGTAGACTGAAAATGCTACCATGGGTGGACCATGGTCCCCCCTCCTCCTAACCCCCCCCCCCCGGCCACGGTTGGCGACTGTTGGTAAATTAACGGATGGTCCGTAAACATTTATTGTTCTAAAATGCTCTGTCGGTAAATCTTCGTTAGGAGATAATAAATGAAGTACTGCGCTCAAACTGTGAGAAGGAAATAGTAGAACAAGGTGTGTGGAAGCTTGAATTAAAAAGACAGGACAAGTGAAAGATCAATGTTTGGGCTAAGAGCCTTACCCCCCCCCCCTTCAATAAATCTTTTTAAGTTAAACAAATTTATTTTTTTTTACTTGCTTGCTTTTCTACACTTGTATTATAACAATTATATCGAAATAAATCAAAATTTGATGAGAATACCAGAAAATAAACTATACATATGGAACATGGAATCATTCGTACAATGTCATATGTCTTAGCTAAGACATTCATCAGCCATACGTCATAAACATATTCATTGTAAAATTTTAGCTGCATAGATTTAACACATTTTTAATGTTTAAGAATGTTTCTATAAAACATATGTTTTTAAAAAAATAAAAATGTAAGATTTAAAATACATGTCGTACCAAACTCTCTTCTAGCGGTGCCGCTCCGATGTCAAGGTCGTTTCGTTTGGTTGAAAAATGATTCAGCTTTCAGATGTTGACATTTTACTTTTTAACAAAAAGTCAAAGGAATGATGCTTTTTAAAATAAAAATTAGATCTTCCAATAAAGAAAATAAAACAATTATTTTGGAGATTCATATATTATGTGTACGTTCGTTAGGGTTAGTGCCGCCCAAGACGTAACAAGATTTTTACTTCCCCCTTCCACGACAAATACTCAGCCAAATATTCCGCAGTTAACCCCCTCGACCTTCCCCCCCCCCCCATTTTCCCACATCACTGCGAAACCATCACTGAAAGAATGCTACGATGAAACCATCACTGAAAGATTGTTATGATGAAACCATCACTGAAAGAATGCTATGATGAAACCATCACTGAAAGAATGCTATGATGAAACCATCACTGAAAGAATGCTATGATGAAACCATCACTGAAAGAATGCTATGATGAAACCATCACTGAAAGAATGCTATGATGAAACCATCACTGAAAGAATGCTATGATGAAACCATCACTGAAAGAATGCTATGATGAAACCATCACTGAAAGAATGCTATGATGAAACCATCACTGAAAGAATGCTATGATGAAACCATCACTGAAAGAATGCTATGATGAAACCATCACTGAAAGAATGCTATGATGAAACCATCACTGAAAGAATGCTATGATGAAACCATCACTGAAAGAATGCTATGATGAAACCATCACTGAAAGAATGCTATGATGAAACCATCACTGAAAGAATGCTATGATGAAACCATCACTGAAAGAATGCTATGATGAAACCATCACTGAAAGAATGCTATGATGAAACCATCACTGAAAGAATGCTATGATGAAACCATCACTGAAAGAATGCTATGATGAAATCATCACTGAAAGAATGCTATGATGAAACCATCACTGAAAGAATGCTATGATGAAACCATCACTGAAAGAATGCTATGATGAAACCATCACTGAAAGAATGCTATGATGAAATCATCACTGAAAGAATGCTATGATGAAACCATCACTGAAAGAATGCTATGATGAAATCATCACTGAAAGAATGCTATGATGAAATCATCACTGAAATAGCGTTAAGAGGAAAAGCTACGGATGAAGATAGACAGGAGAAATGACAGAAATACCAAAGGACTTTTTACAAATATAGTTTCACCATACTGCACGGTGCTTTGCTCAGAGTTTCTTAATGTTGTCGGGGGCGGAGTCACGCACTGGCCATTTTCCACTATCATGTTGTGACAGCATATTGTGTCAGTGTAATTTGAGCAAGGTATCGCTGGAAAATTCAAAAAAAGCTCATAAGCAAGACCACAAGTTGAACATTGAGTGCAGGCAAACTGGCAGCAATTCGGAGCTGCTGGCAATCGTTTTCTGTAGTAGTTTTCTTTGCACATGATCACAGTATCCCTGGTCTTGGTGCACGGCTCTACCTCCACTTCCATCTGTGTGTAAACGAAAAGATGAAGACATGGTGTTGATTTTTTGTTTAAAGTGAAGCTACCCAAAAATATAAACGAATTACCGGAAATGTGATCTGGACATGATTTTTGTAGGGGCCATCCGTACAGTGCGTACGCACTGAGGGAAGCATTTGTTAATTGGCGTACATGTGGGTATGGAAGTGAGGGATCAGGGCAGATTGTGTACGTACACCTATTCAGACGGTCCTAAACGTACTATTTATTATACATCGAACTTAACCACTTGTCACCAGAATAAAAATTGTGTTTTCCATGATTTAAAAAATAATTTATAAAGTTTAAACAAATATCACGGTAATGTTTCGTAACTACTCCCGCATTGTTGTATTGTGTTTCCACGTAACTCACTAGACTTTGTTTTAGTCCAACACAAGTGTATGTATGTTTCTGTGTTTAAGACACATGTGTGACGTAATTATTGAAATGTCTTTGGACATGATTATTGACATGTATTGTGACGTAGTTATTGACTTGTGTTGTTACTTATTTATTCACATGTATTGTGACATAATTATTGACATGTATTTGGACATAATTATTGACATGTATTTGGACATACTTATTGACATGTATTGTGACGCAGTTATTGACATGTGTTGTGACGTAGTTATTGATATGTGTTGTGACATAATTATTGACATGTATTGTGACATAATTATTGACATGTATTGTGACATAATTATTGACATGTATTGTGACATAATTATTGACATGTATTGTGACATAATTATTGACATGTATTGTGACATAACTATTGACATGTATTGTGACATAACTATTGACATGTATTGTGACATAACTATTGACATGTATTGTGACATAACTATTGACATGTATTGTGACATAACTATTGACATGTATTGTGACATGAATAAAACAACGAAAAGTGGAGAAAACCCGCATCAAATTTTAACAAGGTTTTTTTTTTTTGGGGGGGGGGGGGGGGTGACGTCATTTGATAGTAATATGTGCTTACATATAAATTGATTTGAGAAGAGGGGAGAAGAAAATGTGTATGTACGCATATAGAGAGGAGATTACAGAAATGTACGTTTGCAACAGGAAGGGGTGTGAAATATGATAACATGTATATGATTTTTGGTGCGTAATATATGGATGGTCCCTCTTATGAAGGAGGCGCATGAATTATATTCATTTAAAAAGGTTCTTCACCGAAAATCGTGGACAGGACAATTGGCCACAGCCTCTATACCCCTCTTTCTACAACAATCTGCCCGCTACATCTACGATTACTCACATTTTTATCTACCACAATCTACTCCCATATCCAACAAAATTTACTCTTACATCTAACAAAATAAAACCCTTATTTGTACAACAATATGTCCCTATCTTCACCTGGGAATGGTCTCTTGTTACCGGTATATATAAATGAGACACCTAATTGCAAGACGCAATCATATATAAGTCGCGGGTTTTGACGATTTGTGTAAAAAATACTTTACATAAGACGCACCCTGGGTTCGGGGTATGTAAAATTGTGTATAAGACGCATCTTGTATACGCGAAAATACGGTATACGAAATAGGCGGTGATATTTTTTCGAAACAAGGGCAACTTGAACTGGCAAGGTTGATTTTTTTGAACTGGCAAGGTTGATTTGACCTTTTAAGTTAATGAAGTGACACAAGTCGGGCATTTGTAAGGCATCTGTAAGGCATCTGTAAGGCATCCGTATTAAAGTGTCAAAAATATCACTTAAAAAATAAATAAAACGTTGAGTCCACATCGATATTTCCTGTTTGGCAACTATGTGGAACTAACAAACAATCTACATACAAAAACCCACATACAAACTTTGACGATTACATAGATATTCTTAAAACTTCCCATTTTTTATGATCACCTGTGTATTTAAATTATTACTTTTTTTATTTAAATCATTTCTTGATCACTGGCGGCGTAGGCCAAAAGGGGGCGTCGAATCGTGATAGATCCCAGGAAATGTTCCCAACGCCTAAATTTGTTCTTATGGTGTTTGTCATTTATCGGCCTAATATTTCAAATCTTATATAACAGTCGGGGTTTAAAGAGAACTTAATGAGAACTTGACACTGAAAAGCAGAACAGAATAGAGTCAATAATCGCGTTTTCATTTTGTAGTAGTGATGTGTGCAAGTGAGACACGACCCTTACCAAGAAAGCTGAAAAGCTGCGCAATACAGGAGGGAAGTCTGCACAGGATTAAAACAGATGGAGAACTCGGAGAAATTAAAGACTATTTGTAAGGAGACCCATCCATATACGAGGAAAATTTAAAAATTCAGGATGAACTGTCCATGACACCTTGAGGGGATGCCAGGTCATTGAAAAAAAAAAGGGGGGGGGGGGGTTTTAAGGATCGACGGCTCACGGGTCCGCTCAGATGTCTCACCGGTCCACTAAGACTGGGAGTGATTGATGACTTGGAGAAGGATTTAGCGCTCTGGGACGAAAAGTCAAAGATCGGTCTCAACGGAGGGACGTGGTGGAGCAGGCCAGAGCCCCACATGGGCTGCAGCGCTACTGATG
>CAXITT010000399.1:359044-402247 GCA_964033795.1 Lymnaea stagnalis | reverse complement strand
TTTTCCATTTTACAGTAGGGATAAAATGCAGTTAGCTGCAGGGCCTGCGATTATTCCACTGTATATTATATAGTTCATAAATGTTCTCCAGGTCAACTATCGACCATAGTACTATTTTTTAATAAGTTTATTGTTCTCATTTTCTAAATTTTGACTTAAGGGGGGGGGGGGGGGGAAACCCCCCCCCCCCCCCCCCCGCTAAATGCGTTACATTGTAAGAAGGAACGGACGGCTCGTTGCTCTTACTATGTCAATATATCTCCATGACCACCACGGGGCCCCGTTTGTCGGTGAGGGCTGTGGAGAAGGAGGGAAAAGCCAATGTTTGGACAAGTCCTCGCAAAGCGTGCAAGCCATTGCCGTCACTGTGAGAGACAGAGCGACTGTGAGAGGCCATCTTGGGCTGAGTCCCCGCCAAGTGACAGACGCCATTGTCGCCACTGTGACAGAGAGGCCGTGAGGAGGTAGGGGGCGGTCCTAGCCCGTAACCAACAGTTCGCCTTGCTGCGCCATTGTGTGCGTTCGTAGCTTAAAGTGGTCCAGTTTTCTAACCGCACACCCCTTGTTTCTATTTCCGTCAGGCCAGATCTGATCTCCCACTAGATACATAAATATGTCTTGAAACATTGGCGGACATGCCAAACAATCTTAAACTATCAGCACAGGCAGCGATACAACCTTAACAGACAGCCACACAACCTTAAACTGACATGCCATATAATCTTAACTAGTTGTTACATAACACTTTTCCCAAGACTTGTCATACCAGCTTATAGATTACAGTCATACCCAACCACCTTACACAGCCGGCGACCTTACAGAAACATAGCCAGACACCTTTCACGGACATAGCCAGATACCTTTCACAGGCATAGCCAGACACCTTTCACAGGCATAGCCAGACACCTTTCACAGGCATAGCCAGACACCTTTCACAGACATAGCCAGATACCTTTCACAGGCATAGCCAGACACCTTTCACAGACATAGCCGGACACCTTTCACAGGCATAGCCAAACACCTTTCACAGGCATAGCCAGACACCATTCACAGACATAACCAGACACCTTTCACAGGCAGAGCCAGACACCTTTCACAGACATAGCCAGATACCTTTCACAAGCATAGCCAGACACCTTTCACAGACATAGCCGGAAACCTTTTACAGGCATAGCCAGAAACCTTTCACAGACATAGCCAGACACCTTTCACAGGCATAGCCAGACACCTTTCACAGACATAGCCGGACACCTTTCACAGACATAGCCAGACACCTTTCACGGACAAAGCCAGATACCTTTCACATGCATAGCCAGACACCTTTCACAGACATAGCCAGACACCTTTCACGGACATAGCCAGACACCTTTCACAGACATACCCAGACACCTTTCACAGACATAGCCAGACACCTTTCACAGACATAGCCAGACACCTTTCACAGACATAGCCAGACACCTTTCACAGACATAGCGGACACCTTTCACAGACATAGCCAGACACCTTTCACGGACATAGCCAGACACCTTTCAAAGACCTAGCCAGACACCTTTCACAGACATAGCCCGACACCTTTAACAGACATAGCCAGAAACCTTTCACATCACAGACATAGCCAGACACCTTCCACAGACATAGCCAGCCCCCTTTCACAGACATAGCGGACACCTTTCACAGACATAGCCAGACACCTTTCACGGACATAGCCAGACACCTTTCAAAGACATAGCCAGACACCTTTCACAGACATAGCCGGACACCTTTAACAGACATAGCCAGAAACCTTTCACAGACATAGCCGGACACCTTTCACAGACATAGCCTGAAACCTTTCACAGACATAGCCGGACACCTTTCACAGACATAGCCGGCCACCTTTCACGGACAAAGCCATATACCTTTCACAGACATAGCCGGACACCTTTCACAGACATAGCCGGACACCTTTCACGGACAAAGCCAGATACCTTTCACAGACATAGCCAGACACCTTTCACAGACATAGCCAGACACATTTCACGGACATAGCCAGACACCTTTCACGGACAAAGCCAGATACCTTTCACAGACATAGCCAGACAACTTTCACGGACATAGCCAGACACCTTTCACAGACATAGCGAGACACCTTTCACAGACATAGCCAGACACCTTTCATAGGCATAGCCAGAAACCTTTCACGGACATAGCCAGACACCTTTCACAGACATAGCCAGACACCTTTCACGGACATAGCCAGACACCTTTCACGGACAAAGCCAGACACCTTTCAAGGACATAGCCAGACACCTTTCACAGACATAGACAGACACCTTTCACGGACATAGCCAGACACCTTTCACGGACAAAGCCAGATACCTTTCACAGACATAGCCAGACACCTTTCATGGACAAAGCCAGATACCTTTCACAGACATATCCAGACACCTTTCACGGACATAGCCAGACACCTTTCACAGACATAGCCGGATACCTTTCAAGGACAAAGCCATATACCTTTCACACACATAGCCGGACACCTTTCACAGACATAGCCGGACACCTTTCACGGACAAAGCCAGATACCTTTCACAGACATAGCCAGACACCTTTCACAGACATAGCCAGACACCTTTCACGGACATAGCCAGACACCTTTCACGGACAAAGCCAGATACCTTTCACAGACATAGCCAGACACCTTTCACGGACATAGCCAGACACCTTTCACAGACATAGCCAGACACCTTTCACAGACATAGCCAGACACCTTTCACAGACATAGCCAGACACCTTTCACGGACAAAGCCAGATACCTTTCACAGACATAGCCAGACACCATTCACGGACATAGCCAGACACCTTTCAAAGACATAGCCAGACACCTTTCACAGACATAGCCAGACACCTTTCACGGACAAAGCCAGATACCTTTCACAGGCATAGCCAGACACCTTTCACGGACATAGCCAGACACCTTTCACGGACAAAGCCAGACACCTTTCACAGACATAGCCAGACACCTTTCACGGACATAGCCAGACACCTTTCACGGACATAGCCAGACACCTTTCACGGACATAGCCAGACACCTTTCACGGACAAAGCCAGATACCTTTCACAGACATAGCCAGACACCTTTCACGGACAAAGCCAGATACCTTTCACAGGCATAGCCAGGCACCTTTCACAGACATAGCCAGACACCTTTCACGGACAAAGCCAGATACCTTTCACGGACATAGCCAGACACCTTTCACGGACAAAGCCAGACACCTTTTACGGACATAGCCAGACACCTTTCACGGACATAGCCAGACACCTTTCACGGACATAGCCAGACACCTTTCAAAGACATAGCCAGACACCTTTCACAGACATAGCCAGACACCTTTCACGGACAAAGCCAGATACCTTTCACAGGCATAGCCAGACACCTTTCACGGACATAGCCAGACACCTTTCACGGACAAAGCCAGATACCTTTCACAGACATAGCCAGACACCTTTCACGGACATAGCCAGACACCTTTCACGGACATAGCCAGGCACCTTTCACAGACATAGCCGGACACATTTCACGGACATAGCCCGATACCTTTCACAGACATATCCAGACACCTTTCACAGACATAGCCAGATACCTTTCACAGGCATAGCCAGACACCTTTCACGGACAAAGCCAGATACCTTTCACAGGCATAGCCAGGCACCTTTCACAGACATAGCCGGACACATTTCAGGGACATAGCCCGATACCTTTCACAGACATATCCAGACACCTTTCACGGACAAAGCCAGATACCTTTCACAGACATAGCCGGACACATTTCACGGACATAGCCCGATACCTTTCACAGACATATCCAGACACCTTTCACGGACAAAGCCAGATACCTTTCACAGACATATCCAGACACCTTTCACGGACAAAGCCAGATACCTTTCACAGACATAGCCGGACACATTTCATGGACATAGCCCGATACCTTTCACAGACATATCCAGACACCTTTCACGGACAAAGCCAGATACCTTTCACAGACATAGCCAGACACCTTTCACAGACATAGCCGGACACCTTTCACAGACATAGCCAGACACCATTTTTTGGGGGGTGAATTTTGGTTCCATTGACTAATGTTTAATTTATAATAAACCTTTACATGGACTTTACAAAACAACATTACAATTAACCAAAAGTGTCCGCTCGCCATCACATCTCTCTACCCAGACACATCATGTCATCTTACACAGACATGCCATAACCACCTTAGATCCGTGACCAATCTTAAGTTGTCTTTCTGACCACCAAAGGTAATCTCGCTGTAACCCTAACTTCACCTGACTGGTTACGCCAGATGTCTAGCAAGGTCTAGGTCGGAGAGCGGTTGAGATTTGAAAAAAAATCAATCACATTTTTTAAAGCTGCGCAAGCAACACTCAGTACGTCACACTACGATCTATACTACGCCACACTACGATCTATACTACGTCACACTACGATCTATACTACGTCACACTACGATGTACTACGATCTATACTACGTCACACTACGATCTATACTACGTCACACTACGCTCTATACTACGTCACACTACGATCTATACTACGTCACACTACGCTCTATACTACGTCACACTACGATCTATACTACGTCACACTACGATCTATACTACGTCACACTACGATCTATACTACGTCACACTACGATCTATACTACGTCACACTACGATCTATACTACGTCACACTACGATCTATACTACGTCACACTACGATCTATACTACGTCACACTACGATATATACTACGTCACACTACGCTCTATACTACGTCACACTACCATCTATACTACGTCAAACTACGATTCTATACTACGTCACACTACGATCTATACTACGTCACACTACGATCTACACTACGTCACACTACGATCTATACTACGTCACACTACGATCTATACTACGTCACACTACGATCTATACTACGTCAAACTACGATTCTATACTACGTTACAATACGATTCTATTCTACGTCACACTACGATCTATACTACGTCACACTACGAGCGATACTACTCACAATAGGATCAATACTACGTCACACTACGAGCGATACTACTCACAATAGGATCAATACTACGTCACACTACGAGCGATACTACTCACAATAGGATCAATACTACGTCACACTACGAGCGATACTACTCACAATAGGATCAATACTACGTCACACTACGAGCGATACTACTCACAATAGGATCAATACTACGTCACACTACGAGCGATACTACTCACAATAGGATCAATACTACGATCCTATTTAATATTTTACTGCGGTGGGAATAGAGGCGCGAGCGTGGTGAGACGATGGTCTTAGACAATAATAGAATTGATGAAACTTATATAATAAAATTGATGAAACCTAAACATAATGGAATTGATACAACTTATATAAAATAGAATTGATGAAACTATTACATAATATACTGGATGAAGCCTATTTAATAGAACTGATGAATCTTATATATTAGAATTAATGATACATAATTCCAGGCCTGAACAACTCAAAATGTAAGGTGGGCCGTAATACATTATGAAAAACTTGTGCGGACCAAAAGAATATAGGTCAGGACTTGTGCGGGTTAAAAGAATATAGGTCAGGACTTGTGCGGGCCAAAAGAATATAGGTCAGGACTTTGCGGGCCAAAAGAATATAGGCCAGGACTTGTGCGGGCAAAAAGAATATAGGACAGGACTTGTGCGGGCCAAAAGAATATAGGTCAGGACTTGTGCGGGCCAAAACAATATAGGTCAGGACTTATGCGGGCCAAAAGAATAGAGGTCAAGACTTGTGCGGGCCAAAACAATATAGGACAGGACTTGTGCGGGCCAAAAGAATATAGGTCAGGACTTGTGCGGGCCAAAACAATATAGGTCAGGACTTATGCGGGCCAAAAGAATAGAGTTCAGGCCTTGTGCGGGCCAAAACAATATAGGGCAGGACTTGTGCGGGCCAAAAGAATATAGGTCAGGACTTGTGCGGGCCAAAAGAATATAGGTCAGGATTTGTGCGGGCCAAAAGAATATAGGTCAGGATTTGTGCGGGCCAAAAGAATATAGGTCAGGACTTGTGCGGGCCAAAAGAATATAGGTCAGGGGGAACGCTTTGAAGAAAATAATAAGATAAAGAGTTTCTCGTTACCTCGTGGGCCACAAAGTGGGTTCTGGCGGGCCCCATGCGGCCCGCGGGCCGTATGTTATGCATGCCTGCATAATACAATTGAGGAAACTAATACATAATCGTGTTAACGTTATGGAATATGTTACTTAATAATGAGCAGTAAACTTTCATGTTTCTGAATGTTAAGAGATATCATGTGAGTAACATGAGCACGCTGATCTGAGTGTCCCATAGGTTCATCGAACCACCACCATATCATGGGAGTAGCATGAACACGCTGATCTGAGTGTCCCATAGGGTCATCGAACCACCACCATATCATGGGAGTAGCATGAACACGCTGATCTGAGTGTCCCATAGGGTCATCGAACCACCACCATATCATGGGAGTAACATGAACACGCAGACCTCAGTGTGCCATAGGGTCATCGAACCACCACCATATCATGGGAGTAACATGAACACGCAGACCTCAGTGTGCCATAGGGTCATCGAACCACCACCATATCATGGGAGTAGCATGAACACGCTGATCTCAGTGTCCCATAGGGTCATCGAACCACCACCGCCAGGTACGATAATTTTGTAACTTTGATCACGGACTCATAAAGACAACTGAGCATCGCTAAAACTTAAATACGTTAATTAAACAACATCTATCAACAATGTTTTCCGTGTAAATCCTTTAAACCAGTGATTCTCAACCTTCCTAATGTCACGACCCTTAAAAACAATTCCTCATGTTGGGGTGACCCCCAACAATACAATTATTTTCGTTGCAACTTCATCAATATGTGTTTTCCCAAGGGTTTTAGGTCGTTTGACCCCCAAAGGGTTCGCGAAGCACAGGTTGAGAACAACTGCTGTATATGCATCTTTGTGCGACTCAGCAATGGCTACAGTTTTTATGAAAACTTGCATCCTATTTCCTTGATCTTACCTTCGAAAAACTGATTTTTTGGGGTTGGGGGTGGCGCTGACAATGTGAAAGAATATGTTGTCATTGATTTGTCATCGACAACAAGCTCTATGTGCCAAGTTTCAGCGTGATAGCATGATGGCAAGTGGGTCTATTAGCCCTCCGAAAACTTTGCCAGAAAGAAAAACACGAACAAAAACACAGGAAATAGAACTGTCCAATGTTTGGGGGTGGGGCGGAAAATTTGGCTAACATTCATGCAAGGAACACACTTTAAAGGAATCCCAATTAGTGCTAGCCACCACCCCCATAGTTCGCAACCGCACATTTTTTCCACGCCCCTGAACTACCCTGTAAAAAATGCAATGTTATGTAACACATTTTTATTTTAATAGTACTTTATATTGCTGTAAATGATCATTTCTTATTGTTATAAAAACAATAAGGAGATGTAATAACTTATCACATACACAGCCAATGATCACGACACAGCCACTGATCACGTACACAGCCAATGATCACGTACAAAGCAAATGATCACGTACACAGCCAATGATCACGTACACAGCTTATGATCACGTACACAGCCAATGATCACGTACACAGCTTATGATCACGTACACAGCCAATGATCACGTACACAGCCAATGACCACGTACACGGCCAATGATCACGTACACAGTCAATGATCACGTACACGGCCAATGATCACGTACAAAGCCAATGATCACGTACTAGGCCAATGATCGCGTACACAGCCAATGATCACGTACACAGTCAATGATGATGTACACAGCCACTGATCACATACACAGCCAATGATCACATACACGGCCACTGATTTAAACACGTCTTGGGGGGACTTTCGAATTTGGACACCCTCCCCTAGCTACGCCACTGCCCTGTCCCAGTGTGTCACAGCACCTTACAAAGGATTGCACTTTGAATCAGATTAAACCATTCGTTGAGAATGAAACCAAACTACTGCACTATAATTTATGAACAATATGCCATCTTTGAGCCAGAAGTTGTAACACTATCCTCTGATACACATTGACATGGTCTTATTTTAGTGTTTTTAATGTAGTTTTGTTTCCAAGCCAGCAGTACATTTGTCAGTCGTATTATATCATTCTTTATTGTCCTGCTTTAAATAATTAACCATATCCAATTATATTTAGTTTTAGTAGGCCAATAGGCCCCTCCACATTCCTCAGGTCAAAATTAAGGTTACCCCCACTCCACCCCCTCTAATTTCTAGGCTACTCTCTGATATTTTAAAGATAATCTTAGGCTGATTCTTGATGAGAATTGAAACGTGTTCCATGGACGAGACCATCTCGGTTCCTAGAAAATGAAAACAAATTGATTATGCCAACCTGTCATGCCAACCTGTCATGCCAACCTGTCATGCCAACCTGTTTGTTGAGTTTTCAGAAACTGAATCAGGCGCTCCAACGCGAGATACGTCACAGCGTCCATAAAGGTCATTTCCGGAATAGTATCTTTTACCGCCATTCAAATATTTCCTTACCTTAATCCAGTCGTTAAAGGTCAACCTCACTAAATTAGTGACTAATCCTGGAATTTACACTCGTCGCTTTTAATATTACTTGTTATCACTTATCGAAAGCAGATGTAAACGACAGTCGTAATTTGTGATGCATCTCAAGTACGATCCGTCAATGCAAACCACACGTGTAGTGCTGCCGGCGTCTCGGCTGTGGAAATGTCGTGTGTGCTGTGTAAGACCTGTGGCAGTGCCTATACGTTAAATCCGGGTTGGCTAAAAAGGGAAGAAAAAAAAGTTAAAAATTGTCTGCGTTTAAAGATAGTGAAACTGAAACTACTCGTTGGTATCAGGCAAATGCTGTGTAAGTTGTCAATGTGGCATGAGTGGTTTATCAAACAAAAAGAAGCTTTATACTAGATGTGTTCAAATTGCCTGCTAAGTTAAACTATTATCTAGAGCAGAGGTAGGCAACCAGCGGCTCTCGATACAAAGAAGAGATGCGGCTCCTGTAAAAAAAAAAAAAAAAAAATTATGATAATAATCTATCCTTAAAAAAAAGAAGCTTTATACTAGATGTGTTCAAATTGCCTGCTAAGTTAAACTATTATCAAGAGCAGAGGTAGGCAACCAGCGGCTCTCGAAAAAAAGAAGAGATGCGGCTCTTGTAAAAAAAAAAAAAAAAAAAATTATGATAATAATCTATCCTACCATGGTGCGTCCAAAATATATTCTTAGAAGATGATTTATTTTTAAAATATGGCCTTTCCCCTGAAAGAGGTCCAAGACCCTTGACATTCAACTTTGACCAAATTCGCCCGCTCTGGCTCTAGTCAAAGTCTTTTTTAAACCGGATTTGAAACAAGGTAAGATTAATGCTATAGATGGTTTGAATTTTTTTAATGGTCCTTCATCCATTCAGTTATCCATTCAGTTGTCCATTCAGTTATCCTATCCGCCATCCATTCAGTTATCTTAACAACCTTAAATCTCAGCTTTCTCTGAGGTGGTGAACTTTTCAGAAATGTCTTTAAATGTGGAATAATTCGTTGTAAATTGTAGGGTAAAAATAATTGGCCACAATTATGGCTTGAAAGATAAAGCTATTTTTTGTAATTTAATTTAAAAAATTAATCAAAGTTACAGGACATATTTCAACCTTGAACCCAAAGATATTCTAGTTTGTAGATCAATAGATCTGGATTCTATCGGGCATCGATAAATGACATCACGATATTTATGCCAATTTTTAACATCCTTTCACACATCATCACATCAAACATCATCACATCAAACATTATCACATCAAGCATCATCACATCAAGCCTCATCACATAAAACATCATCCCATCGCACATCATCCCATCACAATCACCCCATCCCACATCATCCCATCACACATCATCACATCACACATCATCCCATCACCCATCATACATCATTCCATTAAACATCATCACATCAAACATCATCGCATAAAACATCATTCCATCCCACATCATCCCATCACAATCACCTAATCCCACATCATCACAATCACGCCATCCCATATATCACATCACACATCATCACATCACACATTATCCCATCACCCCATCATACATCATCCCATCACACAACATCCCATCACAATCACCCCATCAAACATCATCCCATTACACATAGTCCCATCACACATTGTCACATCACACTATAACACATCATCCCATCACACATCATTACATCACACATCATCACATCACACGTGTTCACATCACACATCGTCCCATCACACATCATCACATTTCACATCATTACATCACACATCATCACATACACGTAGTCACATCACACATCGCCCCATCACACATCGTCCCATGACACATCGCCCATCACACACCAATCCATCACACATTGTCACATCACACTATTACATCACCCCATCACAAATCATTACATCACACATCATCCCATCAAACATAATCTCATCACACATCATCATTTCACACTTCATCCCATCACACATCATAACATCACACATCATCCCATCACACATCATTACATCACACATCATAACATCACACGTCATCCCATCACCCATCATTACATCACACATCATCCCATCTCACATCTTCCCATCACACATTGTCACATCACACTATCACAATTCATCCCATCTCACATCGTCCCATCACACATTGTCACATCACACTATCTCAATTCATCCCATCACACATCATTACAACACACATCCTCACATCACACGTGGTCACATCACACATCGTCTCATCACACACCGTCCCATCACACATTGTCACATCACACATCATCACATCACACATCATCACATCACACATCATCCAATCACAGATCATCACATCACACATCATCAAATCACACATCATCCCATCACACATGTCCCATCACACATGTCCCATCACAAATCATCCCATCGTACATCAGTACATCACACATCATACCATCACACCACACGTGGTCACATCACACATGTCCTATCTCACATCATCACATCACACATCATCACATCACACATCATCACATCACACATCATCACATCACACATCATCACATCACACATTGTCCCATCACATTTCATCCCATCACATTTCATCCCATCACACATCATTACACCACACATCATCACATCACACATCATCACATCACACATCATCATAGCACACATCGTCACATCTCACATCATACATCATTACATCACACATCATCCCATCACACATCATTACATCACACATTATCCCATCACACATCATCACATCACACGTGGTTACATCACACATCGTCCCATCACACATTATCACATCACACACCGTCCCATCACACTTCAACCCATCACACATCATCACATCATCACATCGCACGTGGTCACATCAAACATTGTCCCATCACACATTGTCACATCTCTCAAGACTAGAAGTGTGAGGTCATTTTTGGAATGGCCCTATACACACACGTGTTGATATATTTCAAGCCGCCACGATCAGCACATGGCATTGATTCTTTGTTGAAAGCAACAACATAGCACCGCACGCAAAGACCTTGGCCCACTTACTTTTCCAGGTAACCTCTCCAGTCTTCGTTTGTAACCTGTGAACTATCTAGGTCACGACATGACGTATCATAAAGGCGTCATCAACACGGTTGACAGATTTAAAGTTTACTTTCCTGTAGCTAATAAAGGTAAATACTCAAAAGGGCTGAGATTCAATCTCTTAGAGCCCTGGACATGATTTCTACGGCGTGCTTCATCTGCCGAGCGCTTCCGTAAAGGAGATCATTAAGGCAGGCCTCCGGATTTCTACCGTCGGCCCCCGTCCCACTGTCCGGACACGTGACAACCAAGTGGGCTACTGTCTCCTCTTCAAGTCCGCAAAATCGGCACAAAAGTTCCCTTCTGTTGTCGAGTCGGTGGAGATAACTGCGCGTAGCGCAGTGCCCAGTTCTCATCTGCGTGATAAGGCTTTGTTCTCCACGACTAAGCTCCCACCATGGGTCGCTTTTGCTCGGTCGCTGAAATTCCCGGTAAAACTGTCGTCCAGTAGTGGCCGTGTCCCACTTTCCAAGCCATTTTCTCCTGAAATGGTCTTTCAACCAGGCAGTGACTCCGAGCTGAGTCATGGGTTTGTCTGGTTGAGGTAGGGCTGCGCCTTCTTGGGCTAAGAAATCGGCCCTGTCGGGAAGCGACGCCTCTAAGCGCGAAGTGATAAGCTGGAAGACTACCTTAGGGCCATGTGCATGGATGGAGCCTACTGTCTCCAAAATGGCAGTGATCTTAGTCGAGCCCACCGATCTCTCCCCCATGTGTTCGAGAGCAGAACGAGAGTCGGTGAAGACCACAACGTCCGGGAAGGACTTTCGTTTAGCTAGCCGTTGGTTCAACCTCTTGAGAGCTACCAGTATCGCCTCGATTTCCGCATCAAGGCTCGTTGCATTCCTACCGCATGGGCCTGATAGCTCCTCGGGTGGGGCTATCTCTGCGGGATACTGGATAAGGACACCGTAGCCGCTACGTTTTTCCTCCGTGAAACATGAGCCGTCTGTAAAGACTTTAACCAAGCTATTCGGGTAGGCTTCAATCGTGCGTCGTACAGCCTCTGATGGGTCTAATTGAGGACTGCCTTCGCTGGCTTTGGCATCAACCATTTCCAGTCGAATGTCTGGTAGGGGAAGACTTTTGTGTGGCCCCCGCGCGGGGATCACTTTCACTTTTTCCCTGTTTCTGGGTAGAAAAACGTCTTTTTCAAGACTGTGAACCATGTCCATGAAGGATGGTCGCTTCAATCTGGACTTTTTCTCCCATTCGTCTTGTAATTTGAAACAGGGTTCCTTTCTGTCCATGCGGCGGTAACGCTCTACCGTCGCAAGGACCGCCTTCTCCCGCCGGACCTCGAGCGGTTCGACATTGGAAATGATCTCTACCGCCGCCGTGGGTGTGGTCCGTATCGCCCCGCATACAAACCTTAGAGCACGGTTTTGGATGCGGTCCAGTTCCTCTAAAGCCGTATGGCTTGCGAAGGCTAGGACGGGCAAACTGTAGTCCATTGTTCCTCTCACACTGCTAAGGTAGAGCGACCTCAACAGACTTGCATCTGCACCCCATCTGGTGCAAGCCAGCTTTTTCACCAAGCCCAGTTTTTGTGAAGCCTTGGCGCATAGTTCGTGTACGTGGTGATGGAGTCGGAGTTTCTGATCCAACTTAATCCCCAGGTAAACTGGAGTCCTGTCCCATACCAAATCTTTCCCATTTATGGAGAGTTTAATATCGGCCTCAAGCACCTTTCTTCCATTAGTGAACTTAGAGTAGACCGTCTTCTCAGTGTTCACAACCATTTTCCACCGCCTCGCATAGTCCTCGATGCTATGGACATCGTTTTGCAGCCGGTTCTGCAAGTGGTTGATGTTTGGCCCAGAAGTCCAGATTACTAAATCATCAGCGAACATGGCATTATCGGACACTAAGCCCTCTTGCAAGTCATAGACATAGGCCAAGAACAAGGTGCAGCTGAGGGCAGACCCCTTGGGGAGTCTGTCCTCTAGAGCAAGCCGTTTTGATAGACTATTGCCAACCCGCGTGACAATAGACCTGTCCTTGAGAAAGTCCGTCACCCACCCGGACATGTTTCCAGTGACACCCAACTTCTGGAATTTATACATGAGGCCAACGCGCCACACGCGGTCATATGCTTGCTTGAGATCAAAGAAAATTGCCAACGAATGATTTTTCTTCTGGAGTTCATTGGTCATAGACTGAACAAGACGGACCACCTGGTCCGTGGGCTGCCTGGCCTTACGGAAGCCACCTTGCGTCGGTGGTAGTTGCTTATTACTCTCCAAAAACCAGTAGAGTCGTCCATTTACCATTCGCTCGGCCACTTTACCCACACAAGACGTTAGCGATATTGGCCTGTAGCTACTTGGCAAATGGCCTGGTTTTCCCTCCTTTGGTACGGGAACCACTATGGCCTGCTTCCACACTTTCGGTAAAATACCTGTAGTCCAAGTTCGGTTAATGAGAGCCAGCAGTAGTTCTCTCCCCAGTTTACCCAGGTGGGTTAACATTTCATTGTGAACTTTGTCTGGGCCTGGTGCTTTCGCTGGCGAGCACTTTTTGAGCGCGTTTTGCAATTCTTCCATTGTGAAGGGAACTGTGAATATCTCAGGGTGGGGTCCAGTACGCTGGATACGAGCTCCCCTTTTCTTCAGACGGCGAATGTCCTTATGCTCTGTGGTCTCTTTTGACACTTTGGACTCGTTGTTCACTGCGGCAAAGTGAACATTCAGCACATTGGCTCATTCCTTGTCGCTCGCCACGACACCTTTGTTCGATAGTAATGGTTGCGGGTTTTTGGACTTACCCGCACCAGAGAGACTTCCAAGCAGATTCCACACCTTCCCACCGTCTAGAAGATTGAGTTTTTCACACGTACTAACCCACTTCGACTTTTTCGCCTTTTGAACAGCTGCTGGGACTTTAGCCGTAAGGTGATTGTAGCCGGCACGAGCAGCCGGTGTTTTCTTCCTCGCGGCTTCTTTCCGAGCCTTTGCTCTTCGTTTCACGAGTTTTGCAAGCTCTTTGTTCCAAAAAGGCTTGTACGGTCGCTTCCCGGTCGTTCTCGGGATCGTCACACGGGCGACCTCTAAGAGTGCGCCATTAAACTTCTCGAAAGCAACATCTAAGTCTGAGTCGGCCACGTCGACTGCAATTAGTCCGAGCTTGGTCTCGCACTGACTTTGGAAATTTTGCCAGTTGGCTCTGCGAAAGAGCCAGTGGCGTTTGTCGCACTTGGTTTTGGCCCGTCCCAAGTCAAGCCTAAGCAGTATGGGCAGATGGTCACTCCCAATGTCATTAAGGACACTAAGGATCTGATGTCCCGCGAGATCAGCGGACACAAGCGTCAGATCTGGCCTGGACTCCGTTCCGTGGCCGTAATGGAGAAGAGTGGGCGTGCTCTTCTCGTCCTGGAGCCTGATAAGGTTGGTCTCGAGACAAACTTCTTCCACGTGCTTACCAGAGCCGTTTCGCTCCGGATAACCCCACATGGGGGATTTGGCATTGAAATCTCCTGCAATTATAGTCCGTTTAAAGATCGTCTCCCCGTGGGTGGGGATCGTGATCACATTGCTTGGAGAATTGTAAATGTTCGTCACGGCAAACGTTTTCCCACACTTAGTGACTTTGACTGACAGGGTGTCAGTATCTGCATATCGTTTACATTCAATGATCTCCACCGTGAGATCATTGCAAACCGCTGTGGTAATGCCTTGGCATCGACCACACTTGCAATGGTATAGCGAGTAACCAGTGATAAGAAACGGCTTCCCGTGAAGCATTGTTTCTTGGAACAGTCCTACATCCACGCCGTGCTCGTGGAGTAGTTTGGTGACTTCGTGTGACTTTTGCCTGATTCCACACACATTCAACTGAATCACAACCAGGGAATGTTTGAGGTGTCCCGTGCCACCTATTCGTTCTCGACCAGTCGCTTGTTGGCCTCGCACGCGCCTGTCAAGCGTCACACGTGCGAGAGGGGACGCCCTCCCCAAGGGGACATCCGCGGGGAGAGGATGCAGTCCACGCACCACATCTGTAGCTTTACTCGGTCCCACCCAGTCTCCCGACAGTGGGTATCGAGGGCCTTTTAAGGAAGCCACGGTCGGAGGGGAAGGATCGTGTCCAAGCCCCCCCAGTCGAACCTGCGTTAATGATAGATTTGACATGTTCATGAGTAATAGTGGTTTGAGCAAAATATCTTCCTCCCAGTGAAGGAGGGCTTTGCGTCGCCCCCCCCCCTAGCTCAGTGGGTCCTCCGGTCATGGACGTGTGATCTTTCGCTTCCGGAAGCATGTCCGTACTAGTCTGCCACGCCACGAAGAGGCAGATCACGTGTACACCACTCGAGCAAAGTGGTGTCGGTTTCCCCCAGCAAAAGCCGACCGAGGGAAACCTGGCAGATGCAAGATACTAAAGGGGTTGATTGTATAGAGTGCCCATTGGTTGTTGGTCTTGGGTTTCCTTCAGAAAATAGTCCGTTATTGTTCCTCGGGTGTCAATATGTATGCTCTCTCTAATGTTAGGTTAAATAGCATACACGACAACGAGTCTACTTGTCTTAGGCCTCGTCGAATCTTAAATTACCTTGAATATTCTCCTTGAACCCTGATTTTGCATTTTGAGTTGTTCAATATTACATGTATCAGTCTTGTCAGTTTGTTAGGTATGCCAAACTCCTGCAGACTCTCATACAGATATTTTATTTGATGCTTTCATAGGCCATTTTATATTCAACATAGAGTTGGTGTACTGGGATATTATATTCATAACATTTCTCTAATGGGCATGTGATGATGAAAATCTGATTAGTCGTTGATTTGTTTTGCCTGAATCCACATTGGTAACCATCAAATATTTCTTCAGTGTACTGTTTTAGTCTTTTGGCTAACCTTCGTTAGTATTTTGAATGAAACATTTAACAAGGAGATTCCTCTGTAGTTTATGCTCTAAAGTTTGGAGCCTTTCTTTTGTATTGGGGTTATTAATGCCGTTCCCCTTCTGTTTGAATTTTCTCTTTTTGCCAAATTTAAGTTATAAGTTTATGTATCTGAGTGTGCAGTTCAAGGGTGACACAAGTAGAAAGAATATATTAACATCTCTTTTTTTTTTCTTTTTTCTTTATGCCTTTTTACACAGTATGGCGCATAGGCCCTCCACAAGAATTTTCCACTCATCACGGTCCTGTGATTTCCTTTCCAATTGCTTTAAGGTGCATCCCATATTTTGTGTGTCTGCCTCTAGCTCACGCCTCCATGTATTTTTAGCCTTCTACTCTTTCTTTTTCCCTTTGGATTCCATGTTAGGGATTATCTTGTGGGTCCTATTTGTTTTTTTTTCGGAAATTATGCCCTATCCACTTCCATCTTCTCTTTAAGATGTCTTCATCAATAGGCACCTGGTAAGTCCTTTCTAGCAGATCTTTGTTGGTGATGGTATTTGGTAATTTTGATGTTCAGGATCTTTCACAGGCATGTGTTTATGAAGGTCTACACTTTCAGCGTAATGCTCAATGTTGTTTTCCAAGTTTCTACTCCATATTGTAGGACTGATTCGACATTTGTGTTAAAGACTCTGACTTTGGTTTTCCGCTTATGCTCCTTCAACTCCCATATTTTCTTTAATAGCACAAATGTAGATCTAGCTTTTCCAATTCTAGCCCTTACGTCCGGGTAATTTTTTGCTCAGGATCTTTCTAAGGCAAATGTTTATGAATGTCTGTACTTTCTGGGTAATGCTCGCTGTGCTTCTCTAAGTTTCGGCTCCATATATTAGGACTGTTTTGATATTTGTGTTGAAAATTCTGATTTTGGTTGGACATTCAGCTGTGTTGACTTCCATATTTTCTTAAATAGCACAAATTCTGACCTAGCCTTTCCAAATTTAGCCCCGACATCCGCTTCGGATCCACAATTTAAGTCCAAGTCCATGGTGCTGCCTATGTATGTGAAGGTCTCCACTTCTTCCAGTGCATTTCCTACCAGAGAGATATTCTCTTCGTTGGCTGAGTTTATTTGTATGATAGTTGTCTGGCTTTTATTGATCTAACTAAAAACCAGATTCATCAGCGCCCATAATTTATACAATAAACCCCGATGAAAATGATCGCTAATTTTGATGACGATAGATACACTGCCCAGAGGCGTAGCTATTGTTAGTGCTGTCACAGAGGGACTATTAGCCAAGGTCGGCCAAAGTAAGTTAGAGAGAGAGAGAGAGAGACAAGGGTGGGGGAATAATTAAACACCATACATTGTGGAGGGCTCGGACCTGGATGCCACAGGGGTGGGGGGTACCGACCGACATAAAAGGGCCAGCGTGTCAGCAGGGTTACCAGCATCTGACCAAGGGCTAGCTTATCAGATTTCCCTGGAAGGACCGTTGCGCTATTGCGCTACGGGGGTTTAGGACTATTGCAATTGTTCACAAATTTAAGTACTGGAAGATTTGGGAGTCAGATTACAGAGCTGGGTGGGAGCCTCCATGGGCTCAGGAATTATAAATAGGGACCGTTGGACAAAACTGGGCAGAGTTCAGCCGAACAGGGTAGCGGACAGTCAGGGAGGGCTCCGTCCGTAAAAGTAATAGAGGACCGTCAGAGTTATCATCCACATAAAGGTGTTAGGCACACATATATCAACAACATTTTGGTAGACGCCACTGACCACACTTTGAAGAACATTAGAGAGAGGGGAAAGTATTGGACGTGGACTTACCCTGTGCCAGTTTGCTAGAGAGGTAAGTGTATGTAAGGTGTGTGATTAAAGAAGCTGTGGGGTGGTTTGTGTGATAGAGAGTTACGTTGCGCTTGAATGATTCAGATTATAGGACAACCATTATAATTGTTTTAGTGTATTTTAAATATAAGTTACAATTACATTATATCATATGTTGTGCTATATACATTGAGTTTTACTTCAGTCACTTATACATTGTAGATAATAAACTAGAAGTAGTTATTTTAAGTTAATTGAAAACTTCTTTGTTATTGTATGTTTGTTGTGTTTCCTTGTTTTGTACAAACAAGTTGGTGTCAGAATGGGAAGAACTTAGACCCAAAGCGTTACGTAGCGTGAAGGAGCTCGTGACAAGTGCCACCATGGGGGCCAAATATTTTTGCCACTCTCCCTTTCACGATGCAAACTGTGCATTTGTCCGAAAATGCCGCACCGCCTTATTAATAAAAAGACACCTTGATGAACAACTTCATCCTCCCCTTTCTACGCCACTGGAAGGGGCGTAGCAAGAGTGTTTGGCGTCATGGAACATGATTCATTTTTACGCATCCCCCCCCCCATCATTTTGGTGCCCCGCTAGTCTGGTGCCCCGGGACGTATGTCCAATCTGCCACCCATAAGCTACGCCTCTAGCCAATGCCCACTGAGCCCACTGGCAACTTGCAGTCCTCCCCCTCCCCCCGGAAAATCTGAAATCCCCTCTCTGCCCCGGGACGTATGCCCAATCTGCCACCCATAAGCTACCCCTCTAGCCAATGCCCCCTGAGCCCACTGGCAACTTGCAGTCCTCCCCCCCCCCCCGGAAAATCTGAAATCCCCTCTCCCCCCCCCCTCCCCGGTTGTAAATATCTGAAAGGAACACTGGTGGTCACATTTTTATAAGGATAATATTGTGTTTACTTTTTTTTAAAATATATTGTAAACATTTCGTCAAAATACATTTAAAATGTGATAGAACGAGTTTGGGGCCATTTTTTATGTGGACTGTGGACAACAATATCTAAAAACCAAATCATTCAATACAGGGGCTCCAAACTACGGCCCGCGAGGCCCTCTAATGCGGCCCGCGGAGACCTTTTTGTCTACGGAAAAAAATACGGAATTTAACGTGTATCCTGCCAAGATAAACCCCCCCCCCGTGAAGACTTTGGTGAAAATTTATAATATTATAAATTAAAAATAAAATTCCCTAGCCTTATAATATTGCGAAAGGTATATAAACAGAAAAATAATATAAATATTTATATCTATTTAATTTGTTAATAATCAATAAAATGTATTTATTATTACCCCCCACCCCCGTCCCACCGCCGAGGGTACTTGAAAAGAACGTTCTTTGTACCATTATGTAAATTATATTAACTACATGTTTTCTTTCCTGATATCTACACGCACACACGCACGCTTTTGCCGCGCAATTACTCTTTCGCGAGGGATATCGACTACGGTTTCCCACGCGTATGTATTCTTAAAAACGTAACATAACCTACTCGGTAGCGTTAGTGTTTTCAAAAAGCAATGACAACTGTGCAGAGAAGCCTTTTATTATTTTTGTGTAGAGCTCACGTATCGCGTTATTTTGATATTCTGTGCGTTTAGTTGGGTAATATACTTATGGACGTTTACTTGAAATATTTAAGCGCCATGAATCAAAGCAAAAAGAGAAAACTAGATACAGAGCACAAAATTTGTAATCCTGAGTAGACAAATAAATACTTATTTACAGTGTACAATGACAAAATACTGTGCCTCGCATGTCGTGACACAGTTGATTTGCCGATGGAGTATACATCTTGCGGCATTTTGAATCTAAACATCCTAATTTGTCAAAATTGGACCAACATGAAAAATCTATTTAATCGGCGAATCTATTGAAAACTCTTCCTGGAGAGCAGACATTTTTCAAGGAAAGGACCAGAGAAAATGAGACTGCTACCAAGATAAGCTTTTTTATTTCAAGGGAAATTGCTACTAGCAATCCTTTAATGAAGTCGAGTTTGTGAAGAAGTGCATGCTGCTTGTTACTTCTGAATTATGTCGGTAAAAAAAATAGAATTATTTCAAAATATCAGTTTATGCGAATGTAAAGACGAAAAACTGATATTTCCGACAATCTTTAAGAAAAATTAGACTAATACAGAAGGCTTAGTTTTAGTTTTTATTGTCTGGTTATGACGAAAGCACAGATTTAAAAGACACCGCAGTACTTCTCATTTTCATTAGAAGTTTTGATAAAAACTGAAATTACCGAAGAACTCGATGGAATTTTCTCCATGTCAGGTCACACAAAAGGACAATATATCTTCAATGAAGTGATCAAGTGCTTGAAAGATAAGTTGGGAGTAGATTTTATTAAATTAGTGGTCATTTGTACCAGAATATAAGGGAGCAGTTGAGATTCTTGAAATTTTTTTATCGGTGGGCAAATAACAAAATATCAATGCATTATGCATTTGCAGGCCTTGTGTAGCCAAGTGTTAAATTTAGAACGTGTTACGTCGGCTGTTTTCAAAATAGTCAACTTTATAAGATCGAGAGGATTTCAAACATGGGGCTTTTCAAATTTTTCTTGAAGATATAGACGCCGACTACAGAGACTTACTATGTCATGCAGAAGTGGGATGGTTAAGCCGAGGGAAAGTGCTTCAGCGATTAGATGCTTTGAAGACGGAAATATATAAATTTCCTGAGCTTGAAGATGAGTCGTGGAATCTTCTTTTGTGATATTACAACACATCTAAATGGCCTTAAAGTTCTAATTCAAGGTCAGCAACAACTTTTATTTGAAATGTTTGCAGCAGTTAAAGTATTCAACTGAAAATGAAACTTTTCCAAACCAAAAATGGTGAAACGAGTCACTTCTCCACTTGTGCGCAGCATATGCCTCAGGACAAGCACCTCATGTTGCGAAAACTATTTCTTAATGAAATTAATCTTTTCGTAGAAGAATTTGATAAAAGACTTAATTTTTCAAAAGAAGAAGAAATTCAATTTAAACTAATTGAAGAACCATTTTGTGTAAATCCGAGGTTATCGAGCTAAAATTTTCGTCAATTTACCGAAGCAAGTACGGAGAAAGCTGCCTGCACGATTCTTATACAAATGTGGACCGTGAGAAGTACAAATATCTGTACAAAGTTGCCCTAAACCTTTTAGTGTATTTGGAACAACTCATATATGTGAACAGCCATTTTGAATAAGGAGCATTAATAAATGCAACTAACGCTCATGTTTGGAAGATATCTTGAGAAGAGTCACATGAGTCACATCCAATATATCACCTGAAAACGACAAACTTGTTACCGAAAATCGATGCAATGTGTCACATTAAATTTATTTCGCAAGTAACGCAATATTCTTTATTTTTATTATTTTCTTAATAGCCCCCCCCCCCCCTTTACCTATTTTATTTCGGCCCGCACACGTTTTTCTTGTTACCGAAAATCGATGCAATGTGTCACATTAAATTTATTTCTCAAGTAACTCAATATTCTTTATTTTTATTATTTTCTTAATAGCCCCCCCCCCCCCTTTACCTATTTTATTTCGGCCCGCACAAGTTTTTCATTAAGTATTACGGCCCACTTTACATTTTGAGTTGTGCAGGCCTGGTTTAGGAACAAGGGAGATTTTTATAATAATAGTTCTTAAAAAAACCCACATACAAGACATTTAAAGGCAGTTAACATTGGTTAAGAGATTCGTCTTTAAATATAAGAATTCTGTTTTAAATTATTTTTCGGTAATGTATTTCAGGAGCGAGTAAGAATTTGGATACATTATTTATGAAGATACCAATTTAATCAAATTTCGTCATTGTTACAAAATTTAAAATGGTACATAGATTTTTTTAAAATTTAGGGCATGTTTTAACAATTCTTAGAAAATATTTCATTCTTTATAGTTCAACGTCTTGAAAAATGGATAGTTATGCCTATGTTAAATAAAATAACAAGTACTCAAAACCCAATGATATAAAGAACTTACATAAACTTTACAATAATATAAATATATTCTTATTTAAAAAAAACAACAACAACCAAAATCTGATTTACTATTTCCTAAATAAATATTTCGAAAGTAGTATTTTATTTTTTTCTTATATTTGAGGATACAATACTTTAAAACACGAGTCAGTTGCATACAGTCTTGAAACACCCAATATGCTACTTATATAAGGAACAATAGACTTGGGTCATCAGCCCACAAAGGAATCATTTTATGAGTTTTCAGAACAATAAAAAACGTTAAAGCACATTCTGTATTTAAACTTTCATTCGTGGAGGTGTCCATTTCAATTTTTTTCTTGTGATTAAATTTCTGTCGATGATATGTCTGCCGATGAAATGTTACATGAGCGATCAAATTGTTTGAAAGAAATACTGGTCATAAAACATGGGCCATCCAGGGCCCCAGATGTTTTCCTAATACTATTTGAACAAGTTACAGAGGAGCAGGGGGCTTCATTGTATTACTTTGCTCAGAGCCCCCCGATGGTGTTAAGACGGCCTTTGGTAGACCTTTTATATACCGACAGAAACCAATTAAAAACCAAGCACCGCTGGGTAGATCTATACTATATAGACACTGTGGACACTGGGCATTGGCTCATTCGACTGGGATAGATAAATGATAAGGAGACGGATTTACATCAACTGGTGTGTCAATGTATAATGACTAAAGGTCATGGATTCGTCCGAGCTGAAGGATGTAGGGAAGCAATTCAGAGCCTTTAGTGCCATTGATGATGATGATCTCATCGATGATGTTAATTTTTGTTTTATTATTAGATCGGAGAGGGACCTAATGAAGTGAGGATTTGAACTATTTTATTGAATTTTGTGCAGTAAACATTGAAAGATAATTGTAATTTATATCGTCACTCACAAGGCTTCTCAAGTTATGAAACGTGTACTTTACAAACAGGATCAAGTTATGCATACTAACTTGACACATTATTTTATTTCGTGACCTTGGTTTGCTTAAAATTTTATAGAAGTCATAAAACTTTAAAAAAATAAAAAAACACACCTGTTTTCAAATGTAGTCATTTTGTAGTTACGTAAGGGTCTTAGATACAAAGTGAGGGAAGGTTTCTGCTGGGGGAGGGGGGGGCACAAATTTGTGATTATACAAAATCAAGTAAATAGTAGGCCTAACTATATTCTCGGTCTTGACAACACTAAAATCAACACAGTTTTGAACTATCTACTCAAACTCAAATTCATAAAATGTTGGCGGTGATCGCATCATTTTGTTTTATGGCGGTATTACCTGCGGCTCTATCACGAGCAGTGTTTCTTTCAGGCAGCTCTCCGAGGGGGGAGGGGGGAGAGAAAAGTGACACCCGGAGCCAAATGTGTACAACTATATAACGAAAAAATATTTTTTATTAAAAAATATTAAAAATTTTGTCATTTTATAAACAGTTTTAAAGAGCATAGTAACTGGTGCCTTTAACCGAATACAGTTAGTGGAATCTATAAAAATATCGTTACGCTCGATATATATGATGATCCGTATATTTACGACTAATCTCGTTACAAGCATAGGCCTGCAGCATTCGGTTTATAAATATTGTACTGGCCACGCCAATCTTGCTTCTTGTTGTTCGCATATATCATTATTTTTATTAATTTATTTTTGGTTTGGAAATTTATACTTATATTTACGTGGTTTCTTTCAGATAAAATGACACATTAACAATAATAAAGTTTATTTGAAAGACACGCTTCATCCCCAAAGGCTCGAAGTGCGGTACAAAGTCAACCACATTTATAAAATAAAATAAAAAAAATCTATAATTTACATCATTTAAAGCAAACTCAACACTACGAAAACTAATTACAAGCATACCAAGTCAAAGTCTTTCTACCTATTTCAACCCTAAGCAACACAGCCAATATGCATTAACTGGAAAATGTGGTAGACAACATCATCTCAGAAGGTATTTTTGAAATAGATGTGTCTTTAAATCGGTTTGAAAGGACTCCAGTGTCTGGTTGTTTCTGAGAGCGACACAAAGGGCGTTCCAAATTGTTGGACCAGCAAATGCGAAAGTGCGCTTTCCGTAAGTCTCAAGGCGAACACGTGGTGTCGAGAGTTTGCAACTATCGGATGAGCGGAGTTGTCTAGTGGGTACATAAGACACTAGCAGCTCTTTGAGATAGGACGGCACCAGGTCATGCATGCAGCGGTAGCACAAAGTTGCAATTTTTTACTCTACGCGAGCATGGACCGGCAGCCAATGCAGCTCTCTTAGAAGTGTTTTAACATGCGGTCAAACTTGCGTTTGCGAAGAACAATGGGAGCCACATAATAAATAATATAATAAATATATAATGTCTTTTGTAAAACTACTCCTGACTTTTTAACATATGTATGCGGTCATGTGCGATTTACTCAAATTACCCGTTTTCAAAACCAATAAATGTAAAGACCTTTGTAATTAACAGATTTTTTTTTCTTATTGACTGGTAAAACAAGGAAATATTTCGAAAAGATAGTTACTATAAGTAAATTGAATTGTTTTTTCATAAGTGTTCAACGTTTAAAATGTTGTTATTAGCAGTTATTTTTATGGGATGGAAATTTTTTTTTTTTAAATCATTAAATTTATTAATTAAGTAGCTACCCCCAAAAATGTAAATGAAAATAAAAGCCACATTACTTTTTAGTAATATAAAAAAAGTATTTTCATAACACAAGCAGAGGCATTGCTAAACTTTTCGAAGCCCTCTGCCTCTTTTCGGTTTTGTCCCTCCTTCCTTAAATTGACAGATAAAAAAAAATAAGAAAATATATTCATCAAATCTTTAAGCCCCTAAAATATCCGAGGCCCCCTGCAGTCAAGTGGGGCTCCCACTTTGGTACTCAGGTTAAGTGATACCCACATTTTTAACCAGCATATCTTTCTTTGCTCTCCAATTAAGTGTAGAATTTTGCAAAACTAAATTCAGATATGTGCTAAAATGTCTACTTGCATTTAGTATTTATCAAACATTTTTGGGCACTAAAAAGATTTAAAGTGTGAGAATAAACTACGACAAAAGCATATCCTCAAGGGTAACACAAATGTAATGAATTTAGTTAATGTCCCGCTGGGGCGGAGTCAGAGATGTCCTTGATCGTTTTTATGGCTAATTTTGGCTCTTCCCATTCGAAAGTTTAAATGGGACCTAACAATTGTCTGAAAGAGGTACCGAATTGAATTATGGACCCTGTATTTTCAATTTGCCCAACTGTCTTCAGCATTCTCAATTTCTGCACACCCCCCTTTCCCTCACGCTGATCAATGTTACAGTATGGGGTTGAACATAAGCATGTGCATAATGCCTCCCCGGACCCTTAAAAATTTCTCACCCTGTTCAAAAGGTCTAATAGAAATATTAAATTCTTGAATAATAAAAAATACACCTCATGATTTTGAAATAGTAAAAAATTGGCGAAGACTCCCCAGGTCCATCCACCGATCAATATTCATCGGCTCCCTAAATTTCAGTCCTACTTTCCGATGAAAATGATTGCTAATTTTGGTGCTGATAGATACACTACCTAGTGGCGCAACTAGCTGTCACAAATGACTGGGGCAGGGTGTAACAATGGCGCTCCACTGCATTTCCATGTTAGTAATAATGCTATTTTGTTCGGGTTTTCCCCATGGGTCGCACCACGCTAGCTAGATTTGGAATGAGTGATGGGCGATTTTCGGGGGAGGAAGAAAAAGGGTTTTGAGGTTAAGGAGCGTTGAAGATTAATGAATGTTTTGAAAGTTGGGAAGCGTTGAAGACTAATGGATGTTAACGGTTTGAAAAGGAACATTATTAGACTGTATTGGATCTATTAAAAAATTCTTTGTTTTTAGTTGTCAAGGAGGAATTTCTTAGTCATTCTTTGAAGTATGTGTTGTCTTCGTTATATTTCCTCAACGTCTGGACACTGAACTTTCACAGAGAGGAGCAACCCCTGCATCAACCAACACCAATACTACTTGGTACGCAACGGGCAATACCTCATACTACCATCATCTAATCTGGGACATTCTGGGGGCTTGTTACCGGGGTGCAGACACAACGAGGGGACAACGAAGATGCCACTGACAAGTTTGAGTGAGATAGTGGCTCTAGTAGATGCTCTACAACTTAGAGGAGATGAAAGGAAAGAATACATCGAGAGAGAGAGTTGAATAATGTTAGAGAAAGAGAAGCTGCAGAGAAAGCAGCTGAAAGAGAGGCGGCCGAGAGAGAAGCGGCAGAGAGGATGGCAGAGAGAGAGGTGGCAGAGAGGGCGGCCGAGAGAGAGGCAGCAGAGAGGGTGGCTGATAGAGGGATGGCAGAGAGGATGGCCGAGAGAGAGGCGGCAGAGAGGGCGGCTGATAGAGAGGCGATGTTAGAAGCCAAGAGGTTGGAACAAGTAAGAAATTGGAGTCCCAACGGTTTTGATAGTCGACCTAAGCAGCTCAAGCTTCCACCTTTCGTAGATGGAGTGGATCTATCGGATGGATGGCTCACCAGATTTGAGCTATTTGCGAAGACCAGCAAATAGCCAATAAGCGATTGGGCGCTGTCACTTAGCGCGCTTCTGTCAGGGCGTGCTCTAGAGGAGTATTCGAGAATGCCCTATGAAGATGCACTAGATTATGAAAAGGTGAAAGAGGTGCTGCTAAAGAGATACAACCTTACAGAGGATGGATACAGAATCCTGTTCCGAAAAAGTAGGCCACAGGCAGATGAGTGTCCGGCCGTATTCATCGGAAGGTTAAAGAATTACCTCAAGAAGTGGATTACTCTTTCGAAGATAGAGAATACAGTTGAATGTATTATGGACATGTTTATCAAGGAGCAATTCATGAGCGTGTGTCCCGTTGATTTGACCACTCACTTAAAAGAGAGAAGGATTGATAGTCTTGATGAGGTAGTGAGAGTAGCAGAGCTATTTCTCGAGGCAAGGAGGAGAGGCTTCAATGATAAGCCTCACGAGATTCAGTTGGAGAATAGGAGAAATGGCACGAGCAATAAAGGAGATGAAGAGCAGAAGACATGGCCTGGTCCAATGAGAACTTATAGTGACATTAAGGGACAGGTGAAACTGACTTCAAGTGTTTTGTGTGTCACAGGGGTGGACATATTGCGAGAAACTGTCCTAATGTACGTGAATCGGGAAAAGATGATTCAAAAAGGGCTGCATCAGCAATATTTAATCCTCGGATGCACCTGGCTGGCATTAGGCTTAGGCGACACAATAAAAGTTACAGAATGCCAAAAGAAAATAAAGAGATTGGCACAAAGATAAATATCAAATGTGACGGGGAGATTAGAGAGCAGGACAATGAAACGACAAGGAAAAGGAACTTTCCGATTCTAGAAGGCTTGGTCGGAGTTGGTTTCAATGAGTTAATGAACACAGATATTGTGAAAGCAGAAAAGGCTGTCATCGACATATCAACACCATTCCTTAGTGGAAGAGTAGAGGTGTTCTGTGTTTCAAAATCTATAGTGGACATTATAGTGGGAAACGTAATCTAATCTTATGTAGAATAAAGTCCAGGACAAGCTCTTATTTATCAAATATAATTATTATAATAAAACTGCAGACTGTTTTAAGAAAAAAAATATTTGTTCAGAGTCCATAAATATAATTAAGGAATACTGTAGTTTATCAGCCTGTGTTATGTGAGGATTATAACAAAGATATATAAAAATGCCGGTGCATGGGAAAAAAATAGATCACATTAGTGAGGAATTGATCGTATTTGACATTAATATCAAAATTAGCATTATTGTACTGAAACATTTAATTTTTTTAAAAACTTGAACTTGAATACCGCTATTTTAAAATTAAAAAAACAACAACATTGACTCTTGTTTTGAGTTATTTATATAATCATCAAATTTTACTTAGTTATCTTTTACTCAAGATTAATTAAGAAATATATTTAATATACACATCTATAGGCTGTGGGGCCCATTTTTTAAATATATTACATACAAAAAATAATTTTAATTAAAAGAAAAATTATAGTGCATTTTTTAGGAAAAAAAAGACAAAATATAGGTTTTGCAAAAATGTTGACAATTTTTTGATTGTTCATAGAATTTTTGTCATGTTTGACTATGAATTGTATTAGAATTAGATGATGAAGTATTTTATTTAAATAAATTTTAAATCTTTTATAACAAGGATTTTTTTTTCCTTCATACTGTGGGAAAATTTTGTCAAAACTTTGCATAAAATGAAAAAAAATAATTAATAATAATAATAATAAAGTTCATTTAAAAAACACGCTTCATCCCCAAAGGCTCGAAGCGCGGTACAAAGTCAACAAAAAACATATCTATAATTCACCACATTTAAAACAAACACAACACTACAAAAACTAATTACAAGCATACAATATCAAAGTCTTTCTAGCCATTTCTAGCCAATGAATATTCCCCTGGGGCTGCTTATGCCTTTTGACATATTTCAAGGTCAAATATTATTTAAGCATTTTTAAGTACACAAAAAATTGATATAAAATGACAGAACACTGTAAACTATCAAAAGATGCAGCCATTAAAATGGCGAGAAGAGCAAGAAATGCAAGAAGCAATCTAATTATCTGGTATGAAGACCAGCCAGCCAATCTCCAGACATGAATTACTGGGCAGATGGATCGGCCATTTGTCTTTTTCACCATTTGAACCTGGGCAGATAGATTGGCCCGGCCGTCCCAAGTGCATTAAAATTTGTGATAATTTTTTTCCATTTGAGAATATGCTGTTTATAAAAGGTTAACAACTGAATTAAATAAATTATCACATTTTTTTTTCTTTCTAGTATTCCATCAAAAGATCCAAATACAGCAATCGTGTATCCACAAGGAACACATTATTAAAGTAAGCCAATCTCATCTTTGTTCATTATTTGATTTAAAAGTCTGGTTGCCTAGGACTTAGTTTGATAATGAAGACATTCTCCACATATGCCTGGTAAAAGCACATAAAGTTTTACGATCTGGTAGTCTTTTGTTGTTGAAAATACCTGTCCTTTTAAAGCTATCTCTCAGTTCAAAAATAGCTCAAAAAAGAAGGTTATTCTTTGAGATTGTATTCACTAACTTTATTACTTGGTTGTAGCCAGTTGTAAGTCAAATAAAAGCCCTGCTGTATAATATATACATATATATATATATAAGCTGTATTATCATTTTTTTTAAAAACAACCTTTTCTTGTATCTGAAGGATAATTGTAATGTTAATTTCTTGAACAGGCCACCCAAAGCGCTGGCTGTGTCCATTGATGCAGAGAGAGAACAAGAATTGCACAGAGTGATCAAGGTTTGTTTTATTTCATTCTTTGATTTTCTTGATGAAAGATAATTGACCACAAAATCACTCCATTTAGAATGTGTATTCAATTAAAATATTTAGTTCAATTTTATAATATGATTCAGCAATTATTTTTTTCCTCTAGTAAAAAAACAAGGGTTAAACTGAATATTTTTAAGCTTCTTATAAAATTAACCAAGGATATTGATGGGTTAGCTTTTCATTGTCAGGAATCTTCTGAAAGGCAAAAGCGCAAAGAAGATGAGTACAGGGTCCTACAAAAGAAGTCAGAAGAGCTGGAGATAAAGATTAATGCACTCAGAGAACAGAAGGTAAATTATTAAAATCTTTTTCTCTTGGTTGATGCCTATGTTACTATTGTTACTTTATTTTTGTGTGACATTAGTTAGTTTTCCTGTACACAAAACTGGGCCTTGACAAAATGATCCTATGAAGTTTTTAATCTTTACTATATAATTATAAAATAAGTTTAGAATATTAAAATTAATTAAAATAAATAAAAACATTTCTTGTATCTTTTATAAAGAGAAATCATCAGAAGGAACGTGACCAGAGGAAAAATGTTGAAAACCAGATCATAACAAAGAAACAAAGGTATGTAGCATGAAAACAGCAAATGCTTTTATAGCTTAACTTTTAAATGCTATTTTCATTTATTATTTTCTTGTCTCATTGACATTTTTCTGGCCCTTGCAACACTTTTTGTAAAGTATTAAGACATTGTGCGTCTCATGTATTTTTGTTAATGGCTGTCATTTCAAACTCTAAGAAACCCCCTACCTGGGGATCTTCTTAGGAAGTTTGCACCCTTAGCCTTACATAATCCTTTTGTGAGACAATAAAATGAAATAAACAGCTCCTATACTGACATCATATCCAATAACGTCATAATCTTATAACTATTGTGCCGACCCAATGTCTTCTGAGCATGCCACAAAGAGATCCTTATGTGATCGAATGGGTAGGAAAGCAGAGACAGCAATCGTGACATGGAGCGTGTATAGAACACAGTGAGACACAAAAAACACTGCTGGTCATCCACTGCATCCCTGTCTTTTTTCCAGTGGTCTTGACTAGGTCTAGCCACTGGATCAAGATTAGCAAGGAAAAAGAGAGTGAGGCTGAGAAATTGCACAACTCTGCCTCACTTTGATCAAAATAAAGGGCATGTCAGGGCTGTTGCCTCTAGTAATCCAGGCTACCGTGTTACATAATCACAAGACAGTGGGCATGTTTGGATTACATGTGAGAGGTGTCATCTACCACAAGCCTGATTTATTTAGCTGTGTTTTAATACAGGCTGTTGGCAGATTAAAACAAAAAATTGGCCTATAATTGCTACTTTTTGTCACTCTTGCAGTAGATTGTGTTTTTATTAATTGATGACCTTTCATGAAGCCGTTGAAATATTATCAGGATACAGCAAGTCGTGAAAGAAGAAATCAACTTAGAAGCAGAGAAGCAGAAACTTGACAATCAGCTCAAAACCATAATCAGAGACAAATACAAATGCCTAGAAATGATGAAAAAAATCTTGGCAGTGAGTAACTTTTACTTCCTTAGTTTTTACGTCAATATATATTCAAAAGATATTCCAAATTGATGACTGACTAAATGTCAAGAAATAAGCTTTGGATTTGACATTTTATTTTTATACTTGATTAATTTTATTTTTTTTAAAAAGTAAAGGGATAATTTATATAGTATTCACCATATTTGATAATTTTTGTTTTTTTCTTACTAAAGGACTGCATCAGTATGGCTAAAGAAAGAGTTAGACTTAGTATAAAACTGGCTGAACAAGGTCGGGATTTCTCCATTATAGATACACAACTACGGAATGCAAAACAGAAATTTGAAGGCCTTGAGGTAGGAGTAGTTTAAATTGTAACAGTGAAAGTTTTTTAGCATTCAATTTTAAGACAGGTAATTTAATTTGGTTGTTATTATGTATTAGTTATTCACATGTCAGTTAGTTCTTCACATGTGTAAATATTTAAGATGCATCGGTAGAAAAAGAGGAACTTTAGAAGGCAAGGTTATATCCCTATTTTGGCAATAGATTTTTGTTTTGGATCTTGACAAATTCAGGATTCCTGGGATATAGCACAGCAATGATTCAGTCCCCTTTTATTATAGTTTCACCATACGTGTCTCCTCCATCTTTGATATTATTTGCCATGAAAAGGTAATGAGTTTTGCTTCAATATTTGTTACTCTTGTTGCCAAGAACAGAAAGAAGTGAAAGAACTCCAGGAACATGTTCAAGAACTCAAGCAGCAAGCCAGGGAAAAGTTGATGGATGCCAAGAAAAAAGCTGACATTGGTTATCAAGATGATCTAGAGAAAGTTCTCACCACTGTAAGTGTTCACTTCAGACATGCACGCATTCAAGTTTGAACTGCTGTCTTTAAAAATTTTCTTCTTGGTTGAGCAGGTCTTCTCATTTTTGTCGTAAATGGTAGCATTTTGAGTTTACCGTATGCAAATTAACTTGAGTTTAATGGGATAAAGAGTCTTTCTATTATTTCTGGATTTTCGATTCAAGCAGTTTCTCTTGTCTGCTTAGCAAATTTCTCTTGCTGCTTATATTTTTGCCATGTCTTCATCTCTCAGCTTCAGAGTAAATGCTTGATTCAAACAGCATTTTTCATCAATCAGATTCCTGGTGATCTCTTGTTTCAATGATCTTTTCATTTTTCCCACATTCATTCTATTTTAGTTCCAGTACTAAATAGCAATTAAATGGAACACTGTTCACCAATCCTCAACACCAGAAACATTTTCATTTTGCCGCACAGCAAATCTGATTTTTAAGTACAGCTGAACCTACTGTGATTTGTCTTGTTCTTTTCAAGGCTCGGCGGCACAGTCCTGGTTTGGCCTTCACTTCAATCTTACTTTAACCGATGCCCTCAACTGAAATAAAATATGCTGTGTGGTTGACCCTCATATCTTGCAATGCTGGTAGCCCCCAAGAAGCTATGCAAATGTACACTGTTTTATTGTAAAGGTGTACTCTTTATTTATGAATAGCTTGATAAGAAAAGTTTCATTATTTAAAGTCCCTGCAGAGACATCTTCCAAGTACCGTGTTTATTTTATTTCAGCGTGGAATATGGGAAGACTTTAAAGATGCTCCATCAAGTATAGATGAATTGGACAATGAGATACACCGCATGCAAGCTCGAGCGGAATCTATGTTTCAAGTGGATGAAAAGGTAAGAAAAATGCCTGTCTCCTCACACAGTCAGAATATCTTATGGTTGACCTCAGTGGTTTTATACAAATGTACTCAAGCTTTTAATCTAGTTGGGGGGGGGGGGGGGTGTTGGTTTAATTGATTGGTTTAAAACAGTAAACAATATGGCTTAATGCCCCTTAAATGTCTTCATATTTTTTTAGAGGGTTTTGAACTGTTTATGTGCTTGATGGTGCATATTACCCCTTGGTGCTTAATGTGCCGCTTTACTCTACACAACTACAACTGAAGCATATTATTAGGTAACAGAAAAATTGTTAAATATTTTAAGTCCATTCATTTCAAATAGTGTTTTACATCAACATTGCTATGTATTCTCAACTTCAGCATGCATTTTTACTTTGATTATTGACACTTCGGTGAATGAAAGACAGAATTTTGAGCACCTTTGTGCCCATTCCTGAAACTTGTGCTATTTATGAGACAAAGGACTACTATCAGTTCCAATTAATATTGCTGATAAGATAAGATACTTTTATTAATCCAAATATATGGAAATTTGTTTTTACATTCATTGTACATATTTTTTTCTGTCTTAAAAATCCTTGTTTGAGTTTTCTTTGTTCCTTAAAATTAGTCTGTAGCAAGACTTTTGTCGACTAATTGAGCAGTATGAATAACTGATGAGTTCTTGATTGTGAGCTGTAATTTCGAAGAGATTCTTGTTTTTTGTTTGTTTGAACAGAGTTCTTGTTGTTTTTTTTTCAATGACCAGGGACACTTCTTTTGTCTGTAGCCAATTTGTGTTTGGGTGTTTTTTTTATCGTGTCATTTGTTTACAAGGTGGGGTATCCTTTTTTTCCTATATGGCATACATATGAATATGTCTTTGTTTATGCCAAGATGTTGAAAATGCATGTTACTGCTGTTCCTCATGATCAAAAACACAAGATTATCATCAAATCAGATCAAACACATTTAACATACCTTGATACCAAAGAAAACTTTTAAAAAATCTCCAACTATTAAAAAAGCTGAAAAATAAGCACAGATTAAATAGAGGTAACTGCAGGGCAGCGCCCCGTAATTAATAATAGCCTCATTTTGAATATTAAGTATCAAACTATCTGACTGTACCAGAGGCGGCCAGGTATTGTGGCTGGCCAGATATTTCACAAATAAAATTATTTCTTCATTCATTCAATTATCAGTTATTTTCCTTTTTGGTAATAATAGCACATTTGAAATATATATAAAGCACATTTTTGCGAGGTATGTGCCATTTCAATGTACAGTCCCGTCTTTTGGACTGATTTTAAAAAAAATTTAGAGTAAAAAAATATTATCTAAAATTAATATTGCTATTTAGTAACTACTAAAATTAAAAGATTTGTATAAACACATATAGGTAAAGGGAACCTGATTTTCCAATAGCATTTCTTCTGTTTGTCTTCAGTGTAAACCTAAATTCAGGTATGCGCCAAAATGCAATCCTGCATTTTGAATTTATCCACACAGAAAAACTCCCCAGATCCTTCCCCCACTTATGCTCTGGAGACTACGGTGGGCATCCTCAATTTCCTCCTGTCCCACACCCCACATTCAAGGAACAAGGTGGCAAATGTGCTCCTTTTTTATCTTCAATAAAGTGCTGTATGTAAAGAGTTATATTTTGATTCAAAACTATGCCATTTATTTATGTGTAAGGCAGCACGAGTAGATGTGTTAACAACATTATCTTAACATTATTATCTTTATTAGATTTAATGACATGCGGCCCCATGAAGAATTGAATCACAATCAAAATGGCCTGGAAAGCCATATGGGTTGGCCACCCGTGGAATGTACATGAAGCATTTTTTAACTATCTCTTTGAGGCAAGAAGTGAAGTGAATGTCCCACAGAATCACTAACAGTAACAGACAGGGCCCCTTTTCTGAAATATCTCCCTTTGAGCTGTGCAATGGTTCTCCTCCCCCCTATCCCCCAATGTTATATAACAAGCTGTTACAGAGAAATGATCACTGTTGTTGGCAGGAGTTACTGGGGATCATTCGGCACTCAATCGTGTCAACACAATCATACTTAATGATACTTTCAAATCTAGTTTAAACAAAAATGAGTGTCAAACAAAACTCATCTTTACTTGCCACCCTCAAAATGTGATAGCCAAAAAATATTCTTGAAGAATCGTCTTATGCTTTTAGCCAAAAAATATTCTTGAAGAATCGTCTTATGCTCCTTGGTGACACTGACACTAACAGCATATTCTCATCCCCTCCACTTATTGTCTTCAGACTGGATAAAAATCTGTGTGACCTTCTCGTTCACAGTCGCCTTCAAGAATTCACCCTTCTCACTTTGGGACTAAACCATTTTCAGCAAGCCATTGAAGAAATTGACCCTTTGTTAAACTTAACTCTTCTTATCCCATTTCAACGGAGGTGAACACAAAGACACATCAGATGTGTATGTGTCCATCAGGCTCTAATTTCTTGCACTGATACACCAGCAAGAGGGAAGAATGAAAACAAATTAATTCAGATTTTCTGCACTTTATCACCACATGGAATACATCTCAAATACTTTCTTGCTAGTGGTCCTCAATTTCTCTCCATTTCTATGCTCAATATTTGTTGTTTAAAATTGCACATTAATAATCCTTAAATTCTTTTACCTTGATACTTGACACAAAAGGATAATGTGGGACACACGTTTTGGTTTTGAACCACTTAACTTCTGTTTCTAAATATAATGCCTTCCTTTCTAAACAGACAGCTACGTTGAGATCTTTGAACTTTAACACATAAGTTTTTATCTCTAATTATTTTTTGTTCTTGTTTTTTCTTGTTTGCCGAAGAAGGCAATTAGGCAAAACGTCTTTTTAATTCTGTATTTTTTTTTTTTCAAGCCTAAACATATCTTGTTCCACCATTTATTTACTTCACATGGGTTTAACACTGTCCCTAACATATTATCTTTTATTATGTCTTATTCCTGCCAATGGTTTTGAGTAAGACAGAATTGTTAAGTTATTTATTCTTTAAAAAGTCTTCACCTGCACACAAACATACTGGCCGAAACAATTATTAGCTCATCTATAAAATATTAACAGAAAAAAAAATTAAAAACATCTTCAGTTGTGAAACCTATAACCCCATGACCCAGAAAGCTCAACTCTGCATGCCGCAAGCCTCACTAGAATTGAGTTTTGACTCTCACTAAATATGATCTAGAATCATTATACAACACAGGGAATAAGACAAACATGGTGGTCCTAATTTATAATTTTATAACTTCACTGCAGTCTTCCTCAGACTATTCCTTCTCACTAACTCAAAGTTCACAATGTTAGCTATCTACTTTGAGTCCCACCATTGTATATGTACAGGTATATTAAATTTGACAAATTTGAACTGTTTTAGGTTGTTCATGATTTTGAGAAAAGGCAGAGAGAAATTGAACATTTAGAGCAAAGACTCAATGAGACCGAAGCTAAGCGGCAGACACATCAAGCTGACATCACTGAAATTAAGCGGCAATGGTTGGAACCTTTAACAGAATTAATACAACTTATTAATACAAAGTTCAGCTACTTTTTCTCCACTTTGCAGTGCTGTGGAGAGGTCAGCCTAAATGTTCCAGAAAATTCTGTGAGTATTCTTTGGAGGAATCAAAGTTTCACCATTATCAAAAAAGTAAATTATTTATAAGTTCAGTGTAACGTAGCAGGTTTTCCAATACTTTTTTTTCGCTCATTGGGAATTTATTCTTATGCATCTTTTTCCCTTTGTTTCAGTATATAGTTTCCTTAACTGAATCCTCTATACTGTAATGTGATTTAAATTCTGTATTTATTCAGGAGGTTTCTCATTTATATTATTTTGAGTAATTTTAAAAAAAAAAACCTTTCTAGGAAGACTATGAAAAATATGGTGTGAGTATCAAAGTGAAGTTCCGCGATGATGAAAATCTCAGAGAACTGACAGCTCATCATCAGAGTGGAGGAGAACGCAGTGTTTCTACCGTCCTGTATATGATGGCTTTACAAGAACTTACAAAGTGTCCTTTTAGATGTGTTGATGAAATCAATCAGGTAGATTGGATTATGCATTCATATTTTGAATACTTCATAAGGATTTTGGGGGTCAAGACATTTAGATAATTTAGTAAGTAAAGATTAAAAGTATCTAGAATTTAATTTTAAAAAATAGGGTTGCATGGTATCATCTTTAACCTCAAGCTATCACAATGGCTGATGATTGGCATTTCTACTGCATTGCTTCACATTAATATTATAATTATAAATGCAAATCACAAGTTTAACTGTTAATAGGGGCAATAATCATAAACTATTTTTCCCTTCATATTGAAAATCAAGGCAAAAAATTCCGGTTATCGGAAATTTGACAGAAAGAAATTTCGTCGACGGTAAATTGATCAACGGTAATTTGATCGAACATAAATTTGGTCGAATCTTTTTTTCAGTTCACACATTAAAATTTGCGTCAAATTTCTTTTTGAACGCACTGTACCATGTAGTAAAACAATATAATGCGTGGGTGTGTTGAAGAAAAAAAAGTTGCATATCTGCACTCACTGTCTAAAGGTTATGGGCATGGTCACAATTTGTCAACTATACTCTCAGAATGTGTGTTTTATACTTATAATATATGGGCCTCTAGATTAATTTTCTATTCGTTTTGGTAGTCTAGTTTTAGGTATTTAAGTTACCAACAAGTCTAGGCGCTATAGAAAAATGCACATGATGCTTCGTGGATTAAGTTTTTCATACATTGATATTACTTTTAGTATGCTTCAAGGTTCAATTGAGCAATGCGATTTATTGAATTCACAAGCTTGACAACCAGTGCTGAATAGCTTTTTACTTTATAAATCCAATATCAATAAATAAGGTAGAAAGATTCACCTCTGTCTTTTCTTAAGAAAATACACGCATTGTATTTGTTTTATTTTATAGATGATTTAAAATGCTATTAAATATTCAAGTCCTAATTTTATGTCAAGCATTTTATTTTAGAACTGAATTGTCTCATTTGATGAGCATCCACAATAAGTAGACCAAAATCTTCAATAAGTTGCTAATTGCTTTTTTCAACACTGGTTTATTCCCATTCAGGGCATGGATCCAAACAATGAAAGGAGAATCTTCCAGTTAGTTGTTGAAACTGTCTGCAAGCTGAGTGCCTCCCAATATTTTCTCCTGACACCTAAGGTAAGCTTCAAAAATTCATTTTAAAGATCCAGAATGTAACAACATGTGCTCAATGTAAGTTTTATCAAGTACATGATTGATGCTGCAACAATTTAGAATAAAAAAAACACTTCCTGCCTGTCGCACTGCCAAGTTTTAAATTCGGCTTTGCTGGAGAATAAAAAGCAGTTAGGAACAAGGAAGAAAAGTGGAGTTGTCTGAAAGGACCCCCAAAAATTAATGACATTTGGTGTCCCATAAACAATTTTAACAAAATGATTTTAATGCTTCAGTGGCAAACTTGAACTTAAGCCATTTTATCTGAAGTTTATAAATAGTTAAAAAAAAAACAACTTTGATTTCATTCAAATTTGTAGACTCATTTCTCATTTGACAATCTTATTTTTTTTCATATTTTATTTTATTTTATTTAGGCATTTTTATATAGCGCTTATCATAAAGCTCTAAGCGCTTTACAAATATTAAAACAAATATTAAAACAAGTAAACTAAGTAAATACAAATGAGACACTAGGATAGTAACTACTATTCTATAGAAACAATGAAAATGGCTATAAAAAGAGGACACTTTGACACTTCAGGATTAAACCGAAACAGAAAATTAGGTAGGGCAAGGAGGGTGCATCACAGGTCATAGGCGGACCTAAACAGATGAGTTTTAAGGGACTTTTTGAAAATGGACGAGGTTTCACTATGACGTATATGGAAGGGGAGCTGGTTCCAGAACGTGGGCCCATGGAAGCAGAAGGAGCGTTCACCGATGGTCTTAGTTTTAGTTCTTGGGATTGAGAGGGTTCTACTGTCAATGGAAGAACGTAGTTGTCTTGTGGGGATGTAAGGAAGCAACAGTTCAGAGAGATAGACAGGAAAGTGAGGGTCAGTGAACGAGTTGAAGCAAAGATTGGAAGACTTGTATTTGATGCGAGAGGATATTGGAAGCCAGTGGAGTTGCCGCATGTGTGGTTGAATGTGGTCATGTTTCTTTAATTTAAAAATGAGTCTGCATGCTGAGTTCTGTGCCTTCTGAAGTTTTTCTATGTGGTGTTGAGGAATGCCTGAGAGAAGAATGTTACAGTAGTCAAATTTTGAAAGAATGAGTGAAGAGACGAGAGTTTTTGTGGCATCAAAGGAGAGGAGGTGTCTAATGGTGCTGATTTTTCTAATTTCGTTATATGCTGATCTGCATATATTCGTGACATGTTTCTCCATGGAGAGGGTGTCCGTAAGCGTGACTCCAAGGTTTCTGGCAGAGGGAGAGAGTGTGATGTCAGAGTTGCCAATAGATATAGAAGAAGGAGCGAATGGAGGGAGAGGTTTGTTTTGAGAGTGGATGAGAAGGATTTCCGTTTTATCATCATTTAGCTTCAGTTTGTTGCAAGTCATCCAACGCTTTACATCGTCCACGCACTCCTGTATGCGAAGGATTGTGGCATCAAGTTGATCAGGAAAGCAAGAGTCACTGATTTGAGTGTCATCAGCAAAGGATTGACTGGAAACTGAGTGGTGGCTAATGAGAGATGATAGAGGTTTAGTGTAGAGGATGAAAAGGACCGGCCCAAGGACCGATCCTTGAGGAACTCCAATAGACAGGGCTGAAGGTTTGGAAGAGCGGTTGGAAATAGAGACTTTTTGAGTTCTGTCAGAAAGATATGATTGAAACCAGTTTAAAGCTGAGCCAGTAAGTCCGAAAGAAAGATGAAGGCGGTCAAGAAGAATCTGGTGGTCAATGGTATCAAATGCAGCAGAGAGATCTAACAGAGTGAGAATAGAGAGTTTGCCATCGTCCATCGCGCGCAGGAGGTCACTCATGACTCGGACCAGTGCTGTTTCTGTGCTATGACCAAGTCGGTAGGCGGACTGAGAGGAAGGATAGAGATTGCGAGAATGAAGATAGCCAGAGAGCTGAGAGAGTATGAGTTTTTCTATGATTTTTGAGAGAAAGGAGAGGTTGCTGACGGGGCGGTAATTCTTGAGTGTGTTTGGATCAAGTGAGTGTGTTTGGATCATATCAGTTTCTTCAAACTTTTTATCATGCTTTTGGATTTTATCCTTCTGATACGAAGACATTAGTGTTAATAGTACCATTACTTAAGTAACAAAATACCCATTTTGAGATAATCAAGTTCAAATATTTTTTTCGTCTATAAAATGTGATCATTTTCATTTTTGGCTTGTTTAAATGATTGACTAAAGTACATTTTAATGTGTTCAAATTTTGCAGTTCACTTGGCTAAACCAGATAAAAGGTCACAGTTTAGATTGTTTTTGACAAAAATGTGACTTTTTGTGCTAGGGTCTTCATGTATTATAGCTTCTGATGTGATTCACTTCAATAAAACATTTTGACTTTTATTTTTTCTTTCAGCTACTACCTGACTTAGAATATGACAAGAATATCACAGTACTTTGTGTTTATAATGGAGAGGAGATGATGATAGAACATAACCAATGGAAGATGAAAGACTTTATCAAGAGGAGAGCTGCAATAAAGATCTAAATAGGGAGGGTGGGATGCTTCTAATTTTCCAGTTTTCCATCAAGAAAAAAAGGCACTCTTATTTTGACATTCAAACAAGCTTAAGGACAAAAAAACAATTGTATTGGCTACAAACGTTCACCTTTAAACAAAAATGACAATCATCCTAGTTGTTCAGAAAAGTGCATTCCACTTGTGCTTGGTCAGTTTTTATTTATGATAAAAATATTTTAAATGATGATTAAGGCATCAGGCTACCTGTTTTGTCTTTATTCAATATTAACCCTTTACAGTCCGATGCGCCCGAAATGCGCCGATTTTTTCCTTAAGCCTACAGTCCGTTGCGGCTAAACCCGCCTGTTTCGAGGTTGTTTACTTTCGTTCTTAGCACATCAGAAATCCATTATCCATTACTATTTATAGTTCTACCGGAAGAAAGACTAGTTGTCAGCATTTATTTTGATACTAGTACGACCGCAGTGTGTTTAGGGGCTCATTTTCTTTGATTTTTTCGCTGTAAAAAATGGCTTTCCAAGCCTTGGATAAAATTTTGAAAGAACTTAGGCCTAATTAAGCTTCACTATTTCATGAGTCTATCAGCGATAGTGAAGAATCTGATAGAGACATTAATTTAAATGATGCTACTAGTAATAGTGATTGAAGTGAAGAAGATAATAGTAATATTAGATACATCGATGACAACGGACCTATCAATTCCAGTCCAACTGATCAGTAAGATCATTAGTGGTCTGGAAATGTTTCACAAATCAAAGTGGGAGGGTCCCTGAAACTGTTTTTAGGTTTAACCTTTGCTTAAATCATTTATTTGTATTTAGGTATTTTTCTTTTCTTCTCTTGCTTCTTTTTATTTTCTGTAAATTAATTAGATAAAGAAGCTTCATTTAAAATGGAGTTATGTCCCTTTGCTTGGGTGCTGGGAGTAGACAAGGCTAAATAGGCTTGGACTGTAAAGGGTTAACCAAAATACTGCTGCATTTTTATAACAATTTTGCAGTCTTCCATCATATAAACAGGCCAAAATGTTTGAGAAATTTGGGAACAAAATGTACATGATAATTAGATTGAACATCAAGACAAAAGGCTGACAGTTGTTGTTCGAGTGCTGTTTCACAGCCCTCCCCTTGGGGGTGGGGACAAGGGGTCAAGAATATGTACTTCCAGAGGGTTTATTTGCTTTAACTGCTTTTTTTCCTTTTGTAGATTATATGTAACAAAAGTGTTTTTTGATGTAGGCATTCATTTTTCACCAATTATATTCAACATAAATTCAAATTTCTTTAACTAGCCAAATTATAATGCATGTTGAGATCCATCAGTATCATAGAAGAGTGTTTCACAAGGCTCCCATCAACATTTATCTATTGATAATAATGCATGTCAGCTGTTCTTAAGTTTCAATTATAATTTTTTTATAAACTAAACAAAAATTATGTGTAATTTTCCTTATTTAACAACACATCCCTTGTCTCAGGAAGAAGGCAAAGCTGTAAGTTCAGTGTCCGTGGAGAGAATGTGATTGAAGGTTTTGTTTAAATACCTATATCAGCCAATTATTCATAATTGCTTTGGTGAATTCCTTGTATACATTATTTTTGTATTTAAGGGTATATTTTAAATATTTTTAACATCTATGTATGTTGCCATGCATTCTTATTTCTTTTGAAGAAATAATAAATTTTCATTTTATGTTACAAAACAGGCAATTGGGTTTTTAAAAACAAATAATTATTTTTTTTTTCTTTGAGTCTTGTCTAATATCACTGAACCATCATGCCATGGTGCAGTGACATATTTGTAACACATTTCTATGAAATTTTAACCGGCTGAATAAGAGAAATAGATTGTTGTTTCTGTAGATATAGTGCATTTTCAAAACCTTGGTCCCTATGGAACTCCGCCGTAGCCGGTCCCAAGCCCGGGTGAGAAAGGAGGAGGGTTGGGCGAAGGGCTAGCAACCCTTCCCTGTAAAAAAAGCCCTGCTACAAAAACACAAAGAAAGATTTCAAAAGGAAACTCGGACCTTGGAAAGGATGGGTCTCCTAACAGAGAATTAATGAAGCTGGGTGGCCAAAGCCAACTGGAAACCAACCGGCGGACAACCATCCTCTCCACTAGGACCACCACCAGTCTAGGAACATGGAACGTAAGGACCATGTTCGAAACTGGAAAAACTGTCCAAGTTGCTGCTGAAATGCAAAGATACAAACTAGCCATCTTGGGAATAAGTGAGTCTCGATGGATAGGCTCAGGTCAGATAAAGCTCAACACAGGGGAACTGCTGCTATATTCAGGCCACGAAGATGAAAATGCGGCACACAACCAAGGAGTGGCACTCATGCTTTCCAGAACTGCCCAGAACGCACTTATAGGGTGGGAAGCGCATGGTTCCCGTATAATCACGGCAAGATTTAAGACAAAAAAACGAAAAATCAATATGGACATCCTACAGGTGTACGCTCCTACCAACGATAGTAAAGAAGAGGACAAAGAGGATTTCTACAACAGACTGCGAACCCTGGTCCAAAGGTGTCCTAAGAGCAATATGG
>CAXITT010000399.1:339996-357927 GCA_964033795.1 Lymnaea stagnalis | reverse complement strand
AAAAAAGGTCTGGAGCTGCAGCAATTTGACCCTCCAGACCAAGGTCAAGGTATTCAACACCACAGTGAAACCTGTCTTGCTATATGGGGCAGAAACATGGCGAACAACAGCAGCTGGTTCAAAAAAGCTACAGACCTTTATCAACTCATGTCTCCGAACGATTTTACGAATCCGCTGGCCCACCGTCATCACCAACGAGGATCTCTGGCGGCGCACACAACAAGAACCAGTGGAAGAGTTAATCTGCCAGCGCAGATGGAGATGGATTGGCCACACTCTCAGAAAGCCCGCATCAAGTATCACGAGACAAGCCCTGACTTGGAACCCCCAGGGTAAGAGAAAAAGAGGTCGACCCAAAACAACTTGGAGAAGGGAACTGGAGGCAGACATCAAAAAGAGTGGGGACAACTGGGGACAGTTGGAGAGACTTGCCCAAGACCGGGATGCCTGGAGAGCCTTTGTTTGTGGCCTATGCCCCAGACGGGACGACAGGCGATGATGGTCCCTATGGGACCAATATCCCTATCATGAGAAGTTAAAATTATAGCCCAAAAGAAGTTAAAAGGAGGAAAGTGGTTTTATACTTTTGCAAACATGTCACCCAAGTATCAGATTGTATTAATGCCATGCAGACCATAGTGATTTGAAAGGTTGCTTTAAGATATCACATTGATGATGTTTTACAATCATTGGTTTAGCTGTCAAGTAGATTTTTAAAAAAAATTTTACAGTAAAGAATTAAAGAACAACTCATTGGAGTGTGCCTTGCAGAAATGAAGACCTAATTGTCAACCTATTATTTTAAGTTAATCTAGTAGATTAATTTCCAGCTGTGGTGGCCCGGTTTCCGATGATTATGACTTCAGATTATCCTCAGTTTCAACCAGTTTTTAGAAAAGAATTAAGAGCAATAGGTTTTTAACCATCAAATGGTTATATTTTAATACAGGTTCCATTTTAGCTTGTCCGCCTCTTTTGTCTTTTGCAATTGTGGCCTCAAAATATACAGCTGGATTAAAATAAGGAGGATAACAAATACAAAGAGAAAATATGCCACATAATGTTTTATGTTGTCATTCAAAGATGGAAGTAATGAAAAACTTATAAAATGTGGAGTCAATGTTGAGCTCATTTCCTTGTCTGTCTTCATTTCTCCCTTACAGTTACAGCTGTTGGGGGGTTTATTGATCTTGGGGAGCCAACTAATAGATCTCATTGACTTTGCCTCCTTTCACACTACTTCAGATTTCTTCATTTAATTTCTTGCAAGCTTTCCTCCACCAAACAATAAATCCTGAGAGGTTTTAGTGTTAAATAGAGAATCATCTGTTTTCATCTGATCTTCCCTCTCCATGCAGCTGGTAAAATTACCAAGGGAAGATCAAACAGACGATACAGATTGGGGTTACCGGAAATTTAATCAAAAGAAATTTGATCGAAGGTAAATTTGGTCGAATCTTTTTTTCAGTTCACACGTTAAAATCTTCGTCAAATTTCTTTTTGAATGCACTATACTATATAGTAACACAAATTAATGCGTTCATAAAGAAATTTAAAGCAAAATTTTAACGTAAAAACTGAAAAATAGATTCAACAAAATTTCCGTTCTATCAAATTACCGACTATCAATTTACCTTCGATGAAATTTCTTTCGATCACAATTTCCGGATACGACAGATTGGCACCACAGGGGGTCTCAGGAATTGAGATAAATATCTGCTGAAGCGTTACTGAGCAGGACGCTCTTGACCGGCCGCTCACGAAGAACAGCGTCCAGGACCCCGGTCCGACGTATTCGTAACCGTTAAAGTCAAAACCAGGATCAAGGACCCCCCCCCCCACTGATAAGCAGTGGACGCGGATAGCCTGGCTTACGGAACCCCCCACGCATTTGGGGGCCGTGTGTTCAAATTGGCCCGGTTGTGAAACCGACCAGGCTGGGCAGAAGACTATTACGAGCAAGATCTTCCCGCCGTCGGGCAATCCCAAGACACCGAACAGTTTCTATCCAAGTATGAAGCTGCCGCAATAAAAATTGTCGGAAACAGCGGGGCATGCGCCACAACCAGCCTTTTACCTTCCGTGGAACTTCGACTCTCTCCGTTAGCGACCGGGCGCTAGTGTCCTGAGCGCAGGACAAGCCAGCACAACAGGGCACGGAACACCGGGACACGGCCCAGGCCCCACCCCACCGGCCAGGAACAGAGGGCAACGACCCCGAGACGCCCGCGGTCACCCCCCCCCCCCCCCGCGCCAGGATCCCGCAGGATCTAGACTTTAGCCCATGAACGATTGCCACAACCTTTGCCGAAGACGAAACCTCTTCCCACCACTGCTCACCATCTATGCAGGGTACGGCAAGCCGTATCGTGCCCCACTCCGGTGACTTCGTCACTCCGACAGTGCCTAGACCACCTTGTCCCTTCTTGCAACATGGCACTGCGGAAATCATCATATCCATAATTATTGCTTTCGAAGGGTGGGGGAGGCCCCCCACCCTCGACCCCGTTCTGTCCGCCCGCGCGTATTCGGTCTGGCCACACCGGGCCCGACGTTATTGAAGCGAGTAACCGCTGCCCGAGGTGGCGACCCCGGACGTCGGCCGTCCCGTTAACCGCAACCTACGGAGGCGTGGAATCCCGCTGGGGCTACCGGGCGGGCCTCGTCTACCTGGGGTCTTCCCAACTCCACATGAGTAGGGACCCACTTCAGGCCCGATGATCCGACACCGCCAGCAATAGCGGCTGCTGCTGCTAGCGGTCAGTTCACCAGCCCACAGCACCACGGCTCAAATCCCCGACTGAGTCGCTTAGCTGCTGGCACCAGACTTGCCCTCCAGGAATTGACAGAATCTTCATAAGCCTTATGGTTCAATATATCTATCACCCACGGAACTCCATCATTTTTGGAGTTTCTTAAATAGCTTTACACATGATTTGTTTAGCCATCAGGAAGCAAAGATTTGTAATCAGAGTTTTACCTCTTTTAAATTACTGGTACCGGTAGTCAAAGTTCCAGGTGGACGAGTCCCGTAATTAGAATAACATACCGTTTTAGTTGTACCTGCAAGGGAAATAAATAATTTGGGTAATATTTCGGTAATCGTTTCCCTTTGGTTATAAATATAGGTTATAGATCAGTATCATAAATTAAACTAATTTATTATCCGATTACAATCTGAAGTTAACAAGTTTAGGGTAGATTTTAGTAATCATATATGTGAAATAAATATTGTCATATCTATTCTATGTATAGTTTAGACGATGTCATAAGAAAACTGAAAAAAGTATGTGATGATCGTGACCTAAAAATACAATGACCACTCCCTTTCTGCTCTGAAACTATCCCCTAATTAAATTAAAGATCTCTTGCCAGTTGCCACGTCAAAATTACGGGTTACCGGTATAAGGTTTCCTTTCTTTCAAAAAAATGTGCTCACAATTTACAAAGAGTACGAGCTGAAAGTGCTTAGTTTTCATTAATGCTCAGTTCACATGATGAAATGTACATTAAATTTCTTCTGGAACGCTCCAATAATATCACTATTTTGATTTACTAAATAATGCGTTCAAAAAAAATTTGAAGAAAATTTATCGTGTGAACTGAGCATTAATCATAGAATTTCCTTCAGATGCTATTAACATTTTTTTTTTAGCACAAGCAAATGGAGTATAATATTTTGGCATAATAAAATAAAACTGAACAATTAGGCCAAGCCCTACTTAGCTAGCAGTAGCTTTGAACGTACGGTGTACGGTTATCATAAGTACGGATATTATTCAAACTCAATTTTAATTGTATGCTCATGCATAGTATTATTTCTGGAAAAAAATGTATGTATATTAGCTTTCAGTTTCTGCTTAGCCATCCAACAATTTGTAATGTGTTATAATTTTAATTTAATTTCATAGTCACACTCGTTACACAGCTTCCCCATATTCATGAGCTATTTTTTTTTTTTTTTATATTTTAGAATTATTTCCCGTGCCGTAACATTCGTTTACTAGCGGTATTTATTTTACAATATTTATTAAATTATTTGATGGAGCTTACAATTTGTGAAAAAACAGACTCATTTTCCCCATGCAATTTTACATAATTATTATAGATGCTCCTTCTTTAATAATTAATAAGTCTAACTACCGAAGTAAGATTGAGGCTTGCCATGCCACTGGGCTAAATCGACTATATTAAAAATATCAATCTATAGAATAGGCCTAGCCTTAACATTTAAATTTATTACCGGTATATTTTAATTCACACATGTGGGCGTGGCTTATGACTTTTGAATGGGCTATGGGAGAAGTAGAACAAGTAGGAACTATTTTGCTTATTACAATGCCACGCCTACTGCCTACTAACATGGACATAGTAAATTAATATGATTAAAATTTTATTTGCATTGATAAATGAATCACCACGATGCGCATGATCAGCACATGTTCATCGGGATCATATAGAATATAGGCTATGGCGATCAGACAGTGCTGAAACTGAAATGAAAGTTGAATCTGATTTGCTAATCACCGCTATCTTATTTTTTCTAATCTTGGTTATTTTTTACGTTTTAAGTAACGTTACCAATGTTAAACAAAGGTATGGTTTGAATTTTTTGGCCCACATTACTCTTCTAGCCTGCTGTCTGGATGTGTTCTATGTCAATGCTGAGAAACCTAAAGTAGTAATCCACCCTTGCCAGACAACGCAATTAAAATGGATGGACAAGGTGACCCAGGCCTGGCACCCACGGCTAATACAAATAATGTGCACCACAACAAAGTGAAACCTCCAAGCGTCCTAGAAAAGTTGAAATCCGACAAAGCATATAGGGGAAGGGTCATACAGTCTTTAAGGCTTGCCCTATCCAGTTTAACCTTGGTATTTATTAAATTAATAAAGTAATTGTTTTATTATTTAAAAATGACCACACACACGCTTAATAAAGACACTAAAATTATAAAGCTTTTGTTATAGTTATAGTATAGTTTTATTATTTTGAATTTGTTGACAGTGGAAATGTTAAACGTTTGGGCTTGGGTTATATAATTGGTAAAATTTCTTTAGAATTTTATCATCAATAAAGTTTCAAAAAATTGATTTTTTACATGAGTGAAAATGTCAAATAAATCCTTTGTTCTGATGAAAATTTTTTTGTTTATAGGGTGTTGTTTTTGGGCAGCAAGGTCCAGCCTTTCTTGATCTACAAATCATTACCAACACAGATGTTGAAACAGCATCAGCCTTCTTCACCTCAGCATCATGTGGATACATGGTTGGCTCTTTCATCAGTGGTTTTGTCCACACCAAGGTAACATAGTGCAGTATCAGTGTGCTCTTTGGATTTTGTATTCTTTAAATTACAGAAGTTGTTTTTTTTTTTTTTTCCATTCATCAAAAAATTTCAAGTTCCGAGCCAGTTCATTACTGGTAATGCAATGGTTTCATAAACTAAAGCCCACTCAAATACCCCAAAAGGTTTGTTTTGTCCACACCAAGTTAACATAGTGCAGTATCATTGTTCTCTTTGGATTTTGTATTCTTTAAATTACAGAAGTTTTTTTTTTTTTTTCCATTCATCAAAAAATTTCAAGTTCCGAGCCAGTTCATTACTGGTAATGCAATGGTTTCATAAACTAAAGCCCACTCAAATACCCCAAAAGGTTTCATAAAATAAAGCCTACTCAAATACCCCATATGGTTTCATAAAATAAAGCCCACTCAAATACCCCATATGGTTTCATAAAATAAAGCCCACTCAAATACCCCATAAGGTTTCATAAACTAAAGCCCACTAAAATACCCCATAAGGTTTCATAAAATAAAGCCCACTCAAATACCCCATAAGGTTTCATAAACTAAAGCCCACTCAAATACCCAATGAATAGGTATGATGCCTGTTTAAAAATTGTAAAAAAAACTTTTAAAAAGACTTTTTAATCAAAGACGAGTTAAAACGCACTAAAAAGTTGAAAATAATTTACAATTTCTTAAAATGCAATAGGGGCGATGGCATGCATTTGAGGTGGAGGAGAAGAGTCACATTTTTCACCTCCCATAGATATCAAATTATGGCATCCGTGTCAGAAACATTTCCCTAGAACAGTTGTTCTTAACCAGGGGTGAAAGCACCCCTGAGGTGCAGAAGTCCCAAAAAATTGTAGGTATTTACTGCCATTGCTAATTGTTGGTGCCTATTAAAATAGAAAGAAAAGATTTACAGCATTACATGTTTTCTGGTGAATTTAGTTTTCCCATTACTTCTTGCGACAGTATTTTTTTATTTTTTCTAGAATTTCTAGTAGAAAGTTAATTAGAAAAGTAAAACTACAATAACTAAATCATCTAATTATTTTCATTTAAACAATTTTATCGCATTATAATTATGCTCTAAGTGTTTTTCGGAAAATGTTTTGAAATTGATAAGGGATACTGTGCAGCAATAATTGTTTAAGAATCCTTGCCATAGAAAATTTACTAGGATCACTCCCCCCAATCACCAACCATTTTTTTGTTCTATTCCTCTTCAATTAGTAGCCTTATTATATGACTTCCATCGTCACATTTCGACATAAATTCTTGCAACTGTCAATGTCACTACACCCCGATTTTGCTCCTCCATGGCATCCAGTAACTTAACGAGAGGCCATTTTTCAGACCTTGCATAGCTGCACTGATTCTCTCAGTGATTGTAGTTTTAAAACAAAATTGTTTTAATTGTTGTATAATAGAATAAACAGAAACTCGCCCCTCTCCCCCATAGACAGCGACGAGGCCATGACAGGAAGTTCCGGCTCATACCAGCGAGAAGCCAGTATAGGAGCTGCTCATTCCTGCCCAAGACAATCAGGGACTGGAACAATCTTTCAAAAGGAACGGTTGAGGCGACAACACTAGACACATTTGTGTCTATTGCCTCCAGCGTTCAAACCCCTAGTGCATGATTTCCTCATCAACACCAGTAACAGAAACATTGCAAATCCCATCTACATGCATAGGAGCCAAAATGATCATTACATTAATCGTGGGCCCTTAAGATATAGAAGAAGTTGAGGCGACAACGCTTGACACATTTGCGTCTATTGCCTCAGACCTTCACAAAGTAGCCACAAATACTGCAAATCCCCTCTACATGCATAGGAGTCAAAATAATCAATATATTTATCGTGGGCCCTTAATATATAGAAGAATATGAAAAATGTCAGTAATTTAGTGCTATTAAGTGCAATTGTTTTCAATAATGTTCCACTTTTAATGTAATGTCACATTGCTTATCCCCCTCCCCGTCACATAAATGTGGACCCCCTCCTCCCCGGACATCATTTATGGATGGCCCCTTATCATCAATCTGAAAAAAAACATCTCCTGTCCAAATTTTTAAAATAAATTATTCACATTGTTTTATTTGTAACTGTTTCACCTCATCCTCTTTGGCTTTAATCATTTGCTTTATAGCCATGAGTGTTGCACATACCGAATGATTTGGGAATAATCCCAGACCATAACTGGTGTAAACTATAATAAATGTTTACAGCTTTTATGTAGTTGCTGACAAGAAGGAAATGATAATTATAATGACAGTAAACATAAAATTAGATTTTGCATTTTTAAAAGAACTTTGTTACATTTGATACCGTATTATATCTAGTCCTCCTGCAATCATAGTTAAAATTTCTATTCAGATCAACAACAATGTGCTGATGACCATCGTAAATGCAGGAGCTGGTGCTGCATCTATTATCACCCCTCACTGCTCACCCTATTACCTCATGATCATAATCAGATTTACTACCAACATGTTCTGCGGAGGGATTGATACACGTGAGTGTTGCTTATTTTTAATAACAAACATAATAATCCATGACTTACGTTTGGATTTAATTCTGTAAGACGTGTGCCTATGCTCTGTGCCAATTTTTATTATAATAAGCTGTGACTGATTAAAATTGACAAAACTATGGTGTCTGCCAATTTAATATTAATTCTTGCTAAATTCATACTTTCAATAAATGCACACAAAAAATGATGTGCACCCTTTGGTTTCATTTAAAAACTTGTAGTGTGTTTTAAATCTTTTATAATAGGTTTTGTGTAAAAGCAAAATTATAAAGCATGAATATTGGTTTTCTAAAGACACAAAGACTTCTCAACTAACTTTCAAAAAGTAAACATGGCTTTGGTGTATTGTTTAAAGAAGCCAGTTCAATTTAGTGAATACCGCATTGATTTAAAAAACACTAAATATGTACTTAGTTAAACTAAAAAACATTGCTTCCAGGCTGCTATATAATGTGATTTAATGGGATTATGTCACGTGACAGACAGATAATATGGGTTTTAATTCGCACATTAACCTACAAATATTGTTATCAAAGAGCTTTAATTAAAATTTTCTTGATTTTTAAGCTATTAATTTTCTTATTTTGTTTTTTATACCTGAATTCAGCTATACAGGTATTAGAAAAAACCCCAAAACTGATTTTATTTACTATTAGCATGAATTTTTATTGCCTGATTTATCAAACTCCTTTCTGTGCTGTGCCGGTGTATACACAAACAAAATTCTGTTCAAATATGCAAATTTACTCCTATCGCCTTTTTAATTTAAAATTATGTTAATTTCATTTCAGTGGTGAATGCTGAACATATGCATATTTGGGGGAGTGAAGGTCGTTCTTTGCTTCAACTCATTCACTTCACCTTTGCCTTTGGAGGAGTTTTAACACCACTTTTTACTGAACCTTTCCTAGCTCCAAAAGAAATCAAGAATAGCAACACAGAAGCACAGATTTTTGAATTTAACATGACAAGTTCAGAGCTTACTCTGAATATTACCTCCAATTTAACTTCGAACACATCCAATAACAATACAACAGTCTTGCTACCCCGAACGACAAATGTTCATTATGCTTTTCTTATAGGTGGCGTAATTAGTATACTAATATCCCTACATTATGTAGTCACGATTTTTTGTGAGAAGAAATCAAAGTCTTCCAGTGATACGCATACACAAAGTGTCCATGACAGGAAGCTCCCTCGTCCCTTGTATGTTTTCCTCATACTTGTCCTGTGTTTCTTCTATTTGGTGTACTGTTGCGTGGAGGATACGTTTGCTTCATTTCTCATGACTTTTGTTGTCACAGAATATGATTCTGTCTCAAAATCAGAAGGTGCGTACATCACAACTTTTTACTGGGGCTCATTTGCTGTGGGAAGATTTCTTAGCATTTTTGTATCAAAATACATCACTGCCATGAAGGTTGTCTTCATTTACACTTTATTTATGATAGTGGCTTTTGCCGGCTTTACAATCTCTGCTACTTTTGGCCACATTGGTCTGCTAACAACATTTTCCTGCATGGCAGGTTTATCATTGTCAGCTGTTTTTGCTGCTGGTTTTTCATGGACGGAGGCAGAGTTACTTAAGGTGACAGGCTGGGTTTCTTCTTTCATTCTTATTGGGAGTTCAATTGGCATGATGATTAACCCTCTCATTATTGGTTATCTCATGGAAAATGTCTCCAATATGTGGTTCTGTTATATTTTATTGGCTGAAACTTTATTGTTGTGTTGCGTGTTTTATTTTTTACTCTTATTTAATAGATGCTATATCAACAAGTGTTATGGTACAATCGGAGAAGGACGTAGTCTGGAGATATATGTTGAACCACCAAAGAATGAAACAGAATTGAATTTAATGGGAAATGTTGACTGAGTGAGTTACCAGTGTTACCCTTTGGATGTTTTACCAGGTACATCAGAAATTTACAGGCAACATGGATTTACCTCTTCTTTTATCAAATTATTTTTGAAGATGTGAATGAAAGGCAAATGAATTGATGAAATGTTCACCTGATGAAATGTTCACCTGATGAAATGTTCACCTGATGAAATGTCCACATGTTATCTAATCATTTTATAATAGGGCAAAATTATAAACAATTAATTTTCTGTAAACTATGCTTGCATCATTTTAGACAATTTGTACCTCAAGCAGTGTCTAAATATAGATTGTCATGTGCCTTCATATGATCCAGACAGGATACCCATAGCATTCACTGTTTAAATCTCTATTACCATGGTTGCATTTGGATGTACATACAAAAGTCAATGGCATAGCCAGTTAGTGAGAGGTACAGTGGCTGCTTCCCCAGAGCTATGTTATGTAAGGTTGTGCATTTTTCAAGGGCCACAAAGATGTTTTTTTTAACAAAAGTTGCATTATTTAAAAATTATCTTTCCCTTGTGGGAATCATGTTTCTATGTACAGTATGCACACAGTACTAATCAAAATATGTTTCTACGCACATCTGGAAATTATAGAGTAAATTACATATTGTATTCACCCCTTAAAAAAAATAGTTTCACATCCTGAAAATGGAAAGTTAAGTTTTTAAATAATTTCTTCTACCACTCAAAGCACTATTAACTGTATTCGTTTAAATATCTTGTGTTTTTGAGAGGTTGAGTTAACTAGATATTTAAAATAATATACAAATTGTTTAAAAAAAAACATTTTTAACATTTTAGTTGATCATTTTATGAACTATACAATCAAAAATGTTATGAATGAAAATTTAATGTTTAATTGAACTAGCCACTTAAGTTATAATTTTATAGAGAAACCTATTGGTATAATTACAGATTTGTTATTTATACCGGTACCCGGCACTGCAAAACACAAAATGCCTTGGTTATGAAATATTTGATTTGGGTTTTTTTTATATTGCAAAACACAAAATGCCATGGTTATGAAATATTTGATATAGCTTTAGCTTTTTTTTTATATTTCTAAACACAAAATGGCATTACATAGTTTTTCTTGTGTCGTTATTTCTTTAAACAAATCTTCAAATTTAAAGTTTTGTCATTTGAAATTTTTATATAAAAACCACTATTGCAAGACATGACTATTTTTCCTTTAAATTGTTCCCACATAAAAATAAATGCCGACTTAATCCTGTCATTTGTTTTATGTACCGGTAATTTAATGTTGATTTCATAAATGTGCCATATTTTTAAATAATTGTTCACTAGTCCTTATTCTGATGGTGAAATTGAAATTGCATCATAAGTAAAGTTTCTTTAAAAATAATAAATAACATTAAAACTTTTTCCAATGATTGGCATTGCGAAGAAGAAAAACAAATTTGAACAGTGTTTCCCATAAATTGTAGGGCAGTGAAACCAATCAACGTCTTTTTTTTTTTTTTTTTAAACCAAAGGTTTTTCCAAGAGCTGCCAGTTTTCAAATTTTATTTTTCAAAATCTTTACAATATATTTTCCTTATTCTCTTTCCAAACCACAACATACATTCCAAGTAATTTTCAAGAATTAAGGAAGTATATTCATAGTGATTGTTTGTTTTAAAAGCACCTTGTAAGAAATCTGTGATAATTAAGATAACGTAACTAGTCTGATAAATAAAAGTCTTAACTATTATGCTGAGTTTTAATCTATACATTATCTGTGCCATATATTTATGGCATTATGGTAAGGAAATTTTCTTTTGTTTGAATATCAATATTCATATTTTAATAAGGTCACGTAAAACTTAATATTAATTTTATTTATGACAGACATTTCCGGTATTAATATTGTTATTTACAAGAAGACATTTTATTATCTATGTGGACATATGTAGTTGAAATTCAATGTTGATAGCCTAATGACAATGTGTTGAAGAAAAGAAAATCTCTTTAAATATATTGCATCTGTATTAATAATTAAACAATTATTTTTAGAAATTCTTTGTACATGTTATATTATATACATATATATACATATATGGGAATGGATGACTATTTTTATTAACAATAAATAGTTTTTGTTACGGTACCATATTGTTGCCTATATAAAATAGAAATTTAAAAATTGCAATTTTAGTCACTTCCCCTATATTTTTTGTCACCCTAAGCATCAGCGTATTGTTTTTAAATTTCCTTAATATTTTACCTTGCACTTATACTTATAAATAGTAACCACACTATAAATAAAGGTTTACACTTCAGGCATGTGGAGACTATTATGGCAGCTAACTAATAATTTCAGATAAGCTGCTGTTATGATATGTTAGATATCCAGACAAACGGCCAGGGAATAGTTTTAATAGTTGAACATTTTTTTCTAGGTAAGTGGTTTGTGCCATCCCAATGAGCCAGTACATAGCTTTGGTTTGCCAACATAGCAAAATTGTCACGATAGTGATGTGTAATGAAAACAGAAGCAACTTTGTAAATACTTGCTTCCCACTACATATGCTAGAAAAACTATATAAATACTGAATCAGTGCATAATAAGTTTAGGTTTTTAACATTAGTTTTTGGGTGAGATAACTAACTACAGAGACAAGCCCTAAATAAGAAGTGTAATAAAAGATGGACAATATAAAAAAATAAATAAAAACAAAAACAAATATTGTCAAACTGACACTCTTTTAATGAATGTTAGCGTTACAAGGTAACATTAAATACGCATCATTCATTCAGAAGGACACCAGCAGCTGTTGCTTGAAGTCTAAAGTTTTCCAACTGACTCCAGAAATTAGCTTTACTAAGACAAACATCTTGACATGACAGATTTTCTTTAGTGTCTTTATTTGTTGTGTGAACAGGGTCCAAAGCTGAGCATCCTAATTTCATTTCATCCACAGAGGAAGAGTTTGTGTTCTGTACAGAACAACACTTTTGAGTACTGGTATCTTCATGTAAACAGCTGATACCTTCTGTAGGATGAGGAATGTCTTGACTTCTATCATTAGATAAAATGTTTGGGATCTGGGCTATAAGACCTGTGGTAGATGAAAGTAATTTCTCTGCTAGGGATGTGGATGAACTCTTTTCAGAAATTGAAACATGCTGTTCTGTCCCTCCTTGAGCTTTAGATGATATATCATGTTCTGAAAGCAGGGTGAGGTAAGCACTGTAAAAAAAATTAGCAAAAGAAAACAAGTAGAAATTTTAAAAATGTATACTTTAATTTGTGGGATGTGATGTTTAAGGCAAGCAGATGATAAATGAAAAAGGACCACATTCAGAACCAGGAAATAAAACAAGTGGTTTGTGCTATCCCAATGAGGCAGTATATAGCATAACAGCAAATTAATTGGTTTGGCTACCTGGTCACAAGGCCCGTAAACCAACCTGCATTGCAATTGCAAGTCAACCAACCTGCATTGCAAATCTACAAAAGCAGACCTGTTTACCCTCAAACTCCTAAAATCGTACAATATCATCTCGAAATCACATAAACAGTATTTAATAACAAATAACATACAGTACATATAACGAATACAATAACTATTCGCATTCAGTGCCTAGTGGAATCGAGTTAAACTGGTGTAAAAAAAAGTTACAAGTACATAACTGACGTTTATATTGCTATCTGCAGTCACTCTCTTTTGCAGGCATGTATTTGCTATATATATCAATTAATTTTTAGGTGAACGTACTGATAACATTTTCACAGTCTGTTACTGGTAAATATAAAGTTACGGGTGAAAATTAATGTTGTTGAAACTCAAAGTCAGATCAGCATAAAACAAAATGTATTTAAATAAGAATTAATTAACGCATGATGACATTATCATTTAAAAAAAGTAACTTGAGATTTATTTTTAAGGAAAAGCAGGTTTTAACACAAAAAGAAGAATCAATATCCCTTACGTCTATCCCCACTAATATATTATAGTCTGATAACTACCACAAACTGTAAATGGGTGAAAGGAAGATGAGTGTTAAAAATCGTACTTCCCGCTGTTCGCTGAATGAAATAATTGTGTCACAAAATTATGTCATACAGCAACATGAAAACAAAACCTAGATATTACTAAAATTTTCACTAAGGCGACTATGTCGAGAGCAGGTTAAAACTAACAATGAAAATGTACTTTTTAGATAAGGTTTTTTAATCTGAAAAACTACATGAATGTACAGGTATACATTTTCGACCTGTGTTCTTAAAATCGTGTTAGTCTTGTCGGTACAATCATAAAGAACACCTCAAAATAATACATTATAAGCCAAAATCGTAAGAGTAAACAGGTCTGCAATAGCAGGCGCTACGGTTTCAGGACCAGTGGAAAAGTTGGTGGTGGATCGAGTGTGTTAAAAAAAAGTCCACAAAATCTCCATAAAGCCTCACACCTTGACGCTGATAATCAACTGTACTTACTATAATACTGCCCCGGTAGAAGTAGAAGCGGAAAGAAGAAGAAAAATACTATATTTGAAAGAAGAATAAAAAATGTAACAAACTGGCTATAAAGCACCAGGTTGTGAACTATCTTTATCATGCTTCCCCTCCATCCCTTTCCAAATAGTGCTTATAATGGCGTTTACTTGTTCTGGTTGGAAAAAATAGACGAATATTATTGCAAATTGACACTTAAATTGTATGTGGGTTCCTTATTCTATATTATATTTATGCTACCGAACTATTATTTGTTACAATTTGTTAGAAAGAACCAGCTGGTTAATTGAAATTTACATTAGGAAATGGCATCAGCGGGCCGTTGAACTAGTACCAAGCTCTTTACGCCCTCCCCCAAGCAAACACAACACCCCCCCCCCCCCCCCCCCCGCCTGAGTATCTGGCTGCGAAAAGCGGCACATTGGAGATCTCCCTTTGCCAGGACAGCTGGTTATAATAAATCACTTGATCCTTTTAAATAACTATCCTAGAACTCAGGTGGAATTATAACTATGGAAAAATGCCCTTGATTTTTTTATTTTTCAAATTACTACGACTAATATTTAATTTACCATAGTCTGCCCTGCAGTTTCCCACCAGCTATTGACAGAGTTATACCATCTTTGAAACCAGCGTTAAACCCTTTTTGTAAAAACTCCTCTTGATTCTTTTCTTTACCAATTCGAAACCCTTCCTGTGAAACAGACAAGGAAAATATTGTATAGCATTAATTTATTATAAGAAATGTTATTTCTTATTGTTCACAGTTGTTCACATATCTCAGCTATTAGCTGTTGTTTCTTGTTTGCCTTGCAATAATAATAAAATAAAAAACTTAACAAGATTGTTGGCAATATGGGATAATTATATATATGTATAACGGTTCAAAATGTAACTGATTCCTTGCAAATTCAGTTGAGCAAGGCGTAAACAGCTTTAAGTAAGGCAGAAGTGTACATCTTAAATTAAAATCTATTGATAACAATGTAACATCCCTGAAGATTTGCATTGCCTGCTGACAGAAATAGCGGACCATAAATGCATAGCTGTAAATCAATTAAAATACAACTGTATTCTAACTTTAATTGAAACTAATTGAGTAGTAACAATACTTCAATTAAACAAAACAATTTGCCTAAGTAGTAGGCGCATTTATTTTTATTAATAATAAAAAAGTAACAAAAACCTAAGCTGAGAAAAAAATATTTTATATACATTGTGAACTGGTAGGCCTAATAAAATAAGGTATAAAACATGAAAAAAACCAACAAATTTATAATATTATAAACAAATTTTAACTTTTGTGGTAGCTGATATAACTTTTACATAGTATGCAGAAAAGACCTTTTTGCTCATTGTTAAAAAATAACACATGGAAAAAAACAAAACCATCTTAGTGTTATAGTTATATACATTCATTATCTCCCTGGAACATGCACCAGTATAACAATTAGGTTCTGTAATCAATAATCTGTGGTGAGCAGAGCTGTTTAAAGGTCAAGAGAGGGTAAGTTAGATTAAAAGGAATTTTAATTTTAAAATGTTTTCACCAATTGTTTAATACAGAGTAGCTGTACTGAGGCTGTACGTCCAGTTTACATTTGAGGTCCATATGAATATGCCAAAAAAAGTGTAAGGAATTTCTTAGAAAGTCAAACTAGTCAAGGGAAGTTTCAAGTGAGAAATATGAAAGTACTGAGTGTCAACTAGCAGATAAGTAAAATCATGTTTTAATTAATTGGTTAAAAACACTTTTCTACTTAATACTATTTTACACGCTTGTCTTGACCTGTGTAAAGTTATGCAACATGACATAAATTTTTAACTTGTGGAAAGAGGAGTCTTTTTTAAAAGAAATAATAAATTAAATTAAATATTAAAAAAACCTAGCTAAGTGGCATTTCAGACCCTGCATTATTTGAATCAATTAGGCCTATAACTATATGACATATGTCAGGCCCAACACCTATAGTTGTACTGAAAATCTACTCTAGTGATTTCCAGCAGGAGTTCCAAACTGAGATGGCGTTAATAACACTGTTATTATAATAAATAATTTAAATTCCTGGAGTGGCCTTGTTTTTTGTTGGAACTCCTGACTCGGTGAACAAGACAAGAATAAGCCTAATAATAATAAGGCCAAATTTGCAATCTTTTTCTCCATCCTACTCCAGTAGGCCTTTAAGAACAACAGCAAGGGGATATACATCCACAGTAGAGCTGATGGCAAATTATTCAACATTGCCCGCCTTAGAGCTAAGACTAAAACAAGAAAGGTCTTGCTGAGGGAGTTCTTGTTTGCGGACGATGCCGCTTTGGTATCTCACACAGCTGACGGCCTGCAGAGCCTCGTATCTAGCCTTTCCGCTGCCTGCAAAGAGTTTGGCCTGACAATTAGCCTAAAGAAAACTAACATTAAGGCACAGGGCGTTGACTCCCTCCCCACTATCGCCATCGACGACTACGACTTGGATACTGTTGACAGATTCACATATCTGGGATCCAACATATCGAGCATCCTCTCAATGGAGAATGAGATAAGTGGAAGGATAGGGAAGGCCGCAACTGTTATGGCCAGACTGAAGAAAAGAGTCTGGTCAAACGCCAAACTCACAACAAGAACTAAACTACAGGTGTACCAGGCCTGCGTACTGAGCACACTTTTGTATGGATGCGAGTCGTGGACCACATACTCTAACCACGAAAGAAGGCTCAATGGCTACCACCTCAGATGCCTGCGCCACATCCTTGACATTAAATGGCAAGACAAAGTCCCCAACACGGATGTCCTGTCCCAAACAAAAATGTATAGCGTCCCAGCCATGTTAATCCAAAGACACCTCCGCTAGCTTGGACACGTCAAGCGAATGCAACCTGGTCGCATACCAAAGGACGTGCTATACAGCGAGCTGGCGACAGGGAAAAAGTCAGTTGGACGGCCTCGTCTGAGATACTTAGACATATGCAAAAGATACATGAAGTCAGCCAACATGGACATCTCAAACTGGGAGGAGCTGGCAGAGGATCAATCCTCATGGTGGGGCATCGTGAAGGCAGGATCACTACATGCCGAGGAGCAAAACAGGGCGGAAACAGCTGCAAAAAGAGCGAGGAGGAAGGCCGGTAAATACTGCTCCACCGCATTCATGTGTGGGAAATGTAACAGAGACTGCAATTCGAGGATTGGTCTCACCAGCCACACCCAGAGCTACAAGCAATAAAGATAATCTATCGTCTATCGTCTCCCACAGACGGAAAGATGCCATACAATAAGGCCAAATACTAACAAAATAAATTACACTATTACTCCCCATTTACATTTTTAATGCTCTCATCCAATTTCACCCATTCTCTGCTATTTGAACTGAAACCTTCTCTCTCATCATCTAGAAAGTCGTCAAATTGTTTCAACTTTTCCATTTCAGTTTTGTTTACATGTCGAAACACTGGATTCTGCACTTCCTTTGTAGCTGGCCTGCAAGAAGTGCTCTTTTGAATGAAAGATTAGAGAGAGAGAAAAAATGAAAACAATTTACAGAGTTACTAGCCTTTAAGGTTGAAATAATGAACAATCTCCGTGACAATTACAATAATAACATATTTATCTCGCTTGATATTGTCTATAATAATAAAATGTAGCACCTAAAAAAACAGCACACATGTTTTTAAACCTTATTATTAAAGTTTTCTACTGAAAAGAACGTTTTAACAACTGTTTTTTTTTTTTTTTTTTTTTTTTTAAA
>CAXITT010000399.1:299958-330649 GCA_964033795.1 Lymnaea stagnalis | reverse complement strand
CCCCCCCCCAACCACCACCTAACCACCTAGAAACGCTTTCAGTATCCTGTGTCTTAAGAGCTAGCGTTAAAAAAGGAGTATGAGAAAATATATGTACGAAACAGCAGCATCAAATCGTATATGTACAAAACAGCAGTATGAAGTCATATATGTACAAAACAGCAGTATGAGGTCATATATGTAGAAAACAGAAGTATAAGATCATCTATGTGTAAAACAGCAGTGTGACATCATATATGTAACTAACAGCAGTGTGACATCATATGTGTAACTAACATCAGTGTGACATCATATATGTAACTAACAGCAGTGTGACATCATATATGTAACTAACAGCAGTATGACATCATATATGTAACTAACAGCAGCGTGACATCATATATGTAACTAACAGCAGCGTGACATCATATATGTAACTAACAGCAGTATGACATATATGTAACTAACAGCAGTATGACATCATATATGTAACTAACAGCAGTATGACATCATATATGTAACTAACAGCATTGTGACATCATAAATGTAACTAACAGCAGTATGACATCATATATGTAACTAACAGCAGCGTGACATCATATATGTAACTAACAGCAGTATGACATCATATATGTAACTAACAGCAGTATGACATCATATATGTAACTAACAGCAGCGTGACATCATATATGTAACTAACAGCAGCGTGACATCATAAATGTAACTAACAGCAGTATGACATCATATATGTAACTAACAGCAGCGTGACATCATATATGTAACTAACAGCAGCGTGACATCATATATGTAACTAACAGCAGCGTGACATCATATATGTAACTAACAGCAGCGTGACATCATATATGTAACTAACAGCAGCGTGACATCATATATGTAACTAACAGCAGCGTGACATCATATATGTAACTAACAGCAGCGTGACATCATATATGTAACTAACAGCAGCGTGACATCATAAATGTAACTAACAGCAGCGTGACATCATATATGTAACTAACAGCAGCGTGGCATCATAAATGTAACTAACAGCAGCGTGGCATCATAAATGTAACTAACAGCAGCGTGACATCATAAATGTAACTAACAGCAGCGTGACATCATATTCCCACAGGAGCCATGTTGGTCATCACAGGCGTTACTTCGCATGTTACAATCAGGGAAAATACGTTATTGGGGAACAAGGCAGAACAAGCCACTAAATAAGAGATTCTACCATTTGAAGAGTCAGGTTGTCGTTTTTTAAAGTCATGTTGTTTGAGAAGTCCTACTGAACTGTTGGAGATGATATGCATTTTGATATCCTGCTTAATAAAAAAAAAAAAATCTAATGTAAGAATGTATTTGAAAACAACAACATATTTGTGTCAAGAATGAAATTAAACAGACTTACGTATACGCAAATATTAAACAAATGTCAAAGGTCAACACACGACAAATGCTTTTATTATGAACGCCCATCCCCCCCCCCCCCCCCCCCCCAAACCATCTACTTTCCCACCCCACTTACGACCTCGAACCATCTACTTGCCCACCCGATCCTTCCCTCGAACCATCTACTTGCCCACCCTCCAACTCCCTCGAACCATCTACTTGCCCACTCTCCCACTCCCTCGAACCATCTACTTCCCCACCCCTCTCACGCCCCCGAACCATCTACTTGCCCACCCTCCCACTCCCTCGAACCATCTACTTGCCCACCCCTCCCACTCCCTCGAACCATCTACTCGCCCACCTCTCTCACTCCATCGAACCATCTACTTGTTCACCCTTCCACTCCCTCGAACATCTACTTGCCCACCCTCCCACTCCCTCGAACCATCTACTTGCCCACCTCTCTTACTCCCTCTAACGATCTACTTGCCCACCTCTCTCACTCCCTCGAAACATCTATTTGCCCACCTCTCTCACTCCCTCGAACCATCTACTTGCCCACCTCTCTCACTCCTCAAACCATCTACTTTCCAGCCTCTCTCACTCCCTTAAACCATCTACTTGCCCACCTCTCTCACTCCCTCGAACAATCTACTTGCCCACCTCTCCCACTCCCTCGAACCATCTACTTGCCTACCTCTCTCACTCCCTCGAACCATCTACTTGCCTACCTCTCTCACTCCCTCGAACCATCTACTTGCCTACCTCTCTCACTCCCTCGAACCATCTACTTGCCTACCTCTCTCACTCCCTCGAACCATCTACTTGCCTACCTCTCTCACTCCCTCGAACCATCTACTTGCCTACCTCTCTCACTCCCTCGAACCATCTACTTGCCTACCTCTCTCACTCCCTCGAACCATCTACTTGCCTACCTCTCTCACTCCCTCGAACCATCTACTTGCCTACCTCTCTCACTCCCTCGAACCATCTACTTGCCTACCTCTCTCACTCCCTCGAACCATCTACTTGCCTACCTCTCTCACTCCCTCGAACCATCTACTTGCCTACCTCTCTCACTCCCTCGAACCATCTACTTGCCTACCTCTCTCACTCCCTCGAACCATCTACTTGCCTACCTCTCTCACTCCCTCGAACCATCTACTTGCCTACCTCTCTCACTCCCTCGAACCATCTACTTGCCTACCTCTCTCACTCCCTCGAACCATCTACTTGCCTACCTCTCTCACTCCCTCGAACCATCTACTTGCCTACCTCTCTCACTCCCTCGAACCATCTACTTGCCTACCTCTCTCACTCCCTCGAACCAGCTACTTTCCCACCTCTCTCACTCCCTCGAACCATCTACTTGCCTACCTCTCACACTCCCTCGAACCATCTACTTGCCTACCTCTCTCACTCCCTCGAACCATCTACTTGCCTACCTCTCTCACTCCGTCGAACCATCTACTTTCCTACCTCTCTCATTCCCTCGAACCATCTACTTGCCTACCTCTCTCACTCCCTCGAACCAGCTACTTTCCCACCTCTCTCACTCCCTCGAACCATCTACTTTCCCACCTCTCTCACTCCTTCGAATTATCTATTTGCCCACCTCTCTCATTCCCTCGAACAATCTACTTGCCTACCTCTCTCACTCCCTCGAACCATCTACTTGCCTACCTCTCTCACTCCCTCGAACCATCTACTTGCCTACCTCTCTCACTCCCTCGAACCAGCTACTTTCCCACCTCTCTCACTCCCTCGAACCATCTACTTGCCTACCTCTCTCACTCCCTCGAACCATCTACTTGCCTACCTCTCTCACTCCCTCGAACCAGCTACTTTCCCACCTCTCTCACTCCCTCGAACCATCTACTTGCCCACCTCTCTCACTCCCTCGAACCATCTACTTGCCTACCTCTCTCACTCCCTCGAACCATCTACTTGCCTACCTCTCTCACTCCCTCGAACCATCTACTTGCCTACCTCTCTCACTCCCTCGAACCAGCTACTTTCCCACCTCTCTCACTCCCTCGAACCATCTACTTTCCCACCTCTCTTACTCCCTCGAACCATCTACTTTCCCACCTCTCTTACTCCCTCGAACCATCTACTTACTACCACGAAAAAACCCGATCAGCTGGTTAACAAAACATTTTCATAGGCTTCCTAAAATAGAATGATCGCATTCCACAGTGGATGCACCTCGTGGCTGTCATTGTGAAGTGATATTGGGGAGGGTGGAAAGGAGACCTGAGGGACGGGAGAGGGTGCTGGATGGAATGGAAACCAAGTAGCGTGTTTGTGTTTGTTAAGTTACTATCTTATAAAAAGTTGATAAGGTGGGTGTGCATGGGAGGGTGTGTGTGTGTGTGTGTGTGTTGTTGAACAATGTGATAATGGTGTTTTTGAACAAGTGCTGCAGTGTAATTTGGGGGGGGGGAGGGAGTGGTGTGTCTTGAGATGGGGGAAGGGGGTGAGGATCTCTAGAAGGGGGCGGGTGGAGGCGTATGGTGGTGGTTTAGACTAGTATAGAGTATAGAGTATTAGACTAGTATAGAGTATAAGACTATTATAGATTATAGAGTATAGAGGGTTGGCGTATCTAGGTGTTTGCTTGATCGGCCCGAGAAATGGCAAAGTGATATATGAAACGTAAAGTTGAATCATACCAAGCTATGGTCCCAAATACTTTCATCATACCAAGCTATGGTCCCAAATACTTTCATCATACCAAGCTATGGTCCCAAATACTTTCATCATACCAAGCTATGGTCCCAAATACTTTCCTCGGTTCTCAGCCCATCCAACATCATCCCCGCCGGAAGGATAATAAATTAAGGATCTCTGCAAACATAAATATACTCTTAGTCTTCAAAGCCTAGATTTTTTTTTCTTCATTTGCCCCTCCCCTCCCCGTGGTTCAGCTCCAGAAAGACCAGTGCCTCCTCCCCATGTGGTTCACCTCCAGAGGGACCAGCGCCCCCCCCCCCTTTGGTTGTTCAGCTCAAGGGTGAACCGTGCTCCCCCTCCCCGGCTCAACTCCAGGGTGACCCAGCCCCTCCCCTGGTTCAGCTCCAGGGGGACCAGCGCCCCCTCCTCCCCAATTTCCTACTCGCCGTGCCGCTCTCGCCCTTTATAAGCTACATTCTACAAATTGTTGAAATAAAATATTTTAAAATGAAAATACAACTTGGAGCTCAGACTGAGATCCACTGCCGTATCAGCAACATTGTGACACCAGGAAGGACTACTTGGAGCTCACACTGAGATCTACTGCCGTATCAGCCACATTGTGACACCAAGAAGGACTACTTGGAGCTCAGACTGAGATCTACTGCCGTATCAGCCACATTGTGACACCAAGAAGGACTACTTGGAGCTCAGACTGAGATCCACTGCCGTATCAGCCACATTGTGACACCAAGAAGGACTACTTGGAGCTCACACTGAGATCCACTGCCGTATCAGCCACATTGTGACACCAAGAAGGACTACTTGGAGCTCAGACTGAGATCTACTACCGTATCAGCCACATTGTGACACCAAGAAGGACTACTTGGAGCTCAGACTGAGATCTACTACCGTANCAGACTAGATCTACTACCGTATCAGCCACATTGTGACACCAAGAAGGACTACTTGGAGCTCAGACTAGATCTACTACCGTATCAGCCACATTGTGACACCAAGAAGGACTACTTGGAGCTCAGACTAGATCTACTACCGTATCAGCCACATTGTGACACCAAGAAGGACTACTTGGAGCTCAGACTAGATCTACTACCGTATCAGCCACATTGTGACACCAAGAAGGACTACTTGGAGCTCAGACTAGATCTACTACCGTATCAGCCACATTGTGACACCAAGAAGGACTACTTGGAGCTCAGACTAGATCTACTACCGTATCAGCCACATTGTGACACCAAGAAGGACTACTTGGAGCTCAGACTAGATCTACTACCGTATCAGCCACATTGTGACACCAAGAAGGACTACTTGGAGCTCAGACTAGATCTACTACCGTATCAGCCACATTGTGACACCAAGAAGGACTACTTGGAGCTCAGACTAGATCTACTACCGTATCAGCCACATTGTGACACCAAGAAGGACTACTTGGAGCTCAGACTAGATCTACTACCGTATCAGCCACATTGTGACACCAAGAAGGACTACTTGGAGCTCAGACTAGATCTACTACCGTATCAGCCACATTGTGACACCAAGAAGGACTACTTGGAGCTCAGACTAGATCTACTACCGTATCAGCCACATTGTGACACCAAGAAGGACTACTTGGAGCTCAGACTAGATCTACTACCGTATCAGCCACATTGTGACACCAAGAAGGACTACTTGGAGCTCAGACTAGATCTACTACCGTATCAGCCACATTGTGACACCAAGAAGGACTACTTGGAGCTCAGACTAGATCTACTACCGTATCAGCCACATTGTGACACCAAGAAGGACTACTTGGAGCTCAGACTAGATCTACTACCGTATCAGCCACATTGTGACACCAAGAAGGACTACTTGGAGCTCAGACTAGATCTACTACCGTATCAGCCACATTGTGACACCAAGAAGGACTACTTGGAGCTCAGACTAGATCTACTACCGTATCAGCCACATTGTGACACCAAGAAGGACTACTTGGAGCTCAGACTAGATCTACTACCGTATCAGCCACATTGTGACACCAAGAAGGACTACTTGGAGCTCAGACTAGATCTACTACCGTATCAGCCACATTGTGACACCAAGAAGGACTACTTGGAGCTCAGACTAGATCTACTACCGTATCAGCCACATTGTGACACCAAGAAGGACTACTTGGAGCTCAGACTAGATCTACTACCGTATCAGCCACATTGTGACACCAAGAAGGACTACTTGGAGCTCAGACTAGATCTACTACCGTATCAGCCACATTGTGACACCAAGAAGGACTACTTGGAGCTCAGACTAGATCTACTACCGTATCAGCCACATTGTGACACCAAGAAGGACTACTTGGAGCTCAGACTAGATCTACTACCGTATCAGCCACATTGTGACACCAAGAAGGACTACTTGGAGCTCAGACTAGATCTACTACCGTATCAGCCACATTGTGACACCAAGAAGGACTACTTGGAGCTCAGACTAGATCTACTACCGTATCAGCCACATTGTGACACCAAGAAGGACTACTTGGAGCTCAGACTAGATCTACTACCGTATCAGCCACATTGTGACACCAAGAAGGACTACTTGGAGCTCAGACTAGATCTACTACCGTATCAGCCACATTGTGACACCAAGAAGGACTACTTGGAGCTCAGACTAGATCTACTACCGTATCAGCCACATTGTGACATCAAGAAGGCCTGGTTTTATGAAAAGAAAAAATATATCTTTGAGGAATAATTTGATGTGTGTAAAATTGTGATAAAGGAGAATCATTTTTTGATACGCCGGCGGTGTACTATACATAGGTGTCCTCCAAACCGCTGAGAAGCAGTGTTTTTTGACATTTTAGACAACTTCCATCAACATATTTTCTTACAATTGTAACATGCATACAAATAAAAATGTATATACATGAAGCGTAATGACGCCTCCTCTGGATAAAGATATTCTGGATTTTTAATTTGTTAGCATAACTGTCTTGAGGCAAGTTGAAATTTTGTTTTGATTTGGTGACAAATTTGTTTGAATTTAGTAAGAATTTAATTATTTAAAAAAAAAAATTGTTGAGAAAAATTGTGATGGTGCGAATCGTTATTTTGAAATGAAGAGTTATTTTGCTTCCTTGAAGAAACATTATCTGACAATAAAAGTTTATTGTTTTTATTTGACAACAAGACACATCGTACCAAGGAGAGCTATCTTGTAAAGGGAAGTTATTCTTGATGAAAAACTTGTTGGCGCCGGCTCTTCTTTTAATTAATCGAACTGAAAATAATTTTCTACACGTTACGTCTATTTACACGACACTAGACGTACTTCTTAAACACGCATAGATGCACAAGTTGGTGGTGCAGTGACCAGATGGTGGTGCAGTGACCAGTTGGTGGTGCACTGACCAGATGGTAGTGCAGTGACCAGTTGGTGGTGCAGTGGCCAATTGGTGGCGCAGTGACCAGATGGTGGTGCAGTGACCAGATGGTGGTACAGTGACCAGTTGGTGGCGCAGTGACCAGTTGGTGGCGCAGTGACCAGTTGGTGGCGCAGTGACCAGTTGGTGGTGCAGTGACCAGTTAAGGGGTTCCCATTGACTATAACTTATGTTCTGGTGTACACTGAAAAAAAGGATTTATCCATACCTTAACATAGCCTTGCCCAAATTATGTAACATAGGCCGCCAAAATACATACATTAGAGACCGAAAGTAACTATTCAGCCAACCCACATAATTGTACACGTGAAATAGCTATTTTAAAAAAAAAAAAACTGTCTGCAGGCTCGTTTCTATGAGATAAGCAGCAATTCCAAGTTAAAAAGTAGGCTAATGGCGTGACGTAACAGATGTGTCACCATGCACGCATTACGGGGTTGTAGGGAGATAACATGTGTTGTGTTTACATGGATGACACCATGTGTTGTGTTTACATGGATGACACCATCTGTGGTGGAGGAAACCCCCCCCCCCCCCTTAAATGGCTTCGTCGGACTCTCTCCCTCCCAGCCTGCATGACAATATCGATTTCTCTTGTTTGCTTAAGTGGACCTATTGGCAGAACGTACTGCACTATCATTCCGGGACTCGAACGAGTTTGGATTAGATATTCCGTTTCAAAATTCGTGTTAATCTGATTTTGAAAAAAAATAACTGAGGTATAAACGAGCTTGTACATTTGATTTTAATATAAAAAAAATGCAAGTACATTTGATTTTAGTGTATGCTTAGTCTTATTAGTATATTTGGCATGTTAGATTTGGTTATTTATTCTCTTATACATTTTCCGCTTACATTCCGCTGTATGTTTCAAAACCTTTCTTAAAAAGCTTGCAAGTATCCACCAGGTCAGAGTTGGTGGAATAAATTTCTAAGATTAAAAGACAGAAGCTAAATATGATGAGTATTATTACAAGTGAAGAGTGGTCGTGTGGATCTGTACTGCACACTATATTTCTGTAAGTTGGTTTCTTGTAGATTCCCCAAACATTTACTTTCTTGTAACTAAACTTTGAAGTTATTTATGATTTATAATGATAGAGTAGGTCATAAGGGATTGAGTTCAAGCCGTGTGAAGTGAAGCCTTAAACACATTTACACGTTATTTATTGTAGTCAAATCGCCATTTCCACAATATTTATTCGAACCAAGTACTCCACTAAGGCAGGGGAGTCGCGTGGGCCCAGGACACCCTGCCGCAGCCGAAAGTTGTGATTGGGGGGGGGGGGTAGACTGTCAACTTTGAACAAAACCAAAAAGTCCAGCGCCTTCAAACGTCACGTGACGGCTCTGCCCTAAGGCAGTCATCTCAGGCCTCCAAACGTCAAGTGATGGCACTGGCCTAAGGCATCCATCTCAGGCCTCCAAACGTCACGTGACGGCTCTGCCCTAAGGCAGTCATCTCAGGCCTCCAAACGTCACGTGGCGGCTCTGCCCTAAGGCATTCACCTCAGGCCTCCAAACGTCACCTGACGGCTCTGCCCTAAGGCATTCATCTCAGGCCTCCAAACGTCACGTGACGGCTCTGCCCTAAGGCAGTCATCTCAGGCCTCCAAACGTCAAGTGATGGCACTGGCCTAAGGCATTCATCTCAGGCCTCCAAACGTCACGTGACGGCTCTGCCCTAAGGCATTCACCTCAGGCCTCCAAACGTCACGTGACGGTTCTGGGCTAAGGCATTCATCTCAGGCCTCCAAACGTCACGTGGCGGCTCTGGCCTAAGGCATTCAGCCCTCATTTTGAATGACCGGATTAGGGAGTGTTAAATCCCATCGTTTCTGATCCATGAAGTCACGATGTGATGTCTATCCATTGCGGATAAACAGATGTATGACATCCATAAAGTTGTATTTATTATAGTCTATTTTAGATTGCTAAGCGTTGTACTGCGGCCAACAAGTGTCCCGACCCTTGACCTCAGAATAGTATTTAGAAAGGTATTTATAGAAGTAAATTTGCAAATGACGACATGATCCAGGAACGGACAACTCATCTGACGTTTACCCGTTAATTCCACAGCAATTTGGCGCAGTTTACATTTGAGCTGTTTCCCCTAGTTATTTCCCCTCTTAACAGACGCATAGTTAACATTGCGGTCTCCCGGAAAAAAAGAAGAGGGGGGGGGGGACTAAAAAATATTTTCAGCGTGTAATGTAACATTTTGCTTCTGAGTTATCTCTTCTTTTACAGACGCATAGTTAACATTGCGGTCTCCCGGAAAAAAAGAAGGGGGGGGGGGGACTAAAAAATATTTTCAGCGTGTAATGTAAAATTTTGCTTCTGAGTTATCTCTTCTTTTGCCTCACTTCGTGTCTAAGGTTGTAATAGCACGTACCGAAAGATCTCTGTGACTGAATTAACTATATAATATTTATAAAAAATATAAAATATAACACAATGACGAAAAAGTTTAAAAGAAAAAAAAATCATTCACGTTTGAAGCTGGTCCTATTAAGGGTTGCCCTATGGCATCCATGAGGAGGACATTAATCCATTTCAATTAAAATAAAATGTCCTTCATTAACCTTAAAAATGTCCTCATTTAAAAGAAAAACAAAAGTTTTGTGCGGTGTAAATAAGAAAGTAAAATTATTGTTTCAACTGCAGCGTTGTCCTTACGACACACATGTTCTCCTTTTTTTTTATCTTTTGCATCTGCCAACACTAATCCATGGGGATATAATGAGCCCTAATCCAGATGGATGCAATAAAACCTAATTCAGAGGGATACAATAAACCCTAGTCCTATATGAAAAAAAAACACCAAGGTAAGACCTGCCTACCACCCTCTTCCATCAATGTCCATTCTAAGAACACAGTGAGATACGTTGTCAAGTTCAACGAAATACTATAACACATTTTTTGTTTAAAAATGACACAGAACATGTTATCCAAAAGGTCATATCCAACAATCCATCCCTGAATCTTCGTACCTCAACAATTGTTCCCTCACAGCCGCCCCACATCTAACAAATGCCCCCCTTTTTTTCTTTCTTCCCTCTTCTTTTCCCAGTTTTTTTTTTATTTAACAATTTGTTTGTTTAAAGAGAAGACTTTAAAAAAAAAAGCACTATTTGAATAACAGTGTAATATTTGACAGGCTATTGGTATCTTTTATTGTCGGTGTTTGATAAAGGGTGGGGGGGGGGGGGGGTACTACGGGCTTGAGGTGGTACTTAGGAATGGGCTGGTACTGCGGGCTGGGATTTCTACGGGGCTAGTGGTGGGGGTACTACGGTTTGGACGTGTGGATAAAATGGAGCTAGGGATTGCACTGTCTTATCTCTTTTTTTAAGGCTAAATGCAATTTTAAGCCCGTATTTAGAAAGGTGAATCCCCCGATTTTCTCTACCACCACCCCCCACCCCCTCAGGAGCTGCTGCATAAGCCGTTCATACGAGCCAAGTGTCTACAGATAGGTGGGACAGCTCGGGAAGTTGTTGACTACACTCGGTGTGATGACAGCAGTCACTTCAAACACCGCGAAAGGCGGCTCACGAATCTCAAGTGTTCCTATTGGTGTGTTTCACATGGACGCATTGTTCGGACACATTGGGTGTGACCCATTACTGGGAAACTAGTGACGCTTGCTGTGACATATTAACCGCTTATGCAGATTAATGTTCTCAACCGGTGTGCCGCAGAGTAGGTCAAAGTGCCGCAGAGTCAATTTGTTCCGCTGTGACAATGAAATTGCTTCACTTTTGTTTCGAACATTTGTGGTCTGTCATAAAACTAAATTAGATTGGCGACACAAATAGCATGTGTAAGTAAACCTATGCAGTTAGGCTTGAATAATTTTAATAATACAAGGTCAAAATACAAATTTAGACTTTCCGGCTGTACGCCTTCCTCAGAAAAACAACAAAAAAAATGGCATGAATTTAAATTAAATTTACATAACAAATAACCTGCACATAATTAAAATTTTTTTTTTGTTTTCTTGTTCCAACCGCACCAAGATCGCACACGTCACAAGTGGTCTCGTTTAGATCAGCCCAGGAAAGTGAGAGCCAGATTTGGTTTTAACTGTAGTCGGATTTCAAAAACTTTGGTTTTCATACTGAAGTTTTTGTTGTTGTTTTTTTTTGAGTCCACTGTCGCCATTTAGATGAGTTGTCCAACTTGTGACGTAACAATGAAATCATAGAGACATCATCAAATGATGACAAGGAGTCAACAATGCTCCCCACCAAATCGTCTGGTCATAGGTATCATGTCTTAACTGACATGACCAGCGGTTTTCAGCGTCCGTGTGGGAAGTGGACCGACGGTACGTCGCAGCAGACACCAAGTAGCCAACCGTGACTACCCAGTTTTTATTCCAATGTGTTGGTCTCCACGGTTTGATAAACTCATTGATCCGCCTATTTACGGAAGTTTTTTTTTTTTTTTTTTTTTTTTTGAGACGCTAGTTTTCGCCCTGCGATAGGTTAAAGAAAAAATCTGTCCTTGGTTCCTGGGAAGGCTTAACATGACTTGACTTGGATGTTTCTGTCTTTATGTCAAGGATTAGTGTTTCAAGTCAAAGTAACGAGGGTGCGATTGCGAAGTTTCTGCACCCAGACTTGTCTTTAAGGCTAGAATCAATCGTATACATTTCAGCGATTTAAAATTAATTATCTTATTAATGTCCAAACTATTAAATAGGATGATACAGTTATCCTCACTAATAGTTTTATAAAAGCGCAATGGATAGAAGGATACTTGGATCTGGATTAGTTGGGGGTCTTATATCCATTATATTTCTCCCAATTTGAAGATAAGGAAATAAAATAATTTAAGTGAGTTGTCTATTTTAATAATTAAAAAAAAAAAAAAAAAAGTTGACCCCTGACATGAATTATATATAGGTTTGACTTAAGCAGTTGTGGTAAGTAGCTAACAATGCCCCAGGGAATGTTGGGGCTTGCAATCTGCGGAGGCGATTCTATGGTTCAATGAAGCAAGACAAACGAACAACGTACATTAGGATTTTGTAAATGGTGTGTCAAGGTAGGTGGGGCAGTAAAGGAAGGGAGGGTGATTGAGGCGTTAAATTTTGACAGACATTGTGTCAGTGCGATTTTGCTCTCCTTGAATCTATGGAATATTGGCACGGTGAGATCAGTGGTAAGGAATTTAAAAAAAAAAAAGTTTTATTTTAACTTGCTAGTATTAAGTGTTAAAAGAGCGACACTCCAACGAGACAGAAGGCTATATTTAAATTCTGATAGTGGATAACCGTCTGTTACTGAATAGACCTAGTGGATGGATTCTACCACTTAACAGAAATCGTGTCGTTTTGTCACGCTATAATCCTGTAGACAAATTCTTTATAATCTGATAGAATGGTCACACTATAGTTCTGTGGATAAAGTCGTCCTAACCGTGATAGAATTGTCCGTAATTGACACACTATAATTCTGTGGATAAATTCGTCATAAAAGTGACAGAATTGTGAACATGTAGGAAATATGGATCTGGTTTGGAGATTATCATCTAATTATTTTGGATTACACATATAAGTTGATGACGTCATAGAGACACTAGCACAGCATGCTGAAATGGACCAAGTCTGAAAGGTGAGTTTAGGAAACTTTAAGAAACGTGTGATTGGCAGTCTGTGATATGGTGCTGGGAGTCTAAGTTATGGTGATGTTGGGATTCTAAGTGGTGGTGTTGGTGAGAGTCTAAGTGGTGGTTTTAGTGGGAGTCTAAGTTGTGGTGTTGTTGAGAGTCTAAGTGGTGGTGTTGGTGAGAGTCGAAGTGGTGGTGTTAGTGAGTCTAAGTGGTGGTGTTGGTGAGAGTCTAAGTTGTGGTGTTGTTGAGAGTCTTAGTGGTGGTGTTGGTGAGAGTCTAAGTGATGATGTTGGTGAGAGTCTAAGTGGTGGTGTTGGTGAGAGTCTAGGTGTGGGGTTGGTGAGAGTCTAAGTGGTGGTGTTGGTGAGAGTCTAAGTGGTAGTGTTGTTGAGAGTCTAAGTGGTAGTGATGTTGAGAGTCTAAGTTGTGGTGTTGGTGAGAGTCTAAGTGGTGGTGTTGGTGAGAGTCTAAGTTGTGGTGTTGTTGAGAGTCTAAGTGGTGTTGTTGTTGAGAGTTTAAGTGGTGTTGTTGTTGAGAGTCTAAGTTGTGGTGTTGGTGAGAGTCTAAGTGGTGGTGTTGGTGAGAGTCTAAGTTGTGGTGTTGTTGAGAGTCTAAGTGGTGTTGTTGTTGAGAGTTTAAGTGGTGTTGTTGTTGGGAGTCTAAGTTGTGGTGGTGTTGGGAGTCTAAGTGGTGATGTTGTTTAGAGTCTAAGTTGTGGTGGTGTTGAGAGTCTAAGTTGTGGTGTTGTTGAGAGTCTAAGTTGTGGTGTTGTGAGAGTCTAAGTGGTGGTGTTGGTGAGAGTCTAAGTTGTGGTTTTGTTCGGGTCTGTATTGTGATATTTGTAGAGTCCTTAATGGTGGTGTTGTTGGGAGTCCAAGATGTGGTGTTGGGGTCTGTATTGTGGTATTTCAGGGTCTGTTGTGGTGTTGTTGGAAGTCGTGTTGTTGGGGTCTAGGTTGTGATGTTGTTGGGAGTCGTGTTGTTGGGGGTCTAAGTTGTGATTATTTTGGGACTGAAGTCGTCTCATACGAAACTTAACAGTTCCTTCCATTTGAATAGTAGTATCCTCGCTTTTTGTGCTTGTTATGTCCTACATTGTAATATAAACAGTAAACCCTGGTTGATTTTGACATGAATTCGGTTTGTACTAAAATGACTGATTTTGAACATTTTCACATTCAATTAGAAAGCAATTTATTTTAAAGGAATTTGATGAGAAGGGAATAGAGGGGGGGGGGGGGGGCGGAGGGGGCCTTCCTCTTTTCGGAAAAAAAAAAAAAAAAAAAAAAAAATTCCTACAAACACAAGTGCGTCTCCCTCCAGCTAATAAGATCACAATCAGACAACATGATTGGCGACAAAGGCTGATAAATGGGAATGTAAACATCGCTGTTCATCATTGTGATTGATGGCAAAGAGGGGAGATCGATAACGTGGTCACGTGACCGAGTTGTCCTATCATGTCCAGTTGGCTAAATAATTTCTTCACACAATGTAACATTTTCTTATTATCTTATTTTGCTATTATCTTATTTTGCTATCTTATTTTGCTATTATCTTATTTTGCTATTATCTTATTTTGCTATTATCTTATTTTGCTATTATCTTATTTTGCTATTATCTTATTTTGCTATTATCTTATTTTGCTATTATCTTATTTTGCCATTATCTTACTTTGCTATTATCTTATTTTGCCATTATCTTACTTTGCTATTATCTTATTTTGCTATTATCTTACTTCGCTATTATCTTACTTTGCTATTATCTTACTTTGCTATTATCTTATTTTGCTATTATCTTATTTTGCTATCATCTTACTTCGCTATTATCTTATTTTGCTATTATCTTATTTTGCTATCATCTGTAATTATTGCACTTTTAAATAAAGTCATCGCTCATGTATTTCACACATGACTTTGCGCTCATTTTCTGTCAGTTGAACGATAAAGACAGTCTGTATTTTAAACGTATTGTAAAAAACACAAACAAAAACATTAGCATTAACAACCCCAACAAATTATATAGTCGTGGAGTAGTTGTGGACATTTTGTCAGATGGTTTACGAGGCCGATCCGGTAATGGCTGTCTCGGCTGGACTTCTTGCAGGAAAACCTTGATTGCTGGTCAAATGTGACTTCCCGTAATGCTCTTTTTGTTGCAATGGCTTCGTTTCGCGCAACCTCTGCCTGTTTGCCTCCTTCATGCACTGCTGTTAGCCAGCGAGAATGGTGACCAGCGACGATCTCCTATTCCTTTGATTTCTATGTTGTCCTCTCTTTTGTTCTTTCTCTTACCATCCTCAACTCGCAGCCGTGGCCCTCCAATAAGTCCATAAGTCCTGCACCAACAACATTTAACTACAACTAGCACACAAGCCAGACTCACTTGAGATGGGGTAATGGCAAAGGTGTAGAGTTAGAATTTTCGACAGTGCAATCATGATCTTTGCACACACACACAAACACACACACTCACACACACATATATATATATATATATATATATATATAAATATATATATATATTCTAATGCTCTTTGCATGTTATGATGATCTTGGAAAAATCCTCGGATTCGAAATCCAAACAAATAATTTTTTAAACCCCATCGTGTATACGTCCTCAAAATTAATTTTCCTTGTAGTGCAAGTCTTAGTCTTCATGTCTTTAGTTTCAACAAATGTGTTCCAACAATCTTTGTGGAGCTGAAAGAGTAGTCAGAACATACCTCGTTTCACTATTTCAGAGTAGTCAGAGCGGACAGAGTAGTTAGAGCAGGCACAGTAGTCAGAGCGGACAGAGTAGGCAGAGCATGCAATGTTTGATCAGAAGTGATAGAAACATAATCGACCTATTCGATATCTTGAAACCCAAACCACCATTTTGAATTACATTTGAAATAAGTAGCTCGTACCTAAGCCCACACGGAACACATACAAAAGCCCATGTTAATGCCTTCGGGATTAGCAGCAGTTATTAACTCGTAGCGTTATCTTAATGTTGAAATAGTTGGTGATTGTGATTGAGAATATGAATAGTACCAAGAAATAGTTCGTAGTTGTGAATGGGAATAGGACTAATGCCAAGAAATAGTTTTTGTTTGTGATTGTGAATAGAAATTGTACCAATAAATAGTTCGTGATTGTGTTAGGGATTATGAGTAGAGCAAGAAGTCAGGGGATCAAAAATCAATTCAAAATTATTTAAAGGTTACTTAGACCTTTAATAATAAATTTCAAAACAATAATTATCCGAAGGACCGATCTAGATGCACTGTAAGAATAGGTTAGATTAAGGAGAACGTAACATGCACGGGGTTCTAATTTTGAACCCTTTATATTAACCTCGTGCGTTTCGGGCTGCCTGGCAAAAATCTTCGGACGGCTAATTGACCCAATTCCCGTCAACATATCCAGCTGAAACTTGGCACATAGACTCGTTGCCGATGACAACGCATTCCGTCAAAATGTTCAGCCCCGACCCCACCCCACCAAAGTCAGTTTTCCCTGTTTTTAAGGGGAAGATGAAGGAAATCAGATGCGACCAATTTCACGAACTAAATATCCCGGCAACTTCGATCGTTTAAAAAAAAAAAATATCATTAGTTATGATCCTAGAATAGGCACCGTTCACAAAGAGGCTTATCCTAGAAGGGCACCGTTTACAAAGAGGCCCATACTAGTAGGGCACCGTTTACAAAGAGGCCGATCCTAGACGGGCACCGTTCACAAAGAGGCCTATCCTAGAAGGGCACTGTTTACAAAGAGGCCTATCCTAGTAGGGCACCGTTTACAAAGAGGCCTATCCTAGTAAGGCACCGTTTACAAAGAGGCCTATCCTAGAAGGGCACCGTTTACAAAGAGGCTTATCCTAGACGGGCACCGTTTACAAAGAGGCCTATCCTAGTAGGGCACCGTTTACAAAGAGGCCTATCCTAATAGGGCACCGTTTACAAAGAGGCCTATCCTAATAGGGCACCGTTTACAAAGAGGCCTATCCTAATAGGGCACCGTTTACAAAGAGGCCTATCCTAATAGGGCACCGTTTACAAAGAGGCCTATCCTAATAGGGCACCGTTTACAAAGAGGCCTATCCTAATAGGGCACCGTTTACAAAGAGGCCTATCCTAATAGGGCACCGTTTACAAAGAGGCCTATCCTAATAGGGCACCGTTTACAAAGAGGCCTATCCTAATAGGGCACCGTTTACAAAGAGGCCTATCCTAATAGGGCACCGTTTACAAAGAGGTTTATCCTAGATGGGCACCGTTTACAAAGAGGCCTATCCTAGAAGGGCACCGTTTACAAAGAGGCTTATCCTAATAGGGAACCGTTTACAAAGAGGCTTATCCTAATAGGGCACCGTTTACAAAGAGGCCTATCCTAATAGGGCACCGTTTACAAAGAGGCTTATCCTAATAGGGCACCATTTACAAAGAGGCCTATCCTAATAGGGCACCGTTTACAAAGAGGCCTATCCTAGAAGGGCACCGTTTACAAAGAGGCCTATCCTAATAGGGCACCGTTTACAAAGAGGCCTATCCTAATAGGGCACCGTTTACAAAGAGGCCTATCCAAATAGGGCACCGTTTACAAAGATGCCTATCCTAGAAGGGCACCGTTTACAAAGAGGCTTATCCTAGACGGGCACCGTTTACAAAGAGGCCTATCCTAGTAGGGCACCGTTTACAAAGAGGCCTATCCTAATAGGGCACCGTTTACAAAGAGGCATATCCTAATAGGGCACCGTTTACAAAGAGGCATATCCTAGAAGTGCGTTTGATGCGTGTTTTTTAAATATTTTTTTCCCTGAAATAGTTGGTGAAATTAATTTGCTGTGCAAAGCGGGCGGCACTTTAGAATATTAATCTAAAATAAAATAATGAGACATGCATATAAAGGATTTATATATAAAATAAAAAACAGTTTGTTTTTATGGGTTGTTTAATTATATGCACCCTTAAAATAATCATTGGTTTGCAAATGCGGGACACTCTTTAGATGTGTAAACATCTCTGATGAATGGGATTTAAACTGTCACCAACATCCTCGGAGATGTGATCATGCTACCCCCAACCACTTTAAAAAATAAGATGAAATGACGTTGGCCCAAGAAACTTGTGAAGGAAGTAGCCAGTGAGCTTACAAGGAAGTGACCCGTCCCTTACTTCCCACTTAGCTGAGTGAGCCCTTGTCATCCGAACCCCGGGGTTTTTTGTTGTCTTTTCTCCTCATCGCTAAGATTTGAGATTTTTTCTTTTCATCATTAAGATTTGAGGTTTGTTCTTATCATCATTAAGATTTGAGGTTTGTTCTTATCATCATTAAGATTTGAGATTTGTTCTTATCATCATTAAGATTTGAGGTCTTTCTCTCATCGTTAAGATCATGTTTGTCATGTAGTGACAGCAATCAGTTCGACAGCTTATTAATTGATTCAAATAGTTCTTTAGGTCTGTCATTGGTGACGACAAAAGTGTGGGGGGAGGGGGGGGGAAGAGTTGGGAATGGTCCACAGTCACGCATGACAAACTCTAACTACTAGTGCTACTCAAAGTTGTGGTCCGCGGACATAAAATAGTCAGAAATCAACTATTTGCTGGTTACCAAAGATGCAACCACCACCCCCAAAAAAAACAACAACAACAAAAGCAACCAATGGCAACACTACTTAATGTGATGAGGCACCGCCCCCTTGATGTAATGTAGACAACAGATGCCCGTTTGTCACATTGGTGGTCACATGAGAGCGTACAGTTCCAGATGTTTTTGTGTTTCTACTTGGTGGCACATTTACTCTGTGACTGTGACACGGACCAACAGTCACCGGTCATGTCACACTGTGCATGTGTCATCCATGGGTGGAGTAGGTCACACTGTGCATGTGTCATCAATGGGTGGAGTAGGTCACACTGCATGTGCATGTGTCATCCATGGGTGGAGTAGGTCACACTGCATGTGCATGTGTCATCCATGGGTGGAGTAGGTCACACTGCATGTGTCATCCATGGGTGGAGTAGGTCACACTGCATGTGTCATCCATGGGTGGAGTAGGTCACACTGCATGTGTCATCCATGGGTGGAGTAGGTCACACTGCATGTGCATGTGTCATCCATGGGTGGAGTACGTCACACTGTGCATGTGTCATCCATGGGTGGAGTACGTCACACGGGGTGTAACTGACTGATCCATGGTTGGAGTACGTCACACGGGGTGTAACTGACTGATCCATGGTTGGAGTACGTCACACGGGGTGTAACTGACCGATCCATGGTTGGAGCACGTCACACGGGGTGTAACTGACTGATCCATGGTTGGAGTACGTCACATGGTGTAACTGACTGAGCAACATAACTATGTGAAATATTGTTTGCTTTTACATAGCCAATGACATATGAAAAGCCATATATCAAATAAGCAAATAAAAATTTCTGTATCAACTTAACACAGTGGACCAGTTTTGGCAATGATAACGCTACATTGTTCAAGAAAAGAAATGCAGATAACGGAAGAATGCAAAGGTCAAAAGTTAAACGAAGCCATTTAGCTACAGATAAGCCACGAAGTTATGTTGTCATAGATGTCACAGATGTTACAAGAGAAATACAATCGTCTGCATTCCTTTCATAAATTCAGTACTGTGACAATCCTTAACAATCAACAGTACATGTCACAGCACTTAAACGTCAGTAGTAGGTGTAACCAGTGTTATAGCTAGGGTTAGTGCCACTCGGAGTGGGCTAAGCTCTTAGCGGCGCCCCTTCCATGGAATAACTCTGCCACTTGGCCGAAAATGCCGCCTCACAGTAATAAAAAAGACCCCCCCCCAGGGTGGAACACCTCCAACGCACCACTTTCTACGCCACTACGCGTCACAGTAATACACCATTAACAGCTTACATGTGACAGAACTAAACGATCAACTGTACATGTGACACTACTAACCTATCAACAGTACAGGTGACACTGCTAACCTATCAACAGGACACGATAAACTACTAACAGGTTACATGTGACACTACAAAACTGTCAACGGTACATGTGACAGTATTAAAAGTAACTGCATGTCGGATGTCAACGGCTCTCTTATACATCCCAGGCGTTGTCACTGTCCCGTGAGTAGACGTTTGATGACTCACCCAAGACGTCACACGCGACATTCTAGAGGAGGAAATGTTAGGTGTGGCATCAGCCGTTATAGGCAAAGGGCGGTAAGGGCCCTGTCAGGATTAGTTAAAGCTAAGGAGAATAAGGGTCCAGTCAGGCCTAAATAAACCTAAGGACAATAAGGGCCCTGTCTGGCCTAGTTAAAGCTAAGGACAATAAGGACCCAGTCTGGCCTAGTTAAAGCTAAGGACAATAAGGGCCCTGTCTGGCCTAGTTAAAGCTAAGGACAATAAGGACCCAGTCTGGCCTAGTTAAAGCTAAGGACAATAAGGGCCCTGTCTGGCCTAGTTAAAGCTAAGGACAATAAGGACCCAGTCTGGCCTAGTTAAAGCTAAGGACAATAAGGGCCCTGTCTGGCCTAGTTAAAGCTAAGGACAATAAGGACCCAGTCTGGCCTAGTTAAAGCTAAGGACAATAAGGGCCCTGTCTGGCCTAGTTAAAGCTAAGGACAATAAGGACCCAGTCTGGCCTAGTTAAAGCTAAGGACAATAAGGGCCCTGTCTGGCCTAGTTAAAGCTAAGGACAATAAGGACCCAGTCTGGCCTAGTTAAAGCTAAGGACAATAAGGACCCAGTCTGGCCTAGTTAAAGCTAAGGACAATAAGGGCCCTGTCAGGCCTAGTTAAAGCTAAGGACAATAAGGACCCAGTCTGGCCTAGTTAAAGCTGACAATAAGGACCCAGTCAGGCCTAGTTAAAGCTAAGGACAATAAGGACCCAGTCTGGCCTAGTTAAAGCTGACAATAAGGGCCCAGTCAGGCCTAGATAAAGCTCAGGACAATAAGGGCCCTGTCAGGCCTAGATAAAGCTAAGGACAATAAGGGCCCTTTCAGGCCTAGTTAAGCTAAGGACAATAAGGACCCAGTCTGGCCTAGTTAAAGCTGACAATAAGGGCCCAGTCAGGCCTAGATAAACCTAAGGACAATAAGGGCCCTTTCAGGCCTAGTTAAGCTAAGGACAATAAGGACCCAGTCAGGCCTAGTTAAAGCTAAGGACAATAAGGGCCCTTTCAGGCCTAGTTAAGCTAAGGACAATAAGGACCCAGTCTGGCCTAGTTAAAGCTGACAATAAGGGCCCTGTCAGGCCTAGTTAAAGCTCAGGACAATTAGGGCCCTTTCAGGCCTAGTTAAAGCTGACAATAAGGGCCCTGTCAGGCCTAGTTAAAGCTCAGGACAAAAAGGGCCCTTTCAGGCCAAGTTAAGCTAAGGACAATAAGGACCCAGTCTGGCCTAGTTAAAGCTGACAATAAGGGCCCTGTCAGGCCTAGATAAAGCTCAGGACAATAAGGGCCCAGTCAGGCCTAGATAAAGCTCTGGACAATAAGGGCCCTGTCAGGCCTAGATAAAGCTAAGGACAATAAGGGCCCAGTCAGGCCTAGATAAAGCTCAGGACAATAAGGGCCCAGTCAGACCTAGATAAAGCTCAGGACAATAAGGGCCCAGTCAGGCCTAGACAAAGCTCAGGACAATAAGGGCCCAGTCAGGCCTAGATAAAGCTCAGGACAATAAGGGCCCTGTCAGGCCTAGATAAAGCTCAGGACAATAAGGGCCCTGTCAGGCCTAGATAAAGCTCAGGACAATAAGGGCCCTGTCAGGCCTAGATAAAGCTCAGGACAATAAGGGCCCTGTCAGGCCTAGTTAAAGCTCAGGACAATAAGGGCCCTTTCAGGCCTAGTTAAAGCTAAGGACAATAAGGGCCATGTCAGGCCTAGTTAAAGCTAAGGGCAATAAGGGCCCTGTCAGACCTTGCTAAAGCAAAAGACTTTAAGGGCACATTATTAAAAACATCTAAATAAATATATAGATAAAAATTACAATTTAAATACTTGGACTTTAATGTTATCTCTTTTACTGTGTACTCCATTCACCACGACAAATATGTTATCTCTCTTACTCTCTACTACATTGACCATGACAAAGAGAAATTAGTTACGGGTACTAGAACTGAACTGCACGCCCTGTTAACACAAGAGGTAAGTGCAGTCATAGTAGCCTCCTCTATTGTCTCAGCACACATGAGATTTGACACTGTGACGTCGGTATTCTGTCAGTGCTCATTTCTTTACCACGATGCTCCTATTTTACAATTGTTAGTAACAGATAAAAAGTATTAGTAGCTTCTATTTTTAGCCCAGCTCCCCTCCCCCCCCCCTTTTTTTTGTCTTACAAATATATCAAAGTCCATAACTGCTGAATTCCATACACTGTACAAAGTGTCAAATTATAAAGAGCTCTGACTGCCCCACTTCAGGATTGCCCCACTTCAGGATTGTCCCACTTCAGGACTGTCCCACCTCACGACTGTCCCACTTCACGACTGCCCCACTTCAGGATTGTCATTCGTTCTTGTCGGATTCTCACCGCCATTTTTGAGCTTCCATAAACCAAAGCAAAATGTCATATCACGTGAGCTCATCTTCAGCCAGCCTCGAATTGATCTGTGTAGGAGGTGAGATAACATCAGCACAAACAAACAGACAAATACACACAGTATTGATGTTATGTTTCCAAGAAACGACAGCTGGAAAGCTCAACACAACTTTTCGATGTGTTGCAACATTTTATTAGTAAGAAGCAAACCGTTAAAATAAAAGAGATTCACCTATCCTCTTATATAAATGTATGCAGGACACATCATATATATAAGAATGAGCTATGGTGACCGTAACTCCAAAGAACCGAAAAGATTTAAAAACGTTCGGATTCTTACAAAACAGTCATATTTATTTTCTATTATTTTACGGAAATTGAATAAATTTAAATGTGCACAAAATAACATAATTAAGCCTTTATTTTAGTAAAATTTTAAGTATTATTATTATAAATTACTAATACATTCATAGTAACACCTAAGGAACTATTTTAAGCATTTTATACGAATTTAAAAGTTATGAAAAAAAATTATGATCTAAGAATTACATCGTAATCACATTTATCGGGAAAACCCAAACATCTGTTGTTTTTATGCGTTTTTAGTGCGTTGTTAATATTGCGGAATAAAAATAAAATTAATTTGTTCTAAATAAACATGCATTTAAATTGTTAATAATAAACACACAATTTTAACTTTGTATTTTTAATATTTATTAAGTTTTTACTTTTCTAAAATCCAAAAATATACCTTTATTAATTTACACCGTACTAAAAACTTAACGAAAATGCCGTTTAAGTCAATCGGCGCAGCGAAACTCCATAGCCAAATAGCTTTCCCTAATCCACTTATTACTCATTCAAATAAGAACAAACCATATGAAGTGCAAAATATATTAGTTTGGGTATGGAAGGGACTACAATCTGGTGGAAGATTTTATTAATTTTATTTAAATCTTTTTACAAATAAACATATGTTTACAAATTAAGAAAGTCAATGGCGTTAACAAAACGTTAGTGCATTTATTTAAGTCTACCCATGAATACCAAAACCCAATCATTTTAACACTGGAAAATTTAATTTAAAAAAAAAAAAATGGAGATGGATTAATATTTTCTTTTTAAAAAAAATGAAAATATATTTTTGTTTTTACTTTGCGAGCAGTAAAGTGGGTGGGTATATTTATGAGATTAACAATTTAAAAGAAGAAGACATTCAAGTCTGTAATAGATATGAAAAGCGGTTGCGAGATTCTTCTTTCGATAAAAGAATTCTTTGTTTAACGATTTTCTGATAATGTATAATTTAAAAAAATAAGGAAAAAGTTGTGTTTTTTAAACATTTTTGATGAAAATATCAATATATCAAATTCCTTTAATATAAAATATTTTTTTATAGGATATATAGATTATGTCTTGTGATGAGTTTTTGCAATAGCAAGGTAAAAATTATCGCAAAGGTCCTACCATTACTATCCCGGAAAACATCGGGTCATTTATTCTAGTATCTTAATGAAATGGTGAAACGATATTGAACCATTTGCGATCTCATGACGTAGTCGGCACTAAGGAAACTGCCCCTGGGCCCCACCACTACGATGTTAGGGACTACTGCTGGGCGTGCGCTTGGCAAGCCATATCTGCACCACTAGGATGTTAGGGCCTACTGCTGGGCGTGCCCTTGGCAAGGCATATCTCCACCACTAACCAAGTGTACACGCCAGTAGTGTACCAGCTCGTCTTATTAAAATTCATACAGGTCCTAACTAAAGGGCATCACGTTCTTACGTTCTCTATGATAACACGAAGAGGTCGTGACCCTTCCTTCACAGCGAGGCTAGCTGCCGCCATGGTGAGATAAACCCATTGATAACACCATTAGTATTATCAATGATTCTCCCGCTGGAACCCAGTGACCCATTCAGGTCTTATAGCGTACAGAGGTTGTGGAATCGATAAATTAAACTAACTTTGAAGAATAAAATCCCCTAATGTAATAATGAATCGATTCTAATAATGCGCTGCTTATGATCTTGCACCTTATCATGTTCGCATCTAGTTTCACAGAGAGACACCAGTGAGAACCTCTGGCAATAATATATGTTATCAGTTCTTTTGTCGTTTTAGAGTAGAACTTTACTATTTGCTTAACGTGTACCACTTGTTTATATGATGACTTACAACGCTGTCAGATCTTTTATTGGTCGGACACACACATGCAACATGTCTGTAATAAAATAGTCGTGTCTTGTAACAACACAGTGGTAACATCCACCCCGTTTTTACCTCCGGTCCCGTGTGAGGGTTTCGGTTCTATTGTTACGCCAGTAACAGCCGTCACCTGATGAGGCATCTATTTTCTATTGTCCCCTTGAGGCAGGCGTGGAGGGTTTGAATGACAGCAGCAATCGTCTGCTAGTACCGCACGGGGGCCCGCTAACCGAGCAGTCGAGCAGATGTTTACAAGCCACCACAACCTGTGCATTGATTTCAACATCAAGAAAAAAATCAACAAGCCAAAAATGGATCTTTCCCGTGCTTGACAAAAACACACACCAATTTGAACGAAGTGAGGAATAGATTTTCTGTTTTTCTGATGTTTTGCTGTTGAAAATTACTATCTGTGGATTACAGGACTGTGTTTCTACTCAATCTGGACTACTTCGTCACCACGGGCCTTCCAGCAGGTGATTTGTTTACAGGTAAAGCCGCTGGTGTGTCGGTTCGAAAAGTCCCGTCTTGTTGTTTGTGTTGTTGTATCGCATTGAGCTTGGCTGGGCCAGGTAAGTTTTCAGAGTACATTATACGAGACCAGTGATATCAAGACACGCCTCGTGTCTTATAACAGGGCGTTGCCGAAGTTGTTAATACACGGGAAAAAAGCTGTACTATCTCATACTATTTTGTCAGTGGTCTGTCAGTACGCATGTAAAACCTCATCGTAAGCAATCATGATTTTTTTTAATGTGATTCAAATTTTGTGTTTTTGCATCTGGACCCATCCCCACACACCATTTGTTTGTCTCGTCTCCTCCATATCCAAGAACTAATGACTTTATTATCATATATTATGCTGAACAGCTCTAATTCACATGAACAGCAGCGGATCCGTTTAGGGTGCACATTTGTGTACGCATTGACCTTAGTGTGTTGACCCGCCACTATAACTTAATTATCGACCTATTTTACCAAAACATTACCATTCGATGAGCAGTGTAGGTACAATGTAGGTACAATGTAGGTACAATGTAGGTACAATGAAGGTACTTCACTTTACATGTTGGGTGTTCTTTTAATAAAAAAATCCAGCTCATTTTATGCGTGTGGGGGTGGGGGGTGGGTGGTAGGGGTGGGGGGTAGGGTGGGTGGGTGGATGGGAAGCAAAGTGTGTATATTTACGTTACTTACACATATTATTATTTTGATCTGTTATGTATCGGTGTTTTGTGTATTTATGTGTTATGTATCGGTGTGTTATGTATCGACGTGTTATGTATTAATGTGTTACGTATAGGTGTGTTATGTATTGACGTGCTATGTATTAATGTATTGTGTATTGGCGTGTTATGCATTGGTGTTTTAATTTTTGGTGTGTTATGTATTAATGTGTTGATGTGTTATATATATGTGTTATGTGTTATTGTGTTATGTATTAATGTGTTGATGTGTGCCATGAGTCATCCAGTTGTCCCTATTTTCGTACACACCAGTATAGAAAGGTGATTTTTTTTTTCTCTCTCTCTGACTGATCCAGGTGCACACTTTTCGGGTGATTGTTCTCAAACTTTAAGATTAAAAATTACTGAAATAATGTCAAATGTCAGTCATGACAGTTTAGTTGTGATGTATTCTATGCTCATGATTACAAGGGTTCTCAATGGACACCGATCACACAACTCACTTAATCTATAATCTCTTAAGTAAAACAAAGTAACAGAACTGTTTGAATAATTACAACCAAGAAATCGAACAATTTCAAAACCCATCCTAGCTGTTATTTATTAACCAAAAAAAAAAAAAAAAATATAAAAAATGATGAAACAATAAAGAGTTTGAGAAGCCCTGCCCCAAATCATGATGCAAAATAACCTTCTTAACACAAGGTAAAACAAAGTAACAGAACTGTTTGAATAATTACAACCAAGAAATAGAAAAATTTCAAAACCCATCCTAGCTGTTATTTATTAACCAAAAAAAAAAAAAAAGATATAAAAAATGATGAAACAATAAAGAGTTTGAGAAGCCCTGCCCCCAATCATGATGCAAAATGACCTTCTTAACACCAGGTTAGTGACGGACACGTTGGTCTTTTCGCTGAAGATTTAATGGCTTCCTGATGGGTCGCTTCTAGTTGGCGGCGGTTTGTTGCGATGAATTATGAACAGTTATTGGTGGAGAGATGTGATGGTATCAGTTGTTGGTGGAGAGTTGTGATGGTATCAGTTGTTGGTGTAGAGATTTGATGGTATCAGATGTTGGTGGAGAGATGTGATGGTATCAGATGTCGATGGAGAGATGTGATGGTAACAGTTGTTGGTGGAGAGATGTGATGGTATCAGTTGTTGGTGGAGAGATGTGATGGTAACTGTTGTTGGTGGAGCGATGTGATGTATCAGTTGTTGGTGGAGAGATGCGATTTTATCATCTGTTGGCATGTGGTAAGATGTGATTTATCTTTTGTTAGCATGTGGTGTGATGTGATGTATCTTTTGTTAGCATGTGGTGTGATGTGATTATCTTTTGTTAGCATGTGGTGTGATGTGATGTATCTTTTGTTAGCATGTGGTGAGATGTGATGAGATGTGATGTATCATTTGTTAGCATGTGGTGAGATGTGATTTATTATTGTTTAGCATGTGGTGTGATGTATCATTGGTTGGCATGTGGTGAGATGTAATGGTAACAGATGTTGGTGGAGAGATGTGATGGTAACAGATGTTGGTGGAGAGATGTGATTGTATCATCTGTTGGCATGTGGTGAGATGTGATGTATCTTTTGTTAGCATGTGGCGAGATGTGATGTATCTTTTGTTAGCATGTGGTGAGATGTGATATATCTTTTGTTAGCATGTGGTGTGATGTGATATATCTTTTGTTAGCATGTGGTGTGATGGGATGTATCTTTTGTTAGCATGTGGTGAGATGTGATGTATCATTGGTTGGCATGTGGTGAATGTGATGTATCATTGGTTAGCATGTGGTGTGATGTGATGTATCATTGGTTGGCATGTGGTGAGGTGTGATGTATCATTGGTTGGCATGTGGTGAGATGTGATGTATCATTGGTTAGCATGTGGTGAGATGTGATGTATCATTGGTTGGCATGTGGTGAGATGTGATGTATTATTGGTTGGCATGTGGTGAGATGTGATGTATCGTCTGCACATGGTGACATTTTATGCATTGACTGTTGGCATGTGGTGAGATGGGATTGTATCATTTATGGGTGACGAGATATTGACAAGACTAGTAAATTGATACAAGGGTGAGTGGTGCACGCATGGGTAAGACGTTTGTCTATATTGCGGTAATATTTGTGTTTTTATTGCGGTAATATGTGTGTTTTATATTGCGGTAATATTTGTTTTTTATATTGCGGTAATATGTGTGTTTATATTGCGGTAATATATGTGATTATATTGCGGTAATATTTGTGTTTATATTGCGGTAATATGTGTTTATATTGCGGTAATATTTGTGTTTATATTGTGGTAATATGTGTTTATATTGCGGTAATATATGTTTATATTGCGTTAATATGTGTGTTTATATTGCGGTAATATTTGTGTTTATATTGCGGTAATATGTGTGTTTATATTGCGGTAATACATGTGTTTATATCAACAAACCCTCTGAAGTGTTTTACCCAAAATGGCCGCTCATAGTTTGTGTCGCCCCAGACCAGGGTTCATGGGCGGAACCACATGTTGTCACAGTCTGTCGTGTTACTAGCCTGGCCAGTTGTGACAGGCAAATAGTGGCGTGACTAACTGGCTGTGACGGATGGGGTCAAGGAACAACTGGTGTCAGTGTTAGATGGGTAAAAGGGATGGTAGCCTCACAGTAATCGGTAAGTAAATGGTAGTCTCACAGTAATCAGTAAGTAAATGGTAGTCTCACAGTAATCAGTAAGTAAATGGTAGTCTCACAGTAATCAGTAAGTAATTGGTAGTCTCACAGTAATCAGTAAGTAAATGGTAGTCTCACAGTAATCAGTAAGTAAATGGTAGTCTCACAGTAATCAGTAAGTAAATAGTAGCCTCACATCAGTCAGTAAATAATAAATGGTAGTTTGATTACTAAGAGGCTTCCATTTACTTAAACAGGTTCGAGAATCACTGGTACATACACCTGGTCCTTCATCTCTACTTTAATTTAAAAAGTTACACGATTCATACCTCGCGAGTTATGTAATTTTTGTACCAAACTTACTGTAAAGCCTTCGATTGTATCGGTCATTAAGTGCAACATGACATGAAGATTTGATCAAAGTATTTAATTGTAGCTTACGGAGTGCGCTCTCTTGAAGCGATAGCGCCCAAATTATGGAACATTTTACCTCAATCTTTGAGGGGAATTGAAAATGATAAAAAAAAAAAACAAAAAAAAAAAAACATTTAAGAAACATTTTAAAACTTTTTTGTTTAAATATATTTAAGAAAACCAGAGCGCAATGAGCATGCTAAAGGGGCATGGATTGGGAATTGAAAATGATAAAAAAAAAAAACAAAAAAAAAAACATTTAAGAAACATTTTAAAACTTTTTTGTTTAAATATATTTAAGAAAACCAGAGCGCAATGAGCATGCTAAAGGGGCATGGATACCAGCACTATTTAAATATCCAATTAATCAATCAATCAATGCAAATTGCATATAATAAATTACGCTCCCCTCATTAGAGAACATTTTGTTAAAATATCATAGAGTTAGGGCATTATCGGCCTGAATGGCAAGTAATATTAAGGTTATTTTAAGGTGTAATTTATGTCCTGTAATATAAAATGTATAGTTTCATTAATACATTATGGGACTGTCATAGGAGACCTGAAAAGATGTGACCCGTAAGATGTGATCGGTATTTTGAGACCTGTAAGATGTGATTTGTAGTATGATACCTGTAAGATGTGACCGGTAATATTGAGACCTGTAAGATATGCCCTGTAGTATGAGACCTGTAAGATGTGACCTTTGTCACAAGGCCAGGTCCTCTGGTGTCCAAATTGACCCCAACCTTGTCCAGGCTGCAAATCCGTCCTCTGACGACTAGCCCCCCCCCTCCCCCGGTCCCGACGAGATTATTGGTACATCTACTACTTTCACTGAACTCTGCTCATAGGTACGTCATTCTGTCCAACCAGTTTGTGAAGGGTTGGGTTTAAACCGTTGGTCGCGTAGTTAAACAACGGCCACGAACAGGCATTAGAGCTCCGTGCAAACACTAGGATCGTAACTTGGCTATCTGCACGGCAAATGTGGCAATGAAGTACGTGGACGGAGGATGTTACCACACGTGACGGAAGGGAGCCGTGTGTTTAGTTAACTGTTTGACTCCTCTCTCTCTCTTGTCGTCCGACAATTTTGTGGACATCAAATAATACCGTTTCAAAAAACACAATCTTTAAGAACAGTTATACTGACCTGTCACATCGGGCGGTGAACGCTTCACATAACTGTTGGACAAGGGCAACTGTTGGTTCTGTAAATAATTCACAATTCACAAATGTAGAGAAGCTTTATTTGAATTGTAATGAGGAAGAGAGCTTCGACCAGCATTTCCCGGACTTTTGTTATTTTTACGTGGCCCGGTATTTTTTTTAATACTTCTTTTTCGGGACTCGCTAATAATGTATCGCCTCTACTGGTCTATAATATGTGATTTTATTGCAACATAAAATGTCATCAAACAGATTTAAATGTCCATAGAGTTTAAAAAAAATATTTTTCAGTAAAACATTAAAATATACTCTTTAAAAAATGTAAAAAAAAAAACCCAACAAAAAAACAACAAAAAACAATAAAAAAACAAAAAAAAAAAAAAAAAAAAAAAAAAAAAA